>CM053791.1:674506065-675106065 GCA_028749045.1 Cupressus sempervirens | reverse complement strand
AAAGGTGACTCTGTTGTCTCTTTCTTCTTGAAGATTTCAGAACTTAAGGATCAGTTAAGCTCTATTGGAGAATCTGTCAATGACAAAGAACTGGTAATGCTTGCAATGAATGGTCTTCCTCATTCTTGGGAATCTTTCATTCAAGGTATTAGTAGCAGAAACGATTTTCCAACATTTGAAAGACTGAGAACTGATTGTATTCAAGAGGAGTGTCGTCTGGAAGCTAGAGGGAGTTCTCATAAATCTTTTCAAATAGAAGATCAAGTGCTTACTTCTCAAACTTCTAAGAAAAGAGGAAGGAAGAATTTTTTCAGAAGGTTTGAAGATAAAAATTCTTCCTCATCTTCTGAATTTAAAAGAAAGAAAGATTTCTCCAAGATTAAATGCTTTAGATGTGAAAAACTTGGTCATTTTGCTAAGAATTGCACTATGAAACTCAACTTTCATGATGTATCTATATCTGATTCAAAAGCTTCTTCTCCCTCAAGAGATTCTTATGTTCACTCAAAAGGTCTTGTTCTTATATCAGCTTTATCTAGTCATGTGCAAGCTGATCGTAATACTTGGTTAATAGATAGTGGAGCATCTCGTCACATTTCTGGATTCAAGCATCATATCTCAAATCTGATTGAATCAGATTCTCATCTTCAAGTAATTATTGGTGATGATGCGTCCTATTCGGTTAAAGGGGCAGGTAATACTTTATTGAAATTAAATTCTGGTATTCCTCTTCATCTAAGTGATGTTTTATTTGTTCCTGGTATCAAGAGGAATTTAATTTCCATATCAGCTTTGGAAGATAAAGGTCTTAATATTGCTTTTTCTAATGGAAATGTAATGGCTTGGAAGAAGGACTTTGATTTTATTTCTGCTCAAATTATTGGTGAACGTCATGGAAGTCTTTACAAACTTGCAGCCAATCAAGTTCATGCTTTAAATCATTCTGCTTCCAACATCAACCTTTTATGGCACAAGAGATTTGGTCATCTTAATTTCCAGTCTCTTTCTTCTTTAGGGAAGTTTGTTGTAGGTCTTCCTTCTCTCAGTTCCTCATTTGATGGCATTTGCAAAGGTTGCTCCTTGGGAAAATTTTCGAAAAGTCCTTTTCATTCAAGTGAAAATAGATCTAAGAATCTTTTAGAGTTGGTCCATTCAGATTTATGTGGACCAATGTCATCAGCTTCCTTAAGTGGTTTTTGGTACTATGTTACTTTTATTGATGATTGTTCTCGAAAAACATGGATCTATTTTCTTAAAACCAAAGAATCTGATGAAGTTTTATCCAAGTTCAAGGAATTTAAAGCCTCAGTCGAGAATTTATCTGAAAAGAAAATCAAGACTCTCAGATCTGATAATGGTGGTGAATTTATTTCAGGATCTTTTCAGTCTTTTTGTGTTAAAGCAGGAATCAAGAGGGAGTTTTGTGTCCCCTATAATCCTCAACAAAATGGAGTTGCTGAAAGAAAAAACAGATCCATTGTTGAAGCTGCTAAAGCCATGATTCATGACAAAGATTTGCAGATTTTTCTTTGGGCAGAGGCATGCAGGACAGCAGTTTATGTTCAAAATAGAAGTCCTCATCGTATTCTTAATAATATGACTCCAAAAGAAGTTTTCTCCGGTTCCAAACTTGATGCAAGTCATTTAAAAGTTTTTGGTTCATCAGTTTATATTCATATTCCCAAAGATAAGAGATCAAAATTAGATCCTTCAAGTAAAAAGGGAATTTTTGTTGGTTATAGCGAATCTGCCAAAGCTTATAGGATTTACAATCCAGGGCAAAAGTCTATTGAACTTAGTAGAGATGTTTCTTTTGAAGAAAATTTTGATTGCTCCAAATCTGCTGATTGTTCTTTTGATGTTGATTTGGATGTTCCTATGGTTCCTAAGAATTCTTCTTCTAATCCGAAAATCTTCTCTGAGAGGGAGGATTCTCCTTCGCCTAATATTCAAGATATTTCTGAAGCTGAACATAATGGTCCTTTGAATGAGAAGAAGAGACCATTATGGGCAAGGAATATTATGCAAGAAGCTGAAAATTTTTCAGCTCCTAAAGGAACCTTTAGGGAAAGTAGACGTCCTCAAACTTTTGATAATTATTTTGCTTTAATGTGTAATCTCATTGACTCTAAACCTTCATGTGTTGAATCAGCTTTAAGTCAGCAGGTTTGGAAGGATGCCATGTTAGAAGAATATGAGTCTATTCTAAAAAATAAAGTTTGGGAGGTTGTTCCTCGTCCTAAAGATAAATTTGTCATTTCGTCTAAATGGTTATTCAAAACAAAACATGCTGTAGATGGAAGTATTGACAAATTCAAAGCCAGATTTGTTGCCAGAGGTTTCAGTCAAAAAGAAGGTATAGATTATGATGAAATTTTTGCTCCTGTAGCAAGGTATACTTCTATCAGAACCATTATTGCTATTGCTGCAAGTAAAAAATGGAAAATTCATCATATGGATGTAAAAACAGCTTTTCTCAATGGATCTATTAATGAAGAAGTTTATATAGAACAGCCTGATGGATTTATTTTACACAGCAAAGAATCTCATGTATGCAAACTTCATAAGGCACTGTATGGTCTTAAGCAAGCACCTCGAGCCTGGTATGAGTGCATTGATGGTTATCTTTTGAGGTTGGGTTTTTCAAAGAATGAGGCTGATCCAAATATTTATCTCAAAAGGTATAAAGATCTCATGTTAATTCTTGTTCTTTATGTTGATGATCTATTTATCACAGGAGATGATGAAATGATAGTCAAATGCAAAAATGACTTATCTTCTGAATTCGAAATGAAAGATTTGGGTTTAATGCATTATTTTCTTGGACTAGAAATTTGGCAACTTTCTAATGAAATCATTATCAGTCAAGGTAAATATGCTATTGATATTCTTAAGAGATTTGGAATGCTTGACTGTAAGCCAAATATGACTCCTATGGAATCTAATTTGAAGAGAATTCAAGTAAATGCTGCTGATTCATAATTATTTGACTGTACTATTTACAGACAACTGATCGGTTCTCTCATGTATCTCGTCAATACAAGGCCTGATATTTGTTTTGCTGTCAATACTTTGAGTCAATTTATGAGTGAACCTCAGAAATTTCATTTCACTGCAGCTAAGCATATTCTGAGATATATCAAAGGGACTCTTCAATATGGGGTGAGTTTTTCTTGTTCTAATGATTTGAAACTTCATGGGTTCTCAGATTCTGATTGGGCTGGTTGTACTTTGGATAGAAAAAGCACTTTTGGTTTTTGTTTCAGTCTTGGTTCAGGCATGATTACTTGGTGCAGCAGGAAGCAAAAATGTGTAGCTCAAAGTACTGCTGAAGCTGAATATGTGGCAGCTTGCTCAGCAGCTCGTGAAGCAATTTGGCTTCGAAAACTCATAAGTGGATTATTTGAAAAACCTTCTGATCCTACTACAATTTTCTGTGATAATCAGAGCTGCATAAAAATTTCTATAAATCCAGTTTTTCATGACAAGTCAAAGCATATAGAGATTAAGTATCATTACTTAAGAGATGGTTCTTCGGAAGGCTGTGGAGCTGAAGTATATCAGTACTGAAGATCAGACTGCTAATATTTTTACCAAGCCTCTATCTAAGGTGAAATTTTGTTTTTTCAGAGAAAAATTAGGAATGGTAAATCTTAAGACTTAAATGGAACTAAGTCTGGTCTATTTAGACTTATCTACTATTATTTTTTGGTGTGTGATCTGATAAATATTGTAAGATCAGCTATTACAACTCTTTCACTATGCGATAGTGAATATCATGTAGAGAGAGTCCATGATATTATCATGTTGAGTAAATCCGTGATAAGAGTTGTGTGGAATGTTGAGAGATTCCATATCTATTCATGTTGAGTGAGTCCATGAATGAAGGATTAGCTGTGAGTCTTACAAATTTGTCATGATTGATCAAATCCAATAATAAATAAAGTTTTTTTTTGGGAGACATTTCATGATTTTAATCAATTTGAATTCTTATGCTATTTTAATTTCACATAAGCTAAGAGGGAGTGTTGAATTTTCTAGCTTATATGAAATTCAGTATCTTAATAATTACTCAATATTAAATTCGAGTGCTATATTCGTATGGAGATTTTTTTATTTCTTTTTGCAGGATATATTACACGGGACCTGCACATCTATATTTATCATCGTCTTGGCAGTTATTGAAATGAATCATCTATCTTTACAGCTTGCGGATTTATATTCGGCATCGTCAATATATAACTAACGAGTCTTTAGAACTGATGACTTCTGGTCTTCTTCAGTTTTGTCACTCCAAGTCGTATATTCATATACGCTTTGTTCTTCCTGGACGTGGATCGGTTTTCTTGATTCAGTTTTAATATACGCTTTGTTCTTCCTGGACGGGTATCGTTTTCTTGTTTCAGTTTCAAAAGGGACCTCTAAACTCATGTGAGCCGAGTCCTTTATATATGATATTCGACTTCTGGTAGTGTGGTCGATTTCTATTTTTTAATCATAGCTTATTTCATATATATAGCTCTGATGCATTAGAGTGGACATAATTTTTTAATTCAGACATCAAGTTTGAACTATGTAACAATCGCTCTTATTCAATAAAGATCTACTTTGAAGGCTGGGTTGTTTCCCTCTGTTAAGAGGGTTTTTCCCAGGGTATATGGTTATGGTTTCCTTATATGTTTTCTAGTCTATTTTCCAACACAACATTCATGATAATGTGGCTTCTATTTGAAGCTCAAAGTACATGCATCAACCTCTTGACCTTCTTGTCCAAGGTTGTTTTATACTGTTATTGAATGAGATGTCAACCTTTTGAACTTCTTTCTTGAGGTTTCCTCTAGAAGATTATCAAACTCCCTCAATATAATCCTTGATGGTCAATTTAAACAAATCCTCTAGATGGTCACTCTGTCATGGAAGCTTACTCTTCTCATATGATCTTTGATGTAGCGCAAGATAGGAGAATCCCCAAAGGAGATGTCCTAGCCCCCAACAAATAACCACACAATGGAAGATAAACAACAATGCAAGATTTGAAGCCAAGTCACAATAATTCATTCATAGATATAACTGATTACATGCAATGTGTTGGGTTGTGAGGCCTTCCCAGTTATGACCAAATATAAAGCAAGTAATAGTTCTGCAAGATCCCTCAAGATCCAATCCAAACCCTAGCTAGTCCAGATCCACACTATGGTAGAGACCTCCAAGGAAGATCCAACTAGTACTTGCAAGCCCACCAAGCAATCTCCTTGTTTTCCAAGCCTCAGCTACTAGCCTTCTCAAAATTTTGCTCCTCTACCACCTCCTCTTCTCCAAGATGGATGAATAATGACTAAAGACTTCACCATAACCCTTACTTATACCAATCTAAGCCACAAGTCGGCCCAGAATGCTTAAAATTAAATATCCCTTACATTAACTACTTGAGGGGCCACAAGTCGGCCTCCAATAGGAATTGAATACCAAAAGCCTTTAAAGGCTTATTATAATTATTAAATAGATCAAAATTAACTACCCAAGACCCAAATAGGTCCATTCAAACCTACTAAAATCCCTTAATCATGTAGGATAACCAACTACTCCAAGATGCTCTTGTATCATATCTCAATCATGGGATATATAGCTCTCTAAGAGACTCATGTCATGTAACATGATTCACATACAGTTGAAGGTGCTAGATCCAATACAAGCTTCAACCTACTGTCATCATTCGACCTGCTAGATAATTATGTGACCATTTTGATATTTGAACAAAATTCCATTGTAGTCTGCTTCCTCTCGATGGAAGAATCCCTTTTATTTCATAATACTAGATGTTATTACCCGCGAAGATGCCTCAACAATATTCCTAATGCATCATTCTTCTCTTATCCCTGCACATCAACATCCTTGATACTAGTTGCTCTAATGAAGGTTCATATGCATCATATCGAAAAATGGTTCATATTTGAACTCTGATAGTGTCCTTCCTATGAAATATCTCGTCTATAGATGGTTCAAATGTAAATGGACATTGGTTATTATTCTTCCCCACAATGTAAAATTCCTACTGATTCCATTTTCCAGAGTTGATTCCAATGATGACCTAACATTGGAGTTTTAGTAGTCACACTGCTATAGGAGCTTGCACTTTCCTACTACTACATAAGGTCCCTCTCGGTGGGAGAACCCTCGTGTCAACAAGGAAAGTGCTTTAAACAACTTAAAGGAATAATACTAGATGAGGAACAGTTCCAAAAGAAAAAGTAAATTTTATCAATGAATACAACTAGCTAATGATTTTGTTACTTTCCATTGAGAGTCCCTTCCCTCTAAACTTTCGTGAATGAAGGAATAACATCATCTTGAATAGCTTCATCAACAATTTGTGCATCTATTAGGGAATTAGCTTATTCTTTGTAAAAGTATATTTGTATATCTTCATCATGGAATAGACACAACCTACATGAGATCAAAGTCTCGATCTTTGGCACTAACTAGGTGGTGAAAAGTACTACAGTTGCATTCACACAATTCCCACAAGCACCAAATGATGACCGAATAGTTATAGAATTCGAGTGACACTTCTTTGAACTTTGAGCTTTGCTCCATCTCTTGAATCGTTGCAAGGTTTGGATATTGAAAGTTCATAGGGATTCTTGTGCCTAAGTAACACTATCCTATGTTAGTCACATATAGAGCTATAGATATTCCAAGTGAAGCATCCAAATAGGGGCAACATCTTCCTTTGTCTTGGTTAGAACATGCAAAAACAACTTCCATCTCAGGCACAACTTTCATTTGTTGTTAAAATTTTGATTCTATTATTACTATTTTTAATTTTTTTTTTTCTGTCATCTATCTTGCTTATGGAGTCACATCAACTTCAACCAGATTGATTGCATTTTCTAATCTGCTCAAAATCTCTTTGAAAGTTTCAAATCAACTCCCACTTTCTTAGCATCAAATATTTCTTCATTTGAAGGAGCATGTTCAGGTTGATATAGGGAAAAGGACCCCATCATGGCTTCTTCATTATTATATTCACACTATTGAACAATGTGAAGAGATTTTATAAAAGGTTGGAGCTTGTGAAAGACTAGATGATGTTTCTCCAATAGTTATATCATAATTGTAACGTTATCTTCTAAGACATTATGCCAATGTTGCTCCAGTTACTATAAAAAAAATCAATTTAGTATATTCTTATCTTTGCTTTTGAGAGCATCTCCAACTTTTGATGCTTTCAGTGAAATTTCTAGTTATGGATTTCATTTCATATGCTCAAAATTTTACTGTCTAGCCTTAACTTGGCGATTTAATAAGGTGTTCAATCATGTTTGCTCAATATTTGACTATATGTGCAATTTGGTAATACATGCATTTGTCCTTTTGTAAGATCGACTAAGCCTTTCCATGCAAGAAGTCACAGACAAATAGGGCTTGATTCCATATAACCAGAATGTTTACGCTTTTTAATATCAATGTTTCCATCACCTCAATACAAAATATGAAATCAGACCAATCAATTTCCGTAATCCGTTTATGGCATAGGTTGTGGCACGAATATCACCCTGTAGTGCAATTTTGTCTCTTGATCTTGCTTCTCCATTTGGAGAAATTGCCGAGACCGAGTCTGAAGAGAAGAAATTCTCGACTTCTCCACATCTAGTGGCCCATCCCTATCTAGACTTCACATAACCTCCTCCATCTCACATATTTGTTTTGGACGACATGTAGATGTTACGTCAAGTTCTGTAAACCAAGACCAATAGTTCACATGCATTGTATCTTTGCAACTGAAAAATAAATCAATAAACTCTTCAAATATCTATTGGATCTTATACTCTTCGGACCAGGCCCAATGACATCAAACATTGAACATTGAGGACATTGCGATCATTAAGAAGAGATCGATATTCCATCACACTTCTCTTGAACCTACCTCGTCACCACAACAAGTGACGTTAGATTTCTGACATGGCATTCCAGAGGCAATCTGATCTTGGCGTGCAACATTGCATTGAAATTCATCTGATAGGGTCATCGATGAATAATACCATTTCCTTTCCTTTTATACTCCTCTTCTGATTATTGATGTGAATGTCACTATTACAAAATTTCTATGCTTAATAATAAATGGTTACTATAACTTGTCACTATTCAACGATTGTAATCACCCGACAACTCTTGCAAACTCCCACAATCAGACATGTCAAGCTTAGCAAGAGTGACCATATCCCCAAATCCAGCTGGTAATTGCTTTAGATTTCCATAAAAAATCAAAGTTAATTTCTGTAAAGAGCACAGCTTGATAAGAGATTTGAGCAATCCTGTCAGATTGTCACAGCTGATCAGTTTTAACCTTAGCAGGTTGTGTAAATTTGAAAAACGTTTTGAAATTCCATCACTATTGCAAGCCCACAAATCCAGCTGGTTTAATGAACAATAAATTTGGAATTTCATCAATTCCATCTATTCAGCTATGATTGAGACCAGTAAATTTGAGCACTTCTAGATTTGGAAGATTTGAAGAATTGAGAGTCTGCTTGCCCGATTGTGTGATCCACTATATAGATGATTCAGTATGAACAAGCTGTTTACCGTACTGGTAAAGAATTCAACACAAACAAACAATGGAACAGAATATAGCAGAATTATATTCGCATATGCTAGAACATATATTAGGCTTCATAATATTCGCAATAGTAGATGATTGATGATTTACAATGATCCTAGACGGGATATAAATACTACCGCCGAACCTTTCCGAAGTAGTCCGTCGGCCACAACATTACATCCGCTACAAACTATTTACCTGTCGGCTACAAAATACAAAACACCGACGACAGTCAATCCATCGGCTACAGAAACACCACCGGAACCATCTAGTCAGCTGACACCATCCCCCCCAAAAAAAACTGTCGTCTCCTGACGACTAACAAAATATCTGAGACAAATTAACAACCAAAATACATTAATGAACTAACTGCAACAAGAAAAATTTGCTTCTGCCACATCACTTTTACATTCATCCTGTTGCATTTGTAGTCTCTGCTAACACAATACTGTCTCCTCAAGCTGACCTTGATAGCCACTCGTGTTGCTTTCTCTGTCCAACTCCTCGGTACCCCGAGCCAAGTGTCGCTGCACTGCCTCCAACTGGATGATCAGCTCCTCCCGAGCTTTCTACGCATCCACCAAGACAGCCTCACAGCCAACACCTGCTCTCACTGCCTCTGGTACACAGAAAGTCTATGCCTGCAACAACTTCAACTCTTCTCAACTGGTCAGACTCTTACGGCTGATATCTGCAACGACTAGGGGACCAGGGGGCAACGCCCCCGGCGGGGTCGAGGGGCAGCGCCCCTCGCCGCCAAGACCAAATTAACACTCCAGAACCCACATAAAAATGCACGAAACACACTGTTTTTGCCATTTTCTGCCAATTCTAGACTCTTTTTGGTAACTACTGCTGCGTCCCCTTCCCTTTGGCATCATCTGTTACTCATTCCGAACAACTTGAATCTGTCGTCGTTTTTTTTTTTTTTTAAATTTTTTACTTGCTCGCTGCTATGCCTCTTTCGTATTGTGCCGGTCCCTGCCAAGAGAATGATATTAATTCCTCCGAGTTGAATTTGTCCTTCAAGCTGAACTCGACCAACTCCGCGAGAGAACTAAGAAAAACTTGCATAAAACCATCCGCAGGACAAGAAAACTCCGAAGAAGACAAGCGTCCGCTGCGAACAGAAAAATCCTTACGGTAAGGATTCGTATGCCGCTTCTACATAGATCCACTCCCAACAGCCCGATACTGGAGCATTGATGCCAACACCCACAACACTGCCCCCGACCTCGTCTATGGATTTGCGGAACTTTCTGCACCAACAATATCAATCACTATGGAATCGCAGAGTAGTATGGGCAGAGAGAAATGTTGCTCGAGTTTGCAGCAAGAACAAACGCCGAGAAGAAATCTGGGGAGAAGGCCGTGTGGTCGTGGGAATCAGAATAAACAATCCGCGGGCAGCCAAAAAAATAGCCTTCCGCAGGAACATTAAAAAAACTCCACAGGAATGCTCCGCGGAAAGGTTCCGTGGGAGGTCCAAACAGTTGCCCGCGGGACACAGTCCGTGGACAAGCTGCCCGTGGGCAGACAGTCCGCGGGACCTTGCCCACGGCAAATTTTTTTTTTAAATTTTATTTTATTTCAATTTTTTTTAATTTTAATTTTTATTTTTTCCTTAAAAAAATATACAAAGCACCTCAAATTTGCCTCTGACCGTCGCCATTCAGCAACGACGAGGGAGTCCCCTTCTGCGACAACGACAGAGTCTTCCTGGCACCATATATTTTGAATTTGGATCCGTTGACTACCGGAGGTACCTTCTGCCCGTCCAAAGTTGATAATCTGATTGCTCCATTGTCGTCGACCTTTCGAATCTAATATGGTCCAACCCATCTGGCCTTAAAGTTTTTCAGTTTAATTTCATTCCGACCGTTGTACGCCTTACGTTTGTTCTGTGCCACCTCTGTCGCCCACTGTGCTTGCGGTCATCGCGCAACTGGATTATTTCCTTGCTGTCGGTGCCCTTCCACTAATTTTATGCTGCGGTGTAACCTTTTCTTTCCGCGCGGTCCATTCACCATGTACCGGACAGTGGGATCTTTCGTTTTTCTGTGTTCCAACTGTATGTTCTTCCCCTCAACTTCAGCCATGGCGGCTTTTCCTTCTTCCACTTCCCTGCATTCCTCCGGACATTCATTTTCTTGTGTTTTGTCATGTTCGTTGACCGTTAGTTCGTAGTCTTCTATCTGCCAGTGGAACAGGCCATTCACCGAGTCCAGGTCGTCATCATTCGATCCGCCATCAAGTCTCAATACTCCTTCTAGTTCCATTCTCCTCTTTCTTTCGTCGTCACTTTCTGAATCTGACGATGCTACCTCCTCACCAACCATTTGTGTATGCAGGTCAATTGTGAATCTTTTGCCTCTGTGCTCCATTGATAGGGTATTTCGTTTCCAATCATGTTTTACTTTTGCTTGCACCAACCAATCCCGTCCCAGAATAGCATCATATCCTTTTCTTTTCAATGGAATGACTACGAAATCCAATAAAAATGGTTGCATACCAATGGTTACCGGTTGCGCCCTCAAGGTTCCTAACGGTTTGATCCTGTGCTGGTTCGCCGTGAGCAAGTGGAATGTAGGTGGCCAAAGCGTCGACTTTCCCAACTTCTTCCAGGTATCCTCCGGTAAGACATTTACGCCGGACCCTCCATCAACAATTGTCTCTGTCAAAACATTTCCCAAAATCCCCATCTCGACAACCGTCGGATGCGAGTGCCAGCAGCATTGGGTCTATTGTCATGACTTCCCTATTGTCCCTTCCTGTGTCCTCTGTTGCTTTCGAAAACGGTGTATGATTCAGAATGGCCGTCCGTAATTGGGGCATTGTGAGGAGGTCACTTATCTTGACCGGTATCTCCATTTGTAAGATTTGTCGTACAATGTTTTGTTCTGCAAAGTTTTTTGCCAAGGTGCCGGTGATGTCCTTCAACTGAGATGTCCCTGCCGACGATGCCTTTCCAATTTTCACCTGCATTTCCCCCAGTTTTCTTTTTTCCTCCGCTTGCCTCCGTGTAATTGCCAAAACCTCCTCTACATCCGTGCCGACATTGGTCAAGTTTACTGCAGACTTTGGACACTTGGAATCTTCGTGATCGTCGGGTCCGCACCATCTGTATAATAATTTTGGTGTGTTTGCTGTTGTACAATCCCGTGTAAAATGACCCCACAAATTACATGTTCGGCATTGAACAATCGGCCGTCCATTTGCATCATACTGGGTTCGACTTCGGCTCCCATTATTATTGTTATTGTTTGCATTGTTGTTATTTTGCCCTCTGTTATTATTCCTGTACCCTCCGGATGTGGCACTTGCGCTATTCGTATTTCCGCTACTGCCCGACGGGGAAGCCTCCTGTGCGAGAAACACCTGCGGAGATCCTCTTGTCTTCATGTTAAAGGGGCATTCTTTTGTCGAATGGCCCATGATCTGACAAATGTCACATAATTGGTTCTTTGGACACGATCCTTTAGTATGACCGTCGGTCTTACACTCCGTGCACCACAGCGCACTGCCTTTTGGCTCCTTCTGCATGTTTTTAAACTCCATCATGCGAACCATATCCTTCTGTAGGGCACGAACCTTTTTGCTGCTGCCTTCGTCGTCGTTGCTATCATCTCCGGTAGGCTCGTTGTCATCAGAATCAGATGAGCTAGTTTTCTTCTTCTTTGTCTTCTGTTCACTTTCAAGATCCAGTGCTCTGTTATACGCGTCCACATATGATGACGGTGGCACAATTTTCATTTTCCTCCGCAACTTCGAACGTAGGCCGTCCACGAACCATCTTTTTTGCAATCCGTCCGCCGGCTTGCTTTCCATTTTGTTTATTAAGTCTTTTAATCTCCTGGTGTAGACGCGGACAGTTTCGTGCTTCCCTTGTTTGGTATTGAAAATCTCCTCTATGATTTCATTATCATCCCGTAAGAGTTTAAATTCCGCCAGGAACTCCTTTTTAATGTTATCCCAGCTATTTAGCTTTTGTGGATCCGTATCCGAAAACCAATCAATCGCCACACCCCGTAGGGTTGCTGGAAATTGCCTAACCCATTCATTAGCATCTGTGATTCCGTTTGCCCACCAGATCGTCTCAGATGTCTTACAATGTCGGATGGGGTCGGCGGTACCATCGCCTTCAAACTTCGGCAGCTTTTCTTTGGGTCCTGCCATCACAACACTAGAGGTCTACACTCCGGCACCGGAGGTCTGAACTCCCACATCGGAGGTTTGCACTCCCACACCGGCGGATTGCTCTCCCACACCGGAGGTGTCGACAGCTGCGAACCTTGGTGAAGAAGAAGGATCTTCTGAAGTTGTTTCCCGCGGAAGTTTATCTCGGACGAAGAGGTCACTCCACGCTCGTGCTCCCTCGGCACTGCGAGCCGTGCGAGTTGATGCTCTTCCGTTTGAATTTTCTTCCCTCGGCGAACACAAATTCAAGAACTCTTCCCGTGCTTCTTCCACCAATTCCGTCCACTGCCGAGTCTCCTCCAACAATTCCTCCGCACTCCTGTTTCCATCGGCAAGCTTTTGGAATCTTTTTCGGCGGTTTGCCTGCTGTGCCAGAATTAAATGTTCTTGTGCAGTACGGATTTCATCTTTTCCCTTTGCTTTATTTCGATCCTTGTTAAGCTGATTTGGCATTAATCTTCATTCCTCCCACCTTCCAGATTCATAAGGCAATGGCGGCAAATGTTTACCGTAGTGGTAAAGAAATCACCGCATACAGACAATGGAACAGAATAGCAGAATTATATTCGCATATGCTAGAACATACATTAGGCTTAATAATATTCGCAATAGTAGATGATTGATGATTTACAATGATCCCAGACGGGATATAAATACTACTGCCGAACCTTCTCGAAGGAGTCCGTTGGCCACAACATTACATCCGCTACAAACTATTTACCCGTCGGCTACAAAATACAAAACACTGACGACAGTCAATCCGTCGGCTACAGAAACACCGCCGAAACCATCCAGTCGGCTGACACAAGCTTGGGTTTTGCCGGATTTGATACCATGTTGAAGTATTGATACAGTGTTGAGATACTTGTTTTCTTTGAGTCTGAAATCACTGATTCCAAAGGGAGAGAGAGCATTATTCAATTTGGATGCTTCTCTTGGATGATCAGTTGGGTATTACTATTGTTACAAAAAGACATGTAACCAAAAGACATGTCATGAGAGGACATGTCTCATGTCCGCTCATGAGATGACTTTCTACATAAACAAATATTAATTATATCCTAATCGGATTTGTTAAGACAAGCAATTATTACTTAGGCCAAGTTACTGATCTGCATGTGCTATAATAGATTATTGCTCAATCTAAAATAGGCTCAACATGTTTGAATATTATTATGCTCGAAGATTGCTTGATCGATTCTATGCATGGATATCAGATCATCACTCAATCTGTATCAAGAGAAGATGAATATGCAAATTCAGATTTTAGTAAGCTTACCGTGATATATAGAGTTTCGATTTAATGCAAGAATGATTGATTTGTTTCCAAGGTATATAAAATGATAATTCTTATTTTGCAAAAGAATTGTGTATGTGTGCATGTATGTTGGTGTACATAATGAATGGACATACATACACACATGCACATATATAATCAATACAAGTAGTCATCGTTTTATCTGACCAAAGCTACTATGTATCAACAATAGTCTCTCTCTTATATGTATTCCACTATGTACAATAAGAGCTATGAGCCGTGATCTTTTCCTTTATGTTTGGGGATGTTCTTGCAAGAAATAAACAATGGTACATTAAGCATGCTACCAGAATATTGTGCAGGACTCAATCTTATGACAATAGCTCCAAAGTAGTTTTTGATCTAGGATTCGTCAAGTCATATGTTGATCACGTTGATAAGGTGAGGCTATTGGAGCAAGATATCTTCTATGGATTGGATTATGAGTATCCTTCTATACCAAGAGGGAGGCTGAAATTTCATTAGAGTAAACCTTGAATTTAATGTCCCTAGTTAGAACATTGTGATTTTATACAAAATTCTTTGAATTCCCTCTTTCTATTTATCATTTGTGCCCAACTGTTTACTTTGTCATAATGTATGTATGGGATTTAATTTGTGAATTGTATATATCATCATTATCCTTGTATGATCTTCTATCAATCCTCACATATACACACCTCAGATGTATACCTCAGATATTCCACTAGATCATTTAGAGATTCACATATTTGTCATTCTGATATTTATTCATTGATATATATATATATATAGATAAAATCCTCTAAAGTTTAATTTATGAGTTTCAGAATTTTAATGGTTGAATTCTATGGAATAGATTTCTATCTGAATGCTATGAGATAGTCTTTTATGTAGTATGTATGGCTGATTTTCTGTTGTACAACTCTAGAACCCTAATAGCTTATGGTGGATTAATGGTGTGAAATTCAGTTCATCGATGCCTTACATATGCTTCTTGCTATCTATTTTTCTTCAATCACATTTTCGAAATATATATACCTCATGTCATTAGAACTGAAAAACTTTCTCTATCCTTTATGATTATGCTGGTATATTATCTTCTTATGAATTTCAGTTTATGTTGTCTCATTGTGCCTTGCTCCCCAATGACCAAATTAATGGTGATGTACTTTAAATTAGTCCACAGTTCCATATGGTCTCTTTTCATAATATATGATAAGGACTTTCTATTATTCAGAAGTCTATTAGTGTTTACCTGTTAAGCAGTATTACATTGGTGCATTCGGAAAGCTCTCTTCTCGTGAAGTTGGTCTGGATGTTGAGTTCCCAATGGGAGTTTGGGATCTTTTCCTTATCCTTAACTTTCCTTCTATCTTCTTGTATTTGTCTTTACTTTATTGTGAGAAAGGAAAGAGATGCATACACATGCCTTCCTATAATTGACTTGTTTCCATTCTTTTTTCGTTATTTTTATTTAATTCTCCACTGCTCTATATTCCTTCGATAATTATGATTGCTATGTATCCTATTGTGATTATGTCCTCTTCTTTGAACTTTCTTATAGTTTCTTACAAGTTCTTCCTCATTCATATCGGGTAGAATTCTTTGAGTGTCTCTCTCCTCCAAGTACTTCGTAAGGGATAAGATAGTTTTATACAAATCTTTCGTGATCCTCCAAGAGAGAAATTGATTTTCTTTTTATATTTGTTATGATGAAGGGGTGCTTTCCAAAATATACATCTCTTGCCTCTTCCCCTTAACTTGTCCCTTAAACAATGTTTCAAATATATTTTAATTAGTATATTATTGTTCCCTTAGTTATCAGTTTGGGAAAAGGCAAATCTTATGCATCCGTCCATTATTATAACTAATGAATCAATTAGTATTTACCAACTTATGATACAATTTTCTTTTTGATCACTGATTTATTTGATTAAGCCCTGACTGATATTAGACATTTGATTTTTTATTATTTTTGGTGCTCGATATTATTTCAATCTATGATGATGTTTGATGGAGCACATTTATATTTTCCTTGCCTTTGCGTATTGGGAATCACTTGATTTCTCTTCCTAATTGTACCAAAGATGGCCAATTTTGTCAATCCTCCATCGATTCTGATATGATCACGTGACTAATTGTATTCAATTTTAACTTCTATTTGTATTGATAGTGATATTAATATTGTTAATCATTATTCATGCTTGCCCCTTATTATAATATAGGTTTTATTGACTATAGAGTTGTTCGTTGGACATATATTACATATGTAAGAAATATTATTATTAATTATATTGTTTTAATATTGATAGCTATAGATTAGTAACAAATATTATTAAATTCTCTTTTATATTATTTATTATCATTTCTTATTTTAGAAAATACATCTTGTTATTATTGTAATTATATTAAGAATTCAATATTTTTATATTAAAATATTTTATTGTATTAATCTTATATTATATTATATTAATCATATCATTGTTTTGATTGGGGACATTACATTGAACGAGGAGGTTAGGAGGTTAATGCATGTACTTGAAGATTTAGAAGGGAACCCCATTATCTTGAATATCCGATGTCACCAAGCTAGAGGATAAATCCACAATTTAGTACATTCACTCACGGTACTATGAATCAACATATGCTTCCGCGATAGAGGGAGTAGGTAGAAGATATACTTCACTTGACATTTGAGGATCTTGGTCATATTTATTCAGAGGGAGTAGACCATGTTGAGATGGATTCTCTAGTGATCATGAAATTGTAGCAGTCAGAGGAGTATGATTCATGAGATGAAGTTCCATGTATGTAGAATGAAAGACCTTTATGCGAATGCCTAAACCATAGATGGATACTTGTAATCCTATTCATTCAGAGTACATTATCTCTAAAGATCTCACAACCGATATTTTCTCCAAGCCTTTTGCTAAAGTGAAGTTTGTACGTTATTGTAGAGAAGCTTGGAATTATGAATTAAAGCCCTTATTGATAGTGAGCCTCATCATCGATGATTACTTTAATATGCCCTTTATAAGAGAGAAGTTTGAGGTGAAGACCCTTGTTCCACCCTTTGGTAGTATCGATCGTGAATTCACCCTTTGATATGGTTTATGATGGATGTCATGTGAGTTACTAGATGATTTTATAGAAACATCATGAAAGGTGGTGATCTTTCAATGATGTTTGATTCTGGTTACTATTGTAAGGTGAAAACCTTAATAGTACTTTAACCTACTATCATGATGGATGTCATATGGTTGATGTCTATGGGAGATCATGATAGTTCATATCTTTTATGTAATTAACTAAGCAGTGTGCAACTATAATAAGTTATAGTACTAAGATATGTCATTGTGGTTACTATGAGATGTAGGTTCTGTGGATATGCCATGAGCAGATAGCTTCTCTAGTACACATAATGAGACATGATGTTAGTGCACATACCAAGAAAAGATATGAGTATGGTGAATATCATATGGTTGATATTCTTGGGCATACCATACTCTTGATGATAATGTGAGGTAACATCAGCACACTGTGTTGTTTATGTGGATAGAAATCATCCTCCCTAGCTAAGTGCTAATGATTGTAGCTTCAATCGGATGATTCCAATCGATGAAATCAAATGTTTGAATGACCTATACACCTTAAATATTTGATATCTATCCTTCACTATTATTATCATGGAGCATTATTATTATTGAAAATAATTTATATATATATATATATATATATATGAGATACATTATACATATATATAAGTTATTATCATATATTGTAATCATGATAATACATTGAGCAAATATCATTTGTGATATATGTTAAAGGAATAACTAATGGGAGTTAAGATATTAACAAGAGACATGTCTTTTTATATCATATACATACTCATTGAAAGAGTACCTCGAAAGTTGAAACACACAAAAATAAGTAAGTGAAAAGTAAAGTTACAATAGTCAAATATAACATATCTCAGCAACGTTAAAATCTGACATATATAAATCTCCTCAAACTCAACAACTGATATATATTTAAATGTTTCTTTTCTTGCCATTATAATATCTATGTATAATAGATTATATTTGCAAGACTCTTTAATACTTTAATGAACAAACTATCTCACTATGGAGGATAGAGTTGAATACATTGTTGGAATGTGATAATGTTATCCATTATCTCTATGGAGGCGAGGAACAATTTTATTTTATTAATATTACCAAAACATGAATCTACAAAGTCAAAGTATCAATCTGCTTATAAAGGGGTCAGTTGGTTAGAAACCAACCGACACACTCCCTACTTCCTAACTACCCACTAACACAAGTACAAAATACTTAAATTACGAAATGCTGACTACAAACTAATTGCTGACTACATATATCCCCCCCAAGAAAGGAGTCGTCTTCCAGAGGACTAAAACAACTGAGAAATGTTTCAAGGAGGAGGATTGGAGGACATCCTTGGACTTGGAGTGCCTCACAAGCGTTGCAGCTCTCGCTCCGCTGTCTTTTGCTTAGTATGAACGCCCTGAAGTACCCACAAAGTATCCATCTTTTTAGCTTCGGCCGCTGCCAACTTGCCTTCCAACTCAGCTTGCTCCAGCTACCAACTTGCTAACAGAGCATTCTTTTCTGCTTGGACTTTCTTATGAAGACATTTGTCTTGCTGGGCTTTCGCAAAAACACTCCGAAAAGCTGTCTCTATAGCAGCCAAAGAGGCCATGAGAGGAGAGGAAGCAACCTAGGTTTGAGAGATGATAGAACGACTAGTCCAAGTAGTGGCACTATCTTCCTGGTTGTAGTTACTATGTTCTAAGAGACCCCAATCTGTGTAGCAGTCAGTTCGCATGAACTGGGCTAATGCTATAGCTGCAGCGAGTACACCCTCCGAGTTCTATGACTGCGCATGCTGAAGGAGTTCCCAGGTAGAATGCTCCATAGCCTGTTACTCCGTAAGAAATCCTTTTGCCTGAGTTGCAAAAGAAGCTGGAACCAAAGGTTCCTTATGCCCCCTTTGTATTTCCACTGGTTCCTCAAGCCGCGAGGGCACAGGGGATGACACTAACCCCTCTTCTTCTAGTAGCTTGTTAGCCTCTTCTAAAACAGTATCTGCTCCTGCCATTGTCAGCTGAGTACCTGGAGAGGAAGGGTCCTTTGATTGCTCTCCCACAGTCGGCATAACAACAAGAGCCACAACTGGACCACTTCTGGCCCGAGAGGTGTTTGTAGTCGTACCTTGTGTCCACAGTAAACTTGTCCTCTTCAATCAATCACCTTGGTGCAAGTAGGCTGTTTTGGCGAGAGAAGAGGCTTGATTCTTGGAATAGATAGCTTAGAAGATCCCCATGTCAGAAAGTGTCTTGAGCCACTTGCTGCTTTTAAGTTGGTGTCTTCGGTGGAAGAAATTGGTGGTACCACAACATCACCAAGTGGAGAAGTCGACTGAGGAAACTTAGCGACCCCCGCAGGAAGGGGACCTGTTGTAGGTGGCAGAAACACTACTTCACTTGGAGTGCCCTATAAGTGACTCAGGAAAATCTCGACTGCTTGGGAATCAGAAGAGAAGGAATTTGTATCACCTGCCGTGTCGTTAGAATTGACTTGGTCCTCATCCTCTTCCACCACTACGGCTGGTCGTGCTTTCTTTTTTGTAGGTTCACCACAACCATGGGAGCCCATACCCAAGGTGTTTAGATGTAACCAATAAGTCATCGCTGATCGGTACGGTTCCACTCTGCTTGTTGGTTAATGTCCCATAATGTTCACTACTAACTTAAAGCCAAATTGCCTCCAAGAACAAAGCCACTGCATGATGGGGCATGTAGAAAGCCTTATGTCGCAACTCCAGAAATTCCTGCAATCTATCAGAGAGGAGGTGAGCCCAGTTGTAAATCTGTCTTTGGGATAGGCCATCCACTACTAGCAACAGTCAAAGAGGAATATCAGAGGTGCGACTGCCAACCATGAGCTTACTTTTTACTAAATCAACCTCACAACGCCATTCCTCATTTGCAATGAAAACCTTCCTCAGCCCTTGACTATTCTTTAGAATACCTTCCTATTCCTCATTGGTAACATCCTCGCGACACAAGAGTTTTAGCCATTTCCGTTTGTCTTCTCTTGTCATAGGTGCTTTGCTCAACTCCTGTCCCCTATTAGGGATTCCAAAAACCCTACTAAGTACTTCAACAGAATAAGAAACTACTACTTGGTGCTGAGCATATTGTATGACAGATTGATGACCTGTTCCATCATACCTTGTAATCAAATCTCGGAGGATGGGTTCAAATTTGTGCAAATCAATGATTGGCATAAAGATGATCTTGTCCACCTTTGCTGCAACCAATGCCTTTCAGAGAGGATGATTTGTGTTTGATTTTTCCCACCATGTCCTACACTCACTGCCAAGCACGCTTTCAAAACTGATACTAGAAGCATTCCAAGTGTCATTGTTGATTAATAATTCAATTCGCTCTGAACTAGTCATCTGTAGTGTTGCCCTGCATTTGTCACAAATACCTTTTCATAGTGACCCATTTCAAATTGTATTAGGTTGAGCGAGAAGTGTAGATTGTTAAATCTTATCAGATTTAAATGATAGGCAATTTGGATTTATTTCAAATTCTTAAAAAGTCTCTAAGATGCCTTCAATTCAAATATGCGATATTAGAATATCAGACCAAAGTTAATATCAGTAAGTATGATAATCTTTGGAAGCTTGAGAAGGTAAATATTATATCTGCTCCTTTTATTGTGCTTGAGCTTTTGTTTTCTGTGGTTTCGAAGAGTTCATATGAATCAATAGAAATATGATTATGAATGAACATGTGTCACGTAGAGACATGTTCATCACGTAGGGACATTCCTTTACATGAGGAATGCACGACGAATCCAAATGGCACTGTTTCATAACAAACAGTTCAATAACCACAATCTGTGGTAATAGTATCAATGGCCATTAATTATGATACTGTTTTAACAAAGCAGATTGATTTCCACTACGACACGAGTCTGTTATGTTATACATGAAAGCATTGTTGCTTTGATTTCATTCACAATGACAATTCAATATATACATTTGTGTTGGTAAGAATGATTAATGTAGGAAAGATTATCGATCAAATATGTAGTCGATATTTAAGAATATGCATAAAATAATGTGTAATCAACTACACATAATCGACAATCAGTCTTACGTAAAAATAAATGATTAATAATCATTTGATAATATTCACATGTGTGTGTGTGTGTGTGTGTGTGTGTGTGTCTATATATATATATGTGCAGCCATATATTTTATATATATGTATGTGAACATAATTATATGATATATCAAAATAATTATTAATCGTTTAATGTTGATAGCAATTTTGAGTAGAATACAAATTATAAATACTTCATGATTAAAATCATCAATTTGATTTATCTGACTGATGAACACTCTCTCTTAGCTAGGGAGGATAATCTCTTAATGGGATAAAAACGCAATAACTTATTAGCAGTTTTAAAGATATTGTCTTATTATGGCATGTCCATGGATATCGGTTCTCAAGATATTGAGCATTATGATATTTTCATATGATAAGACCAGGAGTAATGTCATGTCGACGAATATCATGATACTCATTATATATTATGATATGTGCAACGACATCTTGATGCTTATCATTAAGATATCACCTCGTGGCATCTCCACAGATAGAGAGTATCCACCATGAAACATCTTGGTAATATCACTGATGTGGTAATCCAGAATTTTCCGGGATACACTCTTCTCAATTAGTATTTACCTTATGAGATTTTAATTATCATGATATGTCCTGAGATATCAAGTCACATGCTATCTGACCTTACAATAACAAAATAGAATAACAAGTGTTCATCTTTGAAAAGTTGTCACATTTCGATGATATTCACAGGAGCCCATCAAGTCATAAATCAACATATATGATGTAAAAAGAGTTTTCTCATAAAGCATCTTTGAAATATATTAGTATAACAATTTTGAGACTCAATCTTAAATAAAATTACATTTCAATCATACCAAGTTTACCTCTCAATTATTCTACCTTAGTTTTGGAGAGTGGCTTGGTTAGAGTGTCTACTGCTTGCTTTTCTGTGCTAATATATCTTAACTGGATGGCATGTCTCTCAACCATGTCTCTAATGTAATGCTTTGATCTGCCATGGAATACTGGGTTGACAGATTGTTTAATACAACTTTGGTCATCGCAATAAATGATGGTGGGAGGTAAGAATTTTCCAAACAATCCTACAAGGAGTTTCCTTAGCCATACAACTTCTCGAGCTCCCATGGACACTGCAATGTATTCGGCTTTTGGAGTGTAGCAAAAGATTGCTTCCTACTGAACCAAGAAATCATAGCTGATCCTAAAGATGAAACGACATCCTAAGGTGTGTTTGTGACCACTATACTTTCTGGCCAATATGAGATTATATTAGCTTCTCCGGGGTTTTCCCAACTTCAATTTCCTTGTTAATTTTGAGGTTTATGGGGTGCGATGTTTATGTGCTTTCACGTTCTTATCTATTTTGTTTGTCGGCTGCCTTAAGGTTTTAACCAAGGTAAATAAAGGAAATTGTTATAACAGATTCATCCCCCTTTTAGTTATTTGGCTTGTTCATCATATAATAGATGCAAGTAGCACATATGTTCCATTCAAGTACACCAACCTGTGGAGGGGCCAAGAGGTAGAATGACAGTTGACATTTCGTACTCTTGAGAAGATTTTGCTGGCCTTACAAGAAAGTTACATGGACAAGATCTCAACAATTAAAGGAGTTTATGATCCAAAGAAGTTTACCAGAGAACAGTTGTTTGGCATCTAACCTTGTTTGAGTTGGGGATTTTTGCAAAAGAAAAGAAGAGATTTGAGACCACCTTCAAAGTAACGAAGATAGAGTGTGATCCAGATGATGACAATTCAAACGAGTTAGAAGCAAATTTTACAAGGAAGTTAAAGAAAAGTATCAACAAATAAAAAAATATGTTACCTCTTAAATGTTTTAGATGTCGAAAGATTGGTCATATAGCAACTAAGTGGTTGGCAAAATAAACAAGACGAAAGTTTAAGAAGTTCAATAAGAAGTCCTGCCATGTTAATGAAAATGCTAGCATTGTTAGACGATGACTCGGATCAAGAGGATTGTTTATCCTTGGGGAAACCATAGAAAACCTAGATTTGATATCTCTAACATTTGCCACGAACTTGATGATAATACTAAGTTTGCATTGTTTGTTAGAAGGAATACTAATTTATGGTTGATTGAGAGTTGATGTTCATATCACAGATCAAATTTATTGCTGGCTTATCGTGATATGTTCTGTCCTGTGATAAATTCAATAAGTTATGGCAATAACTTATCATAGAGAAAAGCGGTGATAAGTTCCCAATTGATTGCGATATTTTAAATACTAATTGCCTGTGTGCCTAGAAATAGACAATGATTATCAAACGCTGGGAGATGTGCTTTTTTTGTTTGCAAGAGTTGACTTGGAGGAGAAAGAAGGTAATTTCCAGCATTCTAGTATGACTTCTTGTGGATTTGAAACAGATTAGGTGAGAAATTTCAAGCAAATTTGGATTCACATGTAAGTTTCAAAATTCTGTAACTTTTTTTAAATCATTGTATTGCATTAGTTACATCTAAGTTCATACAAACTCTATAATACCATTTCCAAACTGCTCTAAGTTGTTTAGTAATGTCCCTTCTATTAAACTTAGCTTTGGATGAGTAATACCTGCAAAAGAAATCTCAAAATAAAACAATAACAAGTCTAATTGTTATATTCTACCCCATTTCTGACCTAATCCTTAATAACGTCTCCAGATTGGGTTTAGTTATTCCTACCGTCTTCTCTAGAGTTAATCCATTAAGGTTTCTTCTTGGATGGGACATCCTCTATCCATGGGAAATCACATATGCATATATTGACATCATTAGGATATTCTGGCACATCAATCTTAGGCATGTTGGTAAGATGGAGATTATATCAATCTCACATACCTACATTATAGAGATGATGACAATATCAAGCATGTTGGTCAAATAGAGTAATCTCGCATACTGAATTATAGAGAATTAGTCTTATGCTTTTTGGTTAGATCGAGATTACATTAATCTCGCATACCAACATTATAAAGATTCATTAGTCTCAAGCTTGTCGGTCAAATGAAGATTGCATCAATCTCACATACCGATATTATAGAGACAATAGGTCATAGGTCAGATGAATATTATGTCTCTCTCATAGTGACACTATTAACTGTTTAGATCATTCTCTTCCTTCATAGGATGCTATACATTGATCTCATTGTAGTCTGAGATAGATCCGACCAGTATGGGACTCCAGCATAGCTTAGATGATGCTTTTGGTCCTCTTTCTTGTTATGGTCGTCACCTCCTTCAGCTCTATGAGTCTTTTAGTTTGTTGATTCTGAATGGGTTATCCTTCAACCCGAGTTCTAATCTCTTTACTTGTTGGCCTCACTGTGGTAGCGCGAGTGTGGTTGACTATGTCATCACCTCCTCTTCCTTCATGCTCTCCATTTACTGTTTCACCATTTCTCGCCTCCCCTTCGCTAACCATGCTCTCCTTAGCATTGCTGTCCACTCATCTTTCCGTTCATCGCCTTCTTTGTAGCCCTCCCCCCATCCCGTTGACCAATGTATGCACTCCTAGATTTTTCCATTCTAAGGGTGATGGTGAGCTTTTTTCCTACCATCTCGAGAGACTTCTGACACCTATTAGTTTTATTGACTCACAAGGGGTCTCGATCATGTTTGATTTACTTGCTTCTGCCATATGGGAGTATGCTCTCGTTTCCATTCCTCACTACTCCCCTCCTCTTAGGTCTAAGTGTCGAAATACTTGTCCTATGAATAAATGGTTTGATGATGATTGTAAAGCTTTTCATCGATCTATTCGCTTTGCCGTTGAGACTCACTCCCCTATCTTCGTCCACCTGTGTTTATCTTATCTTCGTTTCCTTCGCCATAATAAGTGTTCTTTTGCATTTTCTCAGTGCAGATCCCTTTTCTCTACGCTTATCCAAAATCCCCAAAGTTTTTGGCTCACCCTTTTCCCTCGGTGCCCCCCCCATACTCCATCCTTCAGTTTTGCTCTTTGACTTCCCACACTATTTCCCTGTATGACATTCCGGGTCAGCCTTCCCTTCATTCCATTCTACCTCTTACTATCACCTGTTCACTTCTTCTAGTACCTTTGAGACCATTAGATCCATGAGATGTAGTAAAGTTGCGGATGAGAATGGTTTCCAAGCAGAACTTTTCAAACTTGGTGCTTCAGTCCTTGGCTCATATCTTCCTACACTCTTTAAGAGAGTGGTTTGCACAGGAAAATGTGATTTATCCTATTCATAAGTTTGGGCCTGCTTCGGACCCAAGTAACTATAGGACTATCATGATTGGACATACTTTTGCCAAACTTTACACCACTGGTCTAAACACCATGTTATCTAGGGAGCTTGATAGGAGAGGGTGCAGACCTAAAGAGCAGGCTGGTTTTCGTGCTGACTATTAGAGTATGGATCATATCTTCACATTGCGGGCTATTATTGAGGAGGCTAGGCATCGCTCTAAGAAAGCTTACTATAGTTTTATGGATTTTCGTAAGGCTTTTGATTCTGTTCTTAGGATGGCCTTATTTCAGAGACTTAGTAAGATTGGGATCTCAGATATGCTTTTGACTACTATTATGAGACTGTACGAGAAGTTGATTGGTAGGCTCAGGACTCTGGAGGGCTTTTCTAATCCAATTCAGAGCACCATTGGTGTGAAGCAGGGTTGCCCTCTTTCTCCTACTTTGTTCGGATTGTATATTGACGAGCTCGAGGATTTTCTCATGAGCTCTTCTCATCCTAGTGACAGGTGTTATTTACATCAAGTTTTGATCTCCATTCTCCTTTTTGCTAATGATGTTGTTCTCCTGGCCTCTTCTCCTGACAGTTTACAGAGACTTTGTAATGGTTTGGCCTCTTTTTGTGATCAGCATCAGCTTGTGGTCAATTTGGCTAAGACTTGCATTATGATCTTGCCTAAAGACCTCTGATCTTCATTTCTTCTTCCAGGGGTAGGAGGTGGAGATCACTTCTTCATACATGTATCTCGGAGTTAAGTTTTCGGGACCTTGCTTCAGTTTTAGACCGGTTATTCAATCTAGAATTAATAAGGGCATGGGTTCTCTGGCCATGATTGAGCGATAGTGTTTCAAACATCAATTTAGGGATATTTCGTCCAAATTGTCCCTCTTGGACTTCTTGGTCAGACCAACCGTTCTTTATGGCTCAATGGTTTGGGGGCCTTCTCTTCTTGCTTCTGATTGGGCTTCTATTGAGCGTGTTTAGACATTATTTTTACGGCGCATCATTAGATATCAGAGACTCACCCCCCATAGCATTGTTTTAACCGAGTTTGGAGCTCATCTTTTTAGGCTTGCGGCCATTTTTGACTTGATCTGGTTTCTCCATTGGCTTTGTAGTTTCAATGATTCTGATGTTGATCGTCATAGATACTCTCATTTTGCATATTGTTCTTCTGTTCAGATTATGAGATCCGACACTAGCACTAGATCTCGCTATTGGTGTGCCCTGGCCACCTCTCTATTGGGTTCGATCGGGATTGACATTGACTGTCTCCTTCCATACCAGGTCTCGTTGGATGCTCTGCTCATCTCCTCCCCTCTTGTCAGGAATTGAATGACTTTGTTAGACAAGATATCTACAGATAGTACATTATGAGTACTTGGAGTAATCCTCCTGGGGGATTATGTCCTAAGATGGCATTTTATGCAGAGCATTTTCTTAAGATTTAGAATGGTATTATTGTGCATCTTGCTTGTCTCGATCGATGTTGGTGTCATTCCTTTCAATTCTCTTTGGGCTCCTTTAGAGTTGCTTCTCATCGTCTTTGGATCCAGACTGGTCACCATATGGATAGAGAGGATCGGGTTTGTGGATTGTGTACTTTGGTGGAGGCTGAGTTTGAGACCCATTTCTTATTTTGTTGCCTTATATACTATGCTATCAGAGGGAGATTTTATTGTCTTTTCAGAGGTTGTTTCTCTTTCAGAGTTCTTCAGCTATGTTGATCAGCGTTGTCTTGCACTTTATCTTCGGGAGGCTACCCAGCTTCGTGAGCATACCCTTCAATTAGCCACATCTCAGAACCGCACCTCTGACCAACTCATTACCGCCTTTTTCTCCCCCTTGTCTCCGACATGGGGTGTAAAAAGGCCTTCCAGCATCACTCCTAGATCGGTCAGACATTGTACTAGTCTTTCCAGGCAGCAACACTCCTCCAGCAGGTCTTAGTGAAGATCTATGACTTTGAATCATCGATGGTTATATCCTTCTGTGACTGACTACTGTTTTCCAAGGAAGGCTTCATAGTCTTTACCTTGTGTTTCTTGGTCTTCGGTCTTGTTTTGTTTCTTTTCCAACATTGTTTGGTGTTTCTGTTGTGGCCAACTCTTTTGTTTGTATGCTCAATCCCATAAACCTTTCTGGTTTTTTGTTGGACATTAATATTATTATCTTATCTTATCTTAATAATAACTTTCAAATATATTATTTGTTTGAAATTTTGTTGTGTGCACCTATATCAATGAATATATATTGTCAATCTTGTATTTTTTTGATATATCATATAATAATGTAATGAAAATGTTGATTATATAGCATACCTTATACACGTAACTTTATGATGCCTTTTACCACTTTTTAGAGCTGACTTGCTTCTTATGTTAAATATATGCCAAGAGATATGCAATTATATCTCTCTCTCTTTCTCTCTCTCACTCTCTCTCTCTCTTTCTTGATCGGTAAGAGGCCAAAGCAAAGGTTAATTATTATTTTTTGTTTGTGATTAATTATTTTGATTTTCAGATAAGCTTGAGTAGATTTGAACCCAAGACCTCCCAATTAAGAGGCTCACAATTTACCATTGTGTTGTAGGCTCTTGCCTTTTTATATCTCTTTTTCTAAATTTTAAATTTTAAATTTATTTTTATTTTTTAATCTTATTCTATTTTCTCCTTTTGCTACAACTCTTCTTTTTTATTATTCAATACTGATTTATGAATCTTGTCTAATTTTGCTATCTATGTCCTTCCAAAAAGTCACAACCCTTCATAATCACAATCCTTTTGAAAAATCACAACGCTTCATAATTATAACCTTTTCGAAGAGACACGATCACTCATAATTACAACCCTTTCAAAGAGTCACATACTTCCATCATTACAACCTTTTGAAAATGTCTCTTCCTTATTTTTTTCTCTTTTCTTTCCTCTTCGAGTAATCTTTCTTTAACTCTTCTCTTCTCCTCCTTTTCGTTTTTGTTTCAAATGAACTCTCCTCCCTTTTATATCTTAATTTGGAGGAGTCACATCTCTTGACTTTTTATTAGTTTAGTTAATTTATGCTATTCTATATTATTTTATTTATTAATGTACTTACTTATTTTATGTATAATATATCATTTATTATTTATTTTATGTATAATACATCATTTATTATTTATTTTATGTATAATATATCATTTATTATTTCATGATTATATAACATACCTTATACACGTAACTTTATGATGCCTTTTACCACCTTTTAGAGCTGACTTGCTTCTCATGTTAAATATATGCCTTGAGATATGCAATTATATCTCTTTATTTTTTTTTTTCATCTTGTTCTATTTTCTCCTTTTGATACAACTCTCCTTCTTTCTTATTCAATAATGATTTATGAATCTTGTCTAATTTTGCTATTTGTCCTTACAAAAAGTCACAACCCTTCATAATCACAATCCTTTTGAAAAATCACACTTCATAATTATAACCTTTTCGAAGAGTTATGATCATTCATAATTCCAACCCTTTCAAAGAGTCACATACTTTCATCATTTCAACCTTTTGAAAATGCCTCTTCCTTATTTTTTTCTCATTTCTTTCCTCTTCAAGTAATCTTTTCTTTAACTCTTCTCTTCTCCTCCTTTTCATTTTTCTTTCAAATGAACTCTCCTCCCTTTTATATCTTAATTTGAAGGAGTCACATCTCTTTATACCATATCTCTTGATTTTTTATTAGATTTAGTTAATTTATGCTATTCTATATTATTTTATTTATTAATGTACTTATTTATTTTATGTATAATATATCATTTATTATTTTATGTTTATTATCATTTATTATAAAACTCTATTTACTTTCTACAATATTCTCCCTTGTAGTTAATTATACTTATTTAATGTAATTTTATTATTATTTAGTTATTTAATTTCTTATTTCAAATATTTTTTTATTGATAATATATTACATATATGTTATTATTTATTATAATTATAATATTTTATTAAGAACAAGATCTAACACCATTTTTAACAATTTTTGCAAAAAAATCACAATTTTTTCATTGCTTTTCATAAATTCTTAGAAGTCTCATAACCAAAACATATTCTTTTCTTTGAAGTTTTAGCTATGTTTATGTTAAATCATATTTAAAGTTTTAAACTAATTTCTTTTGTTTCTAAATTTGGTTATTAAATTTCTAAATTTGTGTGTAGGTTGATTCTTTATTAAAATGGTAAATATGGATACCTCTACAACTGGGTCCACTATAGCTTTGCCAATGGCCCTGCAAGCACATGACCTTCAAGATATGTAGGCACACGTCATAAAGGGGTTAATACAAGGCATGGACATACGCTTTTGAAGGACCCGGACATAATAGTGTGATATGCATAAAATGTGAAAAACTAATTAGTGGAGGCATATCTCATCTGAAATATCACCATCGAGGGATCAAAAAGCATGACACAAGGGTTTGTGAGTTGACCACGAATGTAATACTGAGAGATGAATACCTTTCTCGCTACCCAAGAAGAGAAAAAGTTACAAGGAGAAAGGGCAAAATTGGCCATGAGGGCAGCCATTTATGAATCCCAAGATATCTCACATTGTCTCCTCTTTAAAAATTATGTATTATTTTCTAGACATCATCATTAGTTTGGATTATGCTTAAAAGTGATCATAATGAAATAATGTGGGTTGTGACTAGGTATCCCAGCCATGCTTGATGAAGAAAAAGCAACAATGGAAGGTAGAACATGCTCTCTTCGTGGCCCATGTAACTGCAAATCTACCATCCCTTGAACTTCCACGTCCATTGGTTCTAGTAGACCACCATTGTCTATGCTGCACACATCTTCTATAGATAATTGTTTTGTGCATAGAAACACACTTGAAGCATGACCATTACTGGTGGGTATTGCGGGAACAATGACGACCATTGACAAGTTGATATTTAGTGTGCCGATTTTTGGTATTTTAGCATCATCCCCTTCAATGTTGTAGCAAGTCCTATTGGCTGAATTTTGTGAAGGGAATTTTTGTGGCGAGAAGTGGCTATAAGGCACCTTCTCCTGCATACTTGAGTGGTAGGTTAGTTTGCTTGTTTTAATTTTTAGATGTTTTGCAGTTTTACAATTTACTTATCAACATTGAATGTAAGTGTTCTTTTAATCAAGATTCAAAATTGTGTACTTAATTTCTATTTGTGCTTGTAGGTTCTTTAAAGATGCTGTTTGTAGGGCCAAAGATGTGGTATAAGACCAAATATTACAATGGAAATAGTTTTGGCTCCACCATATTTTCAGATGGAAGAAACTGTACCATCATCAATGTTTTGGTTTATTGGAAGGATCAAGTGGTCTTTCTGAAATCCATGGTTGCCTTGATCAAAGTAAAGATAGTTGAAACTCTGGCTCTAATGTTATAGCAAGTTTCAATTGAGGTGGGTGTTCAAAATGTGGTGCGAATCATATCTAACAATTGAATAACATATGTGGTAGTGGGTAGGATCCTCCAAGTAAAGTATGAAATTCTCTTTTGGTCTCCTTGTGCAATGCATGTAATTGAGTTTCCTTTGGAGGACATAGGAAAATTGGATTAGGTGAGACAGATTGTAGAGGATGCAAGAAAGATAACAAAATCTACAATCACCCTTGGGCTCTTTGGTTAATGAGAGCATAGACTCATAGGGAGGAGTTGGTCAAACCTGTAGTTACAAGGTTTGTAATGATTTTCTTAATGTTGGAAAGTGTTGTTACTTATTTGACCTCTTTGAAGCAAATGTCTGAGTCAAGTATGGGTAGACTCAAGTTATTCAAAGAAGCTTGATGGAGAGAGAGTTGCATACATCATCTTGGAGCATGCCTTTTGACTTTTATTTTGGATAAATCCAAAGTTGTAAGTTCAAAGTTAAAATGTCTCATCATTTTGCTTATTAGTATGAAGTTTACACATGTGACAAAGTTTCCATTACAATTTTTACAAAGTTTCATTACATTTTTTATACCCATTCCCTACACATCTTTTTATAATTAATTTTTCAAGTACTATGTGGATATTTACCACTTCTTGGTCACTATCCCCGAAACTTGTCATCTCTAACGGTTTTGCGTAGAAAACGTGACATTTTCAAAAGCAATAGTAGTAGTTTTGTGATTACCCACTGTTGACAAGTAGCACTTTCTCATGCATTTGGAACTCATTATTGACAAGTGGTAGTTTCTCATGAACATCTAGAGTAGGGTGAAGCATAATTTGAACATTGGGAGAAAAATCTATATATTGCCCAAAATGTGCTCAATTTGAGAGCTAAGCTGGTGAGATTGCAGGTTTACAGGGATGTTAGAGGGAGAAATCAAGAATTAAAAACAATCTTGACACATATTATAGCCTCTTGCAACGCCTCCTTTGAATATAGATAGATACAAACAACTTAACCTTGATGGGATACCAAAGCATCCAAACTGATTTTTAAAGAAATTGGAACAAAACAATGCTTTCTTTGGAGATAATCATCTCAGAGCTTTATTATCAAAGATGAGAATACCAATGATAATGAAATTGAAGATGACAATGCCTCAATGAAGCTTGTTCAGTCATTGGATGATGCAACTAGATAATTGTACAAAGGCTTGCTTGATTCCAATGTCGAGTCTTGGGTAGACTTCCAAAAATTTTTAACGAACATTATGGGGAGAAATTGATCCCAATCAGATTATAAATGAATTCATCAACATTTTGAAGCAATGTAATGAGTTTCAGTTAGACTTCAGCACACAATTAGTAGATTAACATCTAAAATTCTTGTTCACATGTGACGGAATGAATCAATGTGTTTGAATTTTTATTACAATTCATGTCATACAAAAATGGGGCATATGTTGAGAAGCAAGGGGCCACATTCATTGAGGCATATGCATCACCTCGAACATTGACATTTAGGAGGTTCTTGCAAAGTAAGTGAATGAAGTGATCTTAACATATTGTAAAATGGCAAAGGATAGAATAACGATTCCCTAGTTAACTCATACAATAGTTTAGGTGATGGATGCATTGAAAGAATTGAGTTATAAAATGACCAAGTACGACAAAGGCTTGAATGAGGAATAATGTAACCATGGTATGAATGTGAGGCTCGAATGAGGAATAATGTAACCTTTTAACACCACTTGGCATAATGGGAAACTGTTGACACAATAGTCGATGGGAGCAGTAAATAAGGAGACTTTAAACCCCCCAAAAAGGCTTGATGCCAATGACTTCGTAAATGTCACTCACTAATGCATGTTAAAGATGCAAATTTGAATTTATCTTTATGTATTCAAGCAATTGTGTATTGTTTAATCAATCATCCACCCATGTGCTTGAAAACATCTACAAACAAGGTGGTGTTGAAAGGGAAGAAGCTCTCCCTTTCACATTTGAAAGTATTTGGGCATACAATTTATTGTTGCACAAAATTGTTAGTTGACTTCCTACAAGCTTGCCTACCCAATGTTGGGAAACTCAACACAATTTTGGTCAATGACGAAGGCTTGAACCTAACCTGTTCAACCTCTACACTTCAGGCTCTGCAAGGCCTAGGTGGTTGTGCCTTGACTTAATGGTGAATAATGATTGTGATTGCAGACTTAGTGATACTCTTGAGTTTGGCAATAGTTCTCAAGGAAAAATCAAATGTTTGAAAAGGCTTTGAAATGAGTAAAAGTATTAGAAGATGATCTGTGGAATACTAATGGATTGAACCTTATTAACCTACAACAATACATATACACTTACAAGAAACATGCAATGACTAGTCCTTGATCCTTTGGGCCAATAGAGTCAACTCCCACATAATCTTATTATTTAAACCTATAGAGACAATGTGCACCCCGTCAACTATTGGACAAAAGGAGAGATAATTGCAATCCTAAGCCTAGATGAATTTATCCCCAACTTAAGGAGACAATGTAGACAAATTCATGCAATATCTTCATTCATCAATACAACAGTATTAATCTAAGATAAATAATGAAGAACATGAGATATTCAATACACCATGAGAAAAAAGAGATTTATAGGAACTATCATTGCTTCCATTTCTTTATAAGGAAATATAGCAGAGGAGTTCGGATTCAAGAGCCTTTGAGTAAATACACAGAGATGAAAGTATTTAATACATACATAAAACTTCTAAGTGCTGATTTTTCATTGTATCCTGTCCCTTTCCTTTTGTTCTCAAAATGCTATAAATATAAGTCTTGGTACCTTTTCAAAAAGGTGCAAACAAGCTTCAGACCTTTACATAACTATAATTAATTAACTATGGAAAAGCAAAAGCATAAAGCATAAAATCATTAGGTTTTGTGAACCTCTTTTTCTGTAGCAACATCTTCGGCTCCCTTTGGTACCTTCATGTAGATTTCGATCACTTGGCTGTTTAGGCATGAGTTGGCCATGTGAAAGCAGAAATTGTAGGAGCAAAGGCTTGCAAATTACTCCATCTCTTACCTCAGGCAACTTTAACCTCGCTGATGAATTTGACAATTTTATTTTTCAGGGTAATATGTTTGCTAAGCAATCTATGGAATGTGTCCATTTGAAAATTCTTGTCACCTTTATACTTTGCTATCACCATATGTGGAAACATCTTGAATTCTTGCTTACAATCTTCAAGTGGTTTAATCCTCCCCATCTCCATCAACAATTAAAGGGATGAATGAATGTTCTACAATGGTGATTGGCTTCTATTTATCTCCAAGTTTTTGTCTTTCTTGATTCATGTAAGTTAAGTTCCTTGACATTGTATCAAGGAGATCAATGGTATGCCTGATTATAATAGGTGCATCAAGATCTCTTTTAGCAACTTAATATAATCTATTCAATTCAAATTTTGAAGGGCTCCATTTCCTCTTTATTTCAGACAACTCTTCAATTCCTTTTGCAAAGAAATCCAACATACTTGACACATTATTATATCCCTCAAAAACTTCATTGCATTTATCTAGAACAACATTCACTCTGTATGAAAGTTATTCTTCCGGTGTATTAAAAGCACAATCATGATGATCAATTCTGAGAATCAATTCTATACTTGGAACTTCCTTCACGGTCACAATAAGGGCTCTTCAAATAACCATGGCACTAGAGGTCTCACCGGAACTTTTCTCACTTGATTCCCTTTCTAGTCTTCGATTCTTCACATGCATCTTATTAGTAGTAGAGTTCATTTACATTTCTCTTTGTTGCAATTCCTTGATCATTTCTTTCATATGCCTAATTTGAGCTTGATTGGATATTGACTCATGAGTGAGTCTTGTAGTATTAAGTTCTAGGTTTGTATTTTCTACAGTCTGGGTTAAGGCCATTCCTTCTTTGCCCTGTGAAATGTCAATGAGTTTTGGCTTGTCTCCTTTGAATGTCACCTAGGTGGTTAATGTCTCTGTTTTTTGATTATAACCTATGTCTCCACCTTATCTAGTAACCCATTTTGGATACAAAGGTTGAATCTTCTTGCTTTCTTATTTGATCAAGTAGGATCAACTCTTTGAGAATCAGAGCTAGAAGAATCAAAATATCACTTTTCTTCACAATCTCTTTGGCTTCTTCCTCTGCGCATGTGATGTTATCTAAATCTAATTCACTCATCCTCTAATGTATTATTGTAGCATGTTGAGACTCATCAACTCCTTCAAGTCTTTTGGCCTTTTTCTCGTCAAAATCTTTCATCTTATATTTAATCCAAAAGGCCTTGAATTCTTGTGATTGAACAAAATTTTCTTGTTCAATGAACCGTAAAGAGATAGCCTCTCTCATCCTCATTATCAACTTGACAACCAATTTCCATTGTTTGGGCATAATACCCATGTCTCTCTTTTGAATACTTCAAAGGTCCTAAAAGTCCAGGCCCTTTATCATCCTTCATGCTCTCAAGACCCTAAGCGATTTCCCTTAAACCTTCATCATCAGAGTCATCATGTGAAACATGTGAGATGCTAGACTCCTCCTGTTGTTGAGGTTGGGATGTGGAGGTACTAGGGCTAGGCCCTACTTTTCTCTTTTTAACCCGAGGGGAAGATGGTGTGTTTTCAACACTTTTGGCTTTCTCCTGCTTAGTATACTCTTGATACAATTCATCATAATTTTGAATACATTTCTCAATCCTTATTAGTTCCAAATCTACATTCGAATAAAATCAGGTCATCCCCTTGCTTAGCCTTCTCTCTTCAATTGTAGCCAAGAAATGCCATTTCTTTAGTCTTTGATAGGCTTGGGCTAAATCATCACAATTTCTGATAACATCATCTTCAAGTTCAACTATTGAGTATATGTGGCCTTAATACTTCTAATAGGAAACTTCAGGGTAATATTCTCTACTCTTCTCATTTGTCAACCAGTAGCCATTCTTAATATACTCTTGTACTTCCAAAATCATGTTGTGTCCAATAACAAAACCATCAAATCTAATAAAATGAGGAATCATGTTGCTCTTCCTTCTGGGTTGGGCTGTCTCTTTCTACCCACATCATTTGCCAAAGAAACTCCAGAAACCCTAATTTCTCTAGGACAAACAATGGTAACTTATGAGGAGGTTTCCTGCATCCATATATCCTCAACAATGTGTACTTGGGTTTGATAATCCAATCTCCCAAGTTGAAGAGAAAGTGCTTACTAGGCTGAAACTCTTCTTTAGGCCTTAACATATCCTTTATTGCTTGAGGAATTCTTGTTATGGGTTCTCCAATCATTCTTATTATCCACTGCACAAATACATCTTTGAAAACAGTAAAATCACCATCTTTGGCATGAGTACCCCAAAGTAGGGACCACAATTGAATAGCATTGGGTTTCCATCATTATCTATAGTTGCCAACTTCATAGGATCCCTGAACTGGTCAACATTCTGATACAATATCGAATGGCACAGTAAAGAATAGTTTCTGAAGGACTTCAAAGTCTTCCATTTGATCAATTGATTATGCATATTCTTTTCAATCTCACTGGCGAAGTCAAATTCCAAATAAGTGTGTGGATTCTGGATCTTCATACAAAATGCTTGTAATCCAAAGAAATCTTTTGTTTTTCATTTTCTTCGAAAAGATTGCGCCATGCATAAAAGGTATTTTTGAAGAAGTTCATGAAGGAATCAATAGGATGAGGTCCTTTATTGTCCACATACATCAATTTGTTATTATGACCCCTAAACATAAAATGGGCAATCTCTGTAAATTTCCCAAATCTCATGGTCTTCTAATACTCACTCTTAAAATATTCTTTGTCTATTTTGGTAAGGACTAGAGTGCTTAATCCGAAACATTGTTCAACATGGGATTTGGTAATTATCAGCAAAGGCATGCCATCTAGTTTTCTTATAGTTCGGGTGGAGAGCTCATAATGCTTGGCTAACACATTTATTAGTTCAACATCTACAATGACATTAGGAGCAACTACCTTCCCTAGGTCAAGCCTCCATGGATTATTTTTGGGTTACTTTTCAGTACTATTAGCAAAGAAATACCAAAACAAACAATGACCATGCACAGGTAGTCTATCATCACCACTTTCTTTGAATTCATCATGGAAAATTGACATTTGGCCACCAAAGGAAGACCCAAGAAAAACTTCTAACAACAATTTTTGAATTAACTTCTCTACCTATTCCTCGTTTTGTTCTTTACTACTAACATCCTTTTCACAGGCATTTTGAAGAAATTATAGTTGATCAGGAGAGAACCTTAAAACTTACTGATTTGAATGTTGAATGTCTGCCGAAGTGAATTCCAACGTTGCTGTCTTCTTCTTCACTCCACCTTTTAGTTTATGTGAAATAACTCGTCAGTAATGATTTGTCAGCCTCAAAAACATTCCTTATTTAATGCTCACAACTTTTCGCGCATTGTTGAATTCATGCCTTGCTCCATATGTTACATCATCGAGTACTCGACCTCTTGCTATGAGTGAAGCAATTAATATTTCGATCTTAGGCTATCATTTGTTATTAATTTTGCCTTTATGGACTCATCTTTTATATGCATTTTTGAAACTATGAAAATTTGGAACTTCTAGTTCATGTGTTGCATGTATCTTTGAAATTGTGAAATTGAGTTTCTTCTTTCATTATTCTGAAATCACAAAATCGGAAAGTGTGTTTTGACTGGGTATTGATTTTGTGAAATTGGACCTTGTTATCTTCTTCTCGATTTGCTGAAATTAGTGAAAATTTGGTTTTTAAGGAAAAAATTTAACAAATTTTAACACGATCCATCACAATTTCATGCACATTCCCAAGGTGCGGAGGTAAAGGTTAAATAAATGTCTTTGAAATGCATTTTTCTTGTATATAGTTAAAAAGGGAAATGATATCGACTTTTACATCCTACAACAAAGAATTCACACATCAAAATAGATTTTTTTAAAGAGGAAAATGATGCACACCATCTTCCTAGTCATCACATGTTAGTTAATAATCACCAAAAAATATGCTGTCTAAAGATGAGGAAATTGGGGGCTTTGTGTAGCTTAGTAAGTCAAAGAACCATGAAAGGAGGCTTTATATATATAGTCACCAACTTTTTATTGCCCCTAATCTTCATCTCTTGTGAGCTAAATAGAAAAAGGTAGTCTACCTCCATGAGGAATGCAAAGTTAGGTGTAATTTTAGACATGTCTAAAGATGAGGAATTTGAGGACGCTAATTTAGAAACATGAGAAGAGGCATTGTTTCCAATGGTTCAATTTTTAGTTCCGTGTTCACCTGAATCCTTGTCTTTGCTTAAAACACCAAGTGGTATTATATTGCCATGAAGGAAGCAAAGGGAAATATGGTCGCACATATTTCTATCTTTTGGTGAAAGATTGCAACAAGTTTGTGAAAAGGTAAAATTAACTATTACCTATAGAATAATCTAAGAGTTAGAACATAAGAAAATAAAATCAATAAAAGGTGTACATAGTTGACAAATCTCTCCATGGTTTAAAATAGGATCCCAAAGCCTTGTACATAAAGAGTGACGAGTATCTTCTCCAACAAGGATTCACTAGGAACTCCTATGATTTGAATTTGTGTTGGAAATTTGTTCAACACTCCACTCAAGATTCGTGACAAGGGTTTAATCACCTCATGTGTACTATAAGTTGAGTGGTTGTATCAGGCATTGATAGATCGGTCTTTTGGTGCAACGGCAACCCCACTCTAACAAGTGGTATCAGAGCTTAGTCATAGGTTCGAATCTTTAGACCCTCAGGGTAATGTTGAGGGGCAAATTGTTGGAAATTTGTTCAGCGCTCCCCTTAGGATTCATGACAAGGCTTTAACCGCCTCTTGTGTACTATACGTTGAGTGGTTGTATCGAGCGTTGATAGATCGGTCTTTTGGTGCAACGACAACCCCACTCTAACAATTTGTACCTCATATAGCAAGAGGGAACATTGTGATTTTGATATCATATTTGATGGTCTAGCTATCACTCAGAGTTCTTAATGATTACAACAAATATGTTTTGAAATGATAGCTTGACATGAAAGGTCTCAAAATCGTGCATTGTTATCTACATAAAGTGTAGAAAAACAATAATTAGATTTTGGTACCATAGATGAAATATGCCAAGATATTTCTTGAGAAGTTCAAGTTGGAAAACTGCAAGCCCATATTGACATCCATGAAGATGGGATTACACCTTTTTAGATATGACATAGTCCTTTGAGTGAATATTATTATTAGTTACTAGTTGATTGGGAGTCTTATTTATGTGACCTACTATATTTTAAATGTTATTTGGTATGTTTTGAGGTTTATCCAAGAACCTAAAGTTTCACAATTGAAAGTAGCAAAATGAATTTTAATGTTCATCCAAGGCATAATTGAGTATAGCTTGGAATAAAAGTAGAATGACCATTTTTTTTGCAAGAATTTACTAATGGAAACTTTGCAGGATCTTTTGATCACTTGAAGTCAACTTCAAGTTTTTTCCCTCTTGGAATGTGGTATGATATCACAGGGGCAAGCCATTATCGCCTTCTCTTCCATAGAAGAAAAATATTGTGCAGCAAGTGGAGGTGTTGGGCAAGCAATATGATTTCATTGCATCTTGATAGGAATGGTTGTGCTTAAGACACATCCTACAATTATGTCTTCGAACAACCTAGGAGTATTAAGTTCCGCGTTTTCTTAGAACCGATGTCTTTTTACTTATTTAACCATTCAAATTCCTTGTTCAAACTTTCTTGTGGGGTTTTGGCTTTTGTTAGGATTCTTATTCTCCTTCGTTGCCTCATGCTTGGATTGTGAGTTGAGTGTTTATATATAAATTTGATGTTTAAAACACAAGTACTGCATTATCTTAATTTGTTGGTAGCATTATTTAGACTGAGATCGCATTCCTTTGTTTGATGTGAGAAGTTGTATTTTTTAGTCGAGGAGTGATCAATATGTATTGGGACAATTTCTTTTTTGTTGCTATAACAACTCCAATTGCAGCTTTAATTCCGAAATATATTGACTAGATCCAACATCCATTAGAGCATGCTCAATACTAGGCAAGCTTTGGCCATTGCACTGAAAGTGGTTAGAGTAAATGAATGAGAACAATGGTTTGCGCTTGTATGAGTTAAAGACATTTCAAAACAAGAATGTGAACATTTTTATTGCATCCAATTTGTTTCATAGTTCTTAGAGATCTATTGGAATTTTTGTTTCCACTTTTACAACATGAGGGATTAGTGTTTTGGTTTCAGTTTTCACAGAGAGACAATTCATGCTTTTTGCTGGACTACCCACAATAACACGTCATGACGTGGTAAAACCTACCCCATTCATCAATTTCTTCAATGCCATTGATGATGGATCACCCAACAATGTGCCTATCTTGAAGTGAAGATTGAGATCCTGCTAATCAGATAGAGAGATGTCAAGCAAAAAAAGAAACAGGCCAAAACAAAACTAAGAAAACAAACCAACAATTGTTTTTAGTGGTGCTGATTCATTTGAGTCCTACGTGGACTGGTATGCGTATGAGCCGTAGAGTTTATTGTCTTTTTATTTATTTATTTGCATTTACATTATGGACTTGGAGCTCCAAGCAAAGATATTCTAGTATTAACAACACACACTTAAATAGATTGATTTTGCAAAAGCTTTCAACAAAAATCAAAGTTGTCTGAACATAGATGACTAAAATTAAACTAATTAAGACAACTCAAAAAAAGAGCCTAAATGAACATTAATATATTTTTTTTTGTAAGAGCTAGCTAAGAATAACAAACAACTAAGGTGCTGAAAAGATTCTAATACCTTCCCTTAATGGTCATTCTATCAACTACACCAAGTTGTTCCTTAAACTTGAGGAACTTTCGTGGACTGGGACTCGGTGAATATCTGCAGTTTTGATCCTCAGTGGAGACATAGTGCAACATAATCAATCCATCTTTAATAAGCGGACAGATGTAATGACAATGAAGTTCAACAAGCTTTGTCTATTCGTGGAAGATTTGATGTTTGGCTAATGCCAAAATTTCCCGATTATCGCGAAACAATGTGCTAAGTCCTACTTGAGGCATATGCATGTTTTTTAGCAATGTTGAAGCCAAACTGCCTTAGAGGCTGCCTTAATAGTACCCTGATATTAAGATTTGGTAATGGTGAGAGCTACTTTCAGCTACTTCTTGTTGGTTTATGTGACTGCACCTGTGCCTAATCTGGGAACACACCCAAAAGTAGACTTTGTTTTGTCAACAAAAACCTTCCCAATCCGAGTCTGTTAAGCCAATGAGATTCATGCGTCTTCCATAGAGAATGCCACAGCGAGAATTGCCCTTCACATATCTCAGCATACACTTGACTGCAACCCAATGTTTAGCTTTGGGGGATGTCATGAAGCGAGCAATGTAGCTCTCAGCATAGCTGGCACAGCTGATGTTATGTCTAGTGTCAATGAGATAGATGAGGCTGCCCAATAGTTGCCTGAATGTTGATTTATCCACCAACGGTAAATCTGATTTGGCCAAAAGATTTAGCCCTTTTTCCATAGGGGTAGATTGTGGTTTACAATTATGTATTCAAAACTTATCCAACAAAATTTTGACATTGTTTGACTAAGAAATGAAAATGGAGACATCTATCTGCCAAAATTCTACACCAATACAGTAATGGAAAAGTCTCAAATCTGTCTTGTCAAAAGTGGCGAAAATTTCATTGACCTGCTCGACCAAATGTGTTGCACAATCAGTAATGATAAGACCATTAAAATGGATGGCAAGAATAAGAATCTCACCACTAACATGCTTGACATATGGATTAGATTCATAACGACTACATTGAAACTCTTGATCAATCAAATACTTATCAATTGATGTATGATGCTTATGGAGCCTGTTTGAGGCCATAGACAACTTTTGGCAATTTGCAAACCTGGTATTCTTTGCTTGCAACCTGGAGGTTGTATCATTTAAACTTCTTCCTCCAAATCACCGTTGAGGAAAGTACTCTTGACATCCATCTGCTGGATGCGCCATCAAAATTGAGCTAAAAGGGCGAGAACAAGACAAATGGTCCTCATTTTCGTGGTGGGAGCAAATGTCTTCTTATAGTCGATGACCTCCTCCCGTGAAAACCCTTTTGGTACTAAGTGTGCCTTGTACTTATCAAGTGTGCCATCAACCTTATATCTGTCCTTATAAATCCATTTTCCGCTAATGGGCATCCTCCTTGTTGGAAGATTTGGCAGGACCCAAGTGTTGTTTTTCGTGACACTCTGATGTTCAACTGCCATAGCTTGTTCCCCACTTAGGTATGCCTTAAGCTGTTGAATGTGTCCAAGTTCAAAAATACTGTGAATGTTTTCCATAAGAGCAAAGTTGACTGTGGTATGCTGCTTGCTCATATTCCAAAAATGTCTACCTTTTACAAGTTCATCATCATTAAGAACACTAATGGTCTTGATCCACCACTTAGGCTAGAGAGTAGGACCAATATCCGCTGTAGGAGGAATAACTTCACAGGCAAGTGGCAGAATGACACCTGAATCCTTCTCATCAGCTGAACTGAATAAAAGATGAACATCCAAATCTGTACCCTGTGGAGGATGTTCCTCAGGGCTCAAAACTGGAGGAGATTGAAAATTTAGTTTGATTGAGGTAGTATAATCTGTGTAATTAGTGCATAATGTCTATTATTACGTTACAATAATATTGGTTATCAAACCATGTATTAATCGTTTTTATATTAAGTGATTGTTGGGTTCAATTAGTTATAAGCATTAGTTGGTTGATGGTTTTGTTCCACCATGCAATCTTCTAGTTATTAAAATAGATTTAGTATCATCATGAAAATTTGTATGATCTAGTTGGATCAACTATGATCCATGCTTGACCATTTCTTGATAATGATATATTTTACTCCTGTATCTGGTATGTATTGTCATGTCTATTCGTAATTCATATATTTAATCAGGTAGAGCATAGCATTTGGCATAATTTCCCTAAAAAATTGCGGTCAGATTTGAGGTATTCATGCCCTTAGTTCCTGATAAAGGCAAGAACCAAACATGACATGCCAAGCCCATCAGATCAGGCAGTCTTTAAAGATCATCAAGCTGATAAAACTATGAGGACTATGAGAAACACTTGAGGAAAATACAACTAGGTGATTCCTGATTCAGTGCCCTTTCCAAGAATGTAGTCAATTTTAAAAGTCAAGATTATGTTCTCTAGATGAGGGAAATTGGAAAATGATGACATGTTCCTTCACATAATTTTATTGAGAGCGGCTGTATGGGATTTTAAAGGTTGTCAATCAAAGGAGAAGCCAGCCCACAATGTATAAAATAAAATTTGAAGGAAAAACAAGTGCATGTCCAAATCAAAATTCATGAGGAAGTGAATTCCAGACACAGGGTTTCCATTAAAATAAAACCATTTCAAGCCTTACTAGTGATAGGAAAATTACTCAAATTTATAAGAAATGGTTTAGAGGATCTTGTTAGGCATTGTAAGAGTTTTGAAACAATCTAAGCAACAAATGGGCAAGATGATATTGCAATTTGGCCATGATCTATTCCTGCCACTGTGCGAGGTGTGGTGTTGATTGGTATACACAAATTACCAATCTTGTATAAATGCACTAGTGAGATTGAAGACGACCTTCAAAGAATATTTTATTCAAAGAATATTTTAAATTGGTTGGTGATGATAGTGAATTAGTAGCAGAAGTTTACAATATAAAACAAGGTAAGAACGAAATCTCATGAATTTATAATCAGTGTAATATGCCCTCCTGGCTCACTCAAAATCTATGCTGAAGAATTTGTTTTTTGAAAGTTCGAATTAAAAGTAATGCATAGAAATTTAAAATAATTACAAAGAAATTACAATGCTCACACCCTTATTATTTTCTATATGAAGTTGTAAAATTCCCATAGAATTGTAGGGGCCCACCCATGCTAGCTAAATGCCAAACAAATGTTGCATAATATATTTTCAAAATGCAAGCACCTGATCTGTGACACCAATTAACTCTGCTCTTTCCCAGCCATTTATAATAGACCAGCGAATGTGACGCTGCCCAACACAATGGAATTCAAACCACCTGAAGAATAATGTTGATCCAAAGATGATTAATGCTGTCTGATAGGAATCACAACTTTCCCCAATTCACATGCCGATATTCTTGAAGGACCTGATCTGCATTAATAAACTCTAATGCTGCCTCAGCTAATTGTAACGATTTTGCTTCAAACCCCAACATTCAAGCACAAATAACTTCCAGAATTCCTCCTTAATTGATACCTTTAAATTCCAGCAGCAAATTCAAGCATAATTCATTGGAATGACAAAACCAATTCTGAGTGCAAAGTCAGAAAATAATTTACAATTCTTTCAGCATCAGATTTCTTAAAACCCATCAGACCAATTTCTCCACAAAATGCAAGCAAAAGATATCCAAGAATGATTTCATTTGCAGCAAGCCATTGTTTTTATAATAATAAAACAGATCTTCCTTATCATTCTAACTGTTAGCTTTATAAAAACTCTTTTCACTTAAATACACTTTTCTTTATACTTAGACACATATTTGAATGGCATAATTTATTAACTCCATGTGGCTCCAAAAGTGACCTTTTCATCAATATCGTGATATCCTGACACAAAAGATCATTGTTTCCTGTGCCCAAGATTTAAAACTTTTCAATCAAATTCCAACTAGCTATGAAACTAAGGTGACCAATATACAATACCAGCAAAGATGACAACCTTAATTCATTTAATTAAATAATAATCATAATTTACGTATCTTGCGAAAATGATTGAAAAAGCATCAAAATCGAAATCTGAAAGCATGTGAGTGATCCTAAACAAGAAAGACAATGAATGAACTTGGCTAGGTGACTTGCTAAAAATAGCCGCTCCCTCCAAGATTTTTGGAGCCCAAGCCATAAGCCAACAATAAAACCTAAGAGCATCATTGAACTCCTCTAACTCATCTGAGCTCATCAGAACCATCTTTTTATAGCAAGTACCACCGAACAGAGTCATAATCCTCAACAAGGTCCGCTAATCACTAGTATTAGCCTAAAATGATCCTGTAATAGGTTAATTCCATCCACTATCATGGTCATGCTTAAAAGGGGACATTACAATCGTAGACCTGAAGAATTGTTAGTAAAATTAGAAATAGAACCGATTGATAGGCTAAAAAAGTGATGGGTTATTGATGGTTTACTTTCTTCATTAAGAGGAAAGATGAAGGTAATACTGCCCTTATCTAATTATGAAGCTAGCAAAGGAGTGGTAGATAGAGAAAGGGAAGCTAAAATATCTTTGCACTATGAAAGGATAACTGCGGAAGATGGGAAGTTCAAATGACAACAATGATGATGAATTAGAATAATGAAAGAATTTAAGGCAAAGGAGAGACAGACAAAAGAAGTAATGAAATATGGTGGAATTCAAAGGTGAGAGGTAAACAAATTGCAATAGTCCTAGAAATATGTTTGGTGAGATTTGCTAGGTTATTGTTCATTTAGTAAAGGAGTGTCCATATGATTTGAAGAGTAGGAGTACACAAGTACTCACTATCCAATGAAAGGAGTCCACTCCATGGAAGCCTCAAAATGCATCCTTGGGTGGTTATTTAAATCAACGAGGGCAAAATCAAATATAGTATCTTGTCGAAGGACATTTGATTAGACAATGTAGTGAATGGGCACACTTTGTGATAGACTAATAGAAAAAGCAATAGAAAGTGAAATTGTTGTGCAAATGGTGTGGACTTGAGACCATGATGACACTGAATGTCCAAAGAAAATGGTTAGCATCAACCTACTTAAGGTTGAAAGGAAAAATGAAGTGCAAGCCATGATTCATAAATAGGGCTATCTACTTGGACCCACGTATTAAGAAAGAAAGGCTTTGCAAAGCTAGGGTCAAAGTAGAGAATGCTATAGACAAAAAATTCCAACACTCAAATGTAAATTCAAGTACGGTTATACATTCGTTACAAATTACAATCCAAGAAAAATATCACAAGGTAAGTACATCAAACTATTAGAGTTAAAGTAGTGGAGTAATTAGAAAGTATTCTTGACTTCTCTAATGTATCTGGGGAGAATTATATGGTGCGTGCTATGGCTTAATGGGTGTATAGTAATAAAGGATATCCAATAATTGAATCTTTGTTGTTTAGTGATTGAGTGACTAACCCAATGTTGTTCAGGATCAATGTGACAAAGAAACAATCAATGGTAAATGTGGAGATCGCCAAAAGGAATCCTACTCATACAATTGTTGATGATGGGTTTGGCATGAATGTACTTCAAAAAGATACTTAGAGAAGTGTCAACAAGTTGACTATGAGGCTCCAAACTTTTGAATTGTTCGGTGCACGGCAACAAGGTATTACAATACTCAAAAGTTTTAGCTGGACAAAAGGTGATTATTGGATCCCATGCATTTTTGTTGAATTTTGTGGTAATTAGGTTAAGATAAAAGTTTGCAATTTTGGAAGGGTTGATTGGTAATAACCAAAGCTGATAATAATTGGGAAAAAATACAATCTCAATAGAAAACAAGGTGGTTAGAAGCATAGAGGAAAAATTGTGTTCGATGTGTAATTTGTAATGTCCCCATTTTTAGCAGGTTCTTGCAATTGGCTAGGTCAGTTCACCATCGCGACCCTCGTGAGTTGACAATAGAATTTGAGGGTCTTAGTTGTGTGGTTATAGGCTTTCCAGTAGCCAATGGTTTGTTTTGGCTTTCTAGCAGCCTATGGTTTGTTTTGGCTCCATTTGAGGGACTTACTATTTATAGTAAGTCAATTTGTTGGTTTCGATGAGCTTAGTTGAGTCAGAGGTGTTGGAGGATGCTCTCAGTTCTTATTTTAGGCTTCTAGTTTGGGCTCCAAGAATCTTGGAGGGAGCAGCTATTTATAGTAAGTCACCCCATCAGGTTCATCATCTTTCATCATCAGGATCATTTGGGTGTTGTCAGATTTCGATTCTGATGCTTCTTCAGTTGTTTTCGCAAGACAGGTGAATTATTATTATTATTCATATAAATATGTTGAGGTTGCTATTTTTGATAGTGTTGTTGGTTGGTCACCTCAGTATCATAGCTCGTTGGAACCGGGACGAAAAGTTTTAAATCATGGGAACACGAAACAATGGCCTTACATGTTAGAAATTGAAGTTATGGTGGAAAAGGTCATTTTCGGAGCCAAAAGCAATTAATAAATTAGTTTATAATAGCACTTTATTATGTTTTAATGTTGTGTGTGGAAAGCTTCTTAAGTGAAGTTCATTTGGGAAACTTTGTGCCATTTGGAGATTATAAATATGAGCCCATTTGATGAGTAAAACATCCAATTATTTGATTATCTTATTTTGCTCTTGTTGTCTTTGTGACATTTCTGAGTCTGAAGTTTGTGCCCTTGCTGAAGTATAAGGGTTTGGGATCTACAGCTGAAGTATTGTAGATTTAATTTTGAGAATCCACAGCTGAGGTATTGTGGACTTTTGAGTTTTATTATTGTCTCCTCTTTCTATATTAACTGTGGCTGAGGAGCATTTATACAATTGAATATTATAGTTTCTCTATTGCTGGACGAGGGTTTAGTTTGCAGATTGGAGTTTGTTTTGGGCAGCATTTTTAAGGGTAGACTATGAACGCCAGATTGAATTCGACCAGACGGCTTTCAATTTGACTTTGCAATTACATTCTACGGCAAAGACTAGGTTCTTAATTTGTAAAATTCAGTTAATATTATATTGTTTGAAAGTAAACAGGCTGGCTTCAAATTCTGATTTATAATCAGCCAACAATTAAATTCCCTTTTCATTATATTGCTATATGGTTTGTTGATGAATGAATTCAGAGGCTAGTGTGAATCATTTCAGAATTGTTTATTGGCGTGTGGTAATTATTTATGCAAAACTTATAAGGCCAAAATTAAATAAATTTGTGATCAGTTTCCTATACATTTTGATATTGTAATTGAAAATTTAAGACATCATATATTCAGTGGTAATTGGGCTGCTTGCCAATAACCAGATAGGGTTATTACATAATTCCTACATTTACTAGCCTAAACTTATCATTGATAAGTTGGTGAAAAATCACAGTTTTTTTGCAACTTATCACCGATATATACTGCTTTAAAAAAAAAAAAAAAAAATCACACGTGGCTGTTTATACAGTTTGTAATGCAGAGTGGTGGGAGGAAGTTTTGTTTAATGAGCTCAATCACAATCTTTTGATCTCCTAGTGCTTGCACCCACAATTTGATTATCTAATCACAAGGAATTTTTAAGTTTCTTCAACTCCTATTTAAGTTTCTTTGACTGCTTTCTCCTAACAAACTAAAACAAACACACACTCTAACTTTCATGTCTAGATACCTTGCAAGATTTTCTCCTTGAGTAAGGCTTATGCACATTTTCTTCACTCACCACTTTAGGGAGTGTGGCTTAGGGTTGTATTGTTCACAAAACATGGGTTTGAGACCTTCCCAAACTTCCTCCACTGCCCGTTTGATTCCACAAGCAAAACTGCCCTTTAGGCCTGCCATCATTCTAGTATCCTTGTGAACTTGGTTTTTCAACGATAATTTTGAAAGACCCCAAAGGACCTGCCAAACAAATTAAGGATTCAAATACCTTTTGGAAGATACATTTACCACCAAGGACTTAGATGGCAACTCACTGCTTACACCCCTAAACACCCACTGCGACTAGAGACCTAATAGGCCTAATTAGTTCTGGTTGACAAAGGAAATGTTCCCCAATAGATTCATAGGACCAAACCAATGGTTGGGACAGGTGTTGCTAGGGCTTGGTGGCAATAATGATAAACGGATTCCCTTGATTTTTTTCTTTTGGAATCATGAAATACCCTACCTCTACTTGCATTTCACCCAAGGACCATAAAAATTCTATGGTGGAATTGCAATTTAGGTGCACATTTTCATCAAACCCAAGGGATTGGGGGTTTCTAATCCAGTTTGAACAAAATCACTTAGATCTCCCTCAAAACTTCAATTTGTATCAAACCAATTGCATTAGAGATACAACTCAACCTACCATGCAAGAATTAATCCCATTCTAATCACTCCTTGGCTGTATAGTGCATAACGAGAACACAAATTCCAGAAAAATTAGAGTTTTTATTGATTCAATTCCCACCAGATCTGCATACTTGTGTGGGTCTTTTCAGTAGACATATATAACCTCTGGCTAATGTCCATAACCAATTTTCAAACCTTTTGGATCATAGGAGGAGTTGCACGTTGATTTGCAACTTTTCAAATAGTTGCAACTTTGACATCATTTTTGCAATTTTGTGTTCTTGCTTCTGAAAACTTCCCAAGACCTTGATTGGGGTAATTTTAACCCAATGTCCTAAAGACACATAAAACACCAAAATCAACACATTTTGATCCTTTTGACTGAGTATGACCACAAGGTTTATAAACACTCCTTGTGTCAACTAGCCTTACAATTGGATCTTTTATTTCAATGTAATGGTCCAATTGACCCAAAAAACTGAAGTGACTAATTTAACATCTTTTAGACCCTCAAGACATGTCAAGAGGTATTCAATGACAGGTGCTCTTGTAGCAGTTTGGTGTCAAGTGAAAAGCTCATTGTGCATTTTCTCATCTATATTTTTCTGTCCAAGCCAAAAAGAAACCTAAGGTTTTGAAAGGTGATTTGTAAGGATTTTGATGATTTGGAGTGGACTTAAAGAAGACTTTGAAGCAAAGTTAAATTCTTACGTAAGTTTTCAGATTTATTTTTCTATTTTTTAAAACTCGTTGTATCTTCTCTTTGTTGCATCTAGGTTTACAGAAACTCTTTAATAGTATTTCCTAAAAACTCTAAATTTTATAGAAACTCTTTAATAGTATTTCCTAAAAACTCACAATTTTTGAGTGTAATGGACCTTTCATTGTTTCCTCAGTAATCTCATCTTTTCCTTAAAAAATCAAACCCTAGCATTTGTTTCTTATTTTTATTTCGAGTTTCAACTATCTCTAAAATTATTTAAACTAATTTAGTTTGTTTGCTAAATTTTTAATAAAAATATAATATATTAATTTTTTGTTCCAATTTTTATGTATAGGTTGAAATTTGATTGGTATGGCAAATAAAGATTCTTCCAACACTGGGTCAGGTTCAAAGTCTACTAGTGCCTTTATAGTTGCATGCCCATCTGGATATGTACGCACATGCCCTAAAGGGGCTAGAGATAAGGTTTGGAAGTATGCCTTTGAAAGATTCAAAATCAATTCCATAATTTGTTTACAGTGTGAAAAACTAATTAATGGAGGCATAGACTGCTTGAAATACAACCTTATAGGCATCGCAGAGAACGATATGAGGGTTTGTGAGTGAACCATGAAAGTAGTGTAACTTGGGTGCGTGCACCCGGGTCAAAACCCCGGTGCACTTGGTGCGGGTGCGTCACGCACCTGAGTACCCCTGCCGGGAGTTTTTCCGTCACCGCACCCCCGCTGCACTAGTCAAGCACCCGGGGGGGACGCGGTGCTTGGGTGCTTGGGTGCGTGGGTGCTCGCAGGGTGCTTCCTGGGTGCTTGCAGGGTGCTTCCCGGGTGCTCGCGAGGTGCTTCTTGGGTGCTTCTCGGGTGCTTGCGGGGTGCTTCATGGGTACTCACTTTGATATGGCTATGATACATTATTATTATTTCACTGTTTCATGGTATTCGGCTCATTGTCACCATGAGCATCTTTATGATATATGATATTCATAGAATCATATTTGAACAATGAATTTTGAATCTTGCTTCTTGAACTAAGTTTATTTGTTAAATGGTCATTAGTAATGGTTATGAAGTTTCAAGTTTGAACTTATGGTTTGTGAATCACATTTCAATTTTCTCTATTCATTGTATTCAACTATATTTGGTATGTTAATGTTATATAATATATTGAAGTATCATTTCATAATTAGCATTTTTAGTCATATATATTATATATATACTATGCAACCCCCTCCCCCCACTCCCCCTCCTCCTCCGCCCCCCACCCCCCCTCCGCTCCCCCACTGCTACACCCCCGTCGTCCCCAAATTGAGGCTATTTTTTTCTCGCACTCGAAACTCGTCCCGACGTCCCCTCGCACCGCCGCACCCCCGCGCTGGGGTAACACTACATGAAAGGAATAAAAAGAGAAATAAATTCCTTGCTTGCTGCCCAAGAAGACAAAAAGTTGTAAAGGGCAAACCTAGCCACTAAGGAAATTATTGTTGAGTTTCAAGGTGTTCCAAAAACCTTGAAGAAGAAAAAGCAACACTTGAGGGCATTGTGGGCTTTCTTTGTGGCCCACATGCCTGTTAATCCAACATCCCCTTGGCCACAACTTTTGCTCCTAGTAGAGAACCACCATCAGTGCCACAATCATCTCCTACAGATAGATTTGTTATGTCCAGAAACACATTTGTGACACAACCATCATTGGAGGGAACTTGGTGGAATTGGGAAGTCCATCGATAAGTTGGTATTTCTTATTTCAATTTCTAGTACTTCAAGAACATCCCTTTCAATGTTGCAAAAAAAATGTATATTAGCTAAATTTGTTTACTGCAATGACTATGGTGGGTAAGGACTATGTGGTGCCTTGTTGTGCAATCTTGAGTGGGAGGTTAGTTCACTTATTTAGTTTTTAAATATTTTAAATTAGATTTGAATCTTGATAGCTTATGTTGAGTTTGGAGTTTTAGAGTGTAGCCTAAAATTATGTTCTTTATATATTTATGGTAATTACTTGTTTTTTATGTTAATGTAAGTTATTCTTTTAATCAAGATTTTGTACTTAAAGTTGATACTAATTTTAATTCATACTTGTAGCTTGCTTATAGTTCTGTTCGTAAGGCAAAAAAAGTGGTAAACTATGAAATAGTAGAAAATATAATGGAAACAATGTGGCACATTCTTCCACATGATGAACGAATGGTGAAAATTGCACCATTATTAATAGTTTGGTTTCTTGCAAGGAGGTTTGTGGTGTTTTTGAAATTTTTGGATGCCTTCAACAAGGTGAATGTTGCTGAGACTTGGGCTCTAACGTTGGAACAATTTGTCATTGAGGAGGGAGTTGATAATGTGGTGCAAATCACAACCAATAGTGCAACCAAATATGTGGTAGTGGGTAGGATCCTCGAAGACAAATATAGTATATGTTTTTGAACTTGTGTAGTGCATGTCGTTGACTTTCTTTTGGAGGATATTAGGAAAACTAGATTGAATGAGATTGATTGTAGAGGATGCAAAAAAGATTACAAATCATAACCAATGTTAGAGCAATTTGTCATTGAGGAGGGAGTTGATAATATGGTGCAAATCATAACTAACAATGCAACCAAATATGTGGTAGTGGGTAGGATCCTCATAAACAAATATAGTACATGTTTTTGGACTTGTGTAGTGCATGTCGTTGACCTTGTTTTGGAGGATATTAGGAAAACTAGATTGAATGAGATTGATTGTAGAGGATGCAAAAAAGATTACAAAGTATATCTAAAATCACCTTTGGGTTTTTGCTTCATTAGGGAACACACCCAAGTGAAGGAGTTGGTAAGAGTGGGAGTCACAAGGTTTGCCAAACAATAATGATATTTTTAAAAAAAGATGATGCTCTAATTTGACATATCTAAGCCAAGTAATATACAGATAGAATAGGGTGAGGGTTGAAATTTACCAAAACTTCAATAACCAAGTAGGGAAGATCTCTCACTTCCGAAATGATGAACAACAAAGAACTCCAACAGGAAATCACAATACAAAGAAGATAATCCAAATCACATACCTACAACAACTATTCCGACGAACATATATACCCCGTTGGAGGAAAACCCCAGAGGGAAAAAACATTGTGCCGACACATGACACGATAAACACCTAAACATACGACTAGATAAAGATGGACCTGAGATATGCTAAATCAAGTGTTTTTAAACACATGAATGTAATAATTTGTTTATTTTATGGTGGGGACATTACAAACAATGACTGGTGGAGGTTTGGGGGTTCAAGGGCAATGCCCTTACCAAAGGTTTATGGGTGGAAACCCTAGTTGAGATGAGGTGTAGTGTCGATTGTGAGGGTTTAGGGGCAAATGTCCTTTTCACAATATCATTTTTCCTGGCAACATCAAGTCTTTAGTAATATTAAATTTGAGGAGTCATTTGAAGCTCAGAAGTTGGGTGCTTATTCTTGTGAGGGCTTAGGGTTTAGGTGGAGGCCGCATACCACCAAGGTTAAGGTTTGTGACATGTAAATTGGAAGCTATCTTTTTAATTTGTACTTTTTCCTATTAGTGGGGATGCTTGGAAGTGTCAAGGATTGTTGGGAGACTCCTTGGAGTCTTATGGACATCTAGAGGATGTCTTAGAGTCTCCATGTCATTCCTAAACTTGGGGACTTTTTGGAAGATGCATCTCAATAGAACATTTCTATTATTAGTATTTGGAATCTTGGACGAGTTTAATGTTCAATTGTTGTTAGTTACATCTCTTAATTTCTAATTTAGTACATAACTTGTTTGCAGCCATTGAGCCTTTTATAATATTATATTGTGCTATTAAGTGATGTTTGTTGCATATTTTATTGATGGTATCAAATAAGGTTGTGTAGAGGCACACAATGCATTATAAATTGTAAGGCACAACTTGGAAAGGACATTTTAAAACCAAATGTTGAAGTTCCTAGAAAAAGACAATTCACAAGTATTTATGGGTCATGATTTATAGGAACAATAAAAAGGGCACAAACTAGTCGAGAATAGTTTTGCATCATTTGTAGGTCATTGTCACCATAGTTTGGCAAATTGGACTTGGAATTGACTTGACAACCCAAAATTTTGACTTAGACTTGGGACTTTATAATGTCCACACTATTAGGGTTAGCACAAACCTACAAAATAAATGTTAGAATCAAAATAATAACATTCAAACTATACTATTTTACCCTCTAATTTAACGCCAACCTTAAAGACGTCTGAAGATTGAATTTCCTAACCTTTAGTTATTCCACTGTCTTCTTTGGAGTGCACCCTTTAAGGTCCAGATATGCATATGTTAACATCATCAGAATATTCTGGCACATCAATCTCAGGTATGTCGGTTAGATGGAGATTATATCAATCTCATACCAACATTATAGAGATGATGACAATCTCAAGCATGTTTGTCAAATGGGGATTATTAGTCCCACATATCGACATTATAGAGATCTTTTAATTGGAGACAGGTTGGTCAAATGGAGATCATTAATCTCACATACTGACATTGTAGAGTTCATGTGATCATGTCAATTAGATAGAGATTTTTAATATCTCATACTGACGCTCTTAACGTTTGGGTCCATCCCTTTTATAGAACAATATATAGATCTCATAAAATTCCAATTGTTCTTCTAATAAACTTTATTTATAAATGATCTATTTTCTAAAATATAAATGAACATTTACAAAATGATCCTTACCGATGACACCTATCGCTATCCTTGTTTGGATTGGTTCCCAAAAGTCTTAAACTCTTGTATATATAAGGTTGTAATCTTTTGTGGCCTTGCTTGTTCACCAATTGTAATCCATTTTCTTGGTCTCGGTTATAGTGTATGACAAGTGTACTTCCCTTCCACCTTTTATTGGGTGTACATTCCCACTTGTCAACGACTTTATCGATATTATCTTCTCCAAATTAGGGGCGACTTGTCCAATTTATGTGTTGGGTGTTTATTCCTCCACATGAGAAGTTAAATTTTCATTTTGCGTGCTGGTTAGCATTGGATACACTTTGTTTAATATGAATATCTTTGATGCCTTCGCATTTTATCAAAGCCCATTTTATATAGGAGTAATCTTCTGCCATTGCAACCCTTACAAGGGTCTCCATATTTGTCCCATGCTGATCTATATCAGTCAAATATTTATTTAAGTGATTATTTTTATTGTTTTAATAATTTTCTATTATTGTTATACATCAATAGTTAATTGATATAGTTCTTTTATCTTAGTTTATAAGTGATTATTAATTGTAGTGTCAATATCATTTAGCTCGAGTCATAATACTTCATATTAACTAACTAGTTGATATCAATATAGTTTACCTTATCATAAAATTAATAAATTGATTAAATCCATAGCTATACATTTTTATTATCTTAATTGAGGTTCCTTGCAGACTCGATAAGAAAAACCTCATAATAACACAAAAGAAAGAAACAAACGCATTTAATGGACATAAAAGTCTAATTTGACTACCAATTTTCCATAATATAAACATTACACATCACATGATCCTCAAACTCTCAAAATTTGAAATTTCAGTTATTATGTTTGTTATGTTTAGGCACTAGAGGAGTCTGGTTGAGTTGGGTATTCCAAGACTCAGACACAGTGCAAGAGTCTGGTTGAGTTGGGTATTTGGCAAGTCTTTCAAAGTACTGGCATAGTTATTGAACTATGGTTGTTACATTAAAGGTATAAATTGTTGAAAAATCAATTGGAAGTGTCCACAATTTTTTTCGTTTGCAGTTTTTGTATTTTTAAGAGCCCAAAAATGCATGGAAATATTATGGAACAAAGTTGTGCCAGTTGAATGCAATGTCAAATCAGGTTTCAAAACTTGATTCTTGTTGCAAGCTTGCAAACATCTGAACAAGGTTGTTGGTTTTTCAGTTGCTAAAATTCCCATAGAACTGCTTTGCAATTGTTGCTAGCCAAGAATAAAATCATGAAATCTTGCACATTGCTAGGGTTGGTGAGCAATAGCATAAGCATAAGCTTTTTGTAGGAGTCTGCATTTAAAAGTTTTAGTTCTTTAGGAAATTTATAAAAGGGTCATTGAATAGAATGGTTAATTTTTGGGTTATATTCTATTTTTTTTTAGGATAGAATTTCAAACAGTAAATGTTCTGGCATCCACTTACACACTTGGGTAAGAAAAAATAAAATTAAATAAAATTAATGAAGGATTATTTTTAGTAGTAGTAAATGGAATTGAGAAACTACCTATAGATGCAAATAAATCATTGGTTGGCAGATGAGAGATGTAAATTGAAAGCCATTGTTTTTCTTGCTCTCTTCTTATAATCTGAATAAGTTGTGGAGCAAAGTTAGTTAATGCATAATGTTCAAGCTTCAGTTTTTCAGATATAAGATGGTTGACTTGTTTGTAATGTCTAGCAACATAAGCAATCCAGGATCTCTTGGTCGACAACTAGAAGGCAATGCTCTAGTTGACAACCAGGAGGCCATTACGATTTGTTTGAATAATTTGTCTTCCAAACTCAATAATACCATTCTTATTTTTTGTTTGCTACCTTCTCAAACTTTTGAAGATGTGATTTGAGCTCTCTTAGATGAAGAAAATAGACAATTGCAAGAGATACAAAAGATGATTCTCAACTGAGATCTCATATACACAATAAATAATTGTACAAGATTAGATAAATACAAAAGGGAGATTGAATGTTATTACTACTAGAAAATAGGTCACATGGCATGGAATTATAGAACTCATCCCAATGCTCTTCTTAAGGGAAAGATTTGAGAAAAAGTAGATGAAATTAATATAGCTATCATTAAATAATCTTTAGATATTAGTAGTGGTTAAAAATTCTGGAATGACGAATATGTATTTTAGAAATCTCACAATTTGAAGATAGGAAGAGATCTAGTGTAGATGAATCCTGACATGTATGGTTGTCTAGCTAGTTCTAAAGTTTGTGGATTATGGGAGCTATACTCTTGTGAGAGTTTAAGACAACTTGATGAAGCATTGTGGATGTAGTTCAACATGGATGGTTGTCCAATGATTCAAGAGATTGGCAATTTGGGAGTTTGAAGAGGTGCAATTCAAGAACTCAAGAGTTCAGTCCACAAACTACAACACTATGCGATATGAAGCAGTTTGATGGTGTTCAAATTGGTCCAAGAACTGTTTGCATGTCTGAATATACATGGTTTTGTTTGGTTTGAGGTTTCTAGCTTTTAGCTGTCGTGTAAATATGATTTTGCTTTTAGTTTGGTAAGCTTTAAGAGAGGTTGTTGGAATATAAGGGCAATCATTGTAACAGAGTTACCACAGTGACTTTGTGGTGTGGTAGTGCTGCTCTTGTTAGTGCTTAGATTATTGAACACGTGTAATGTTTGTCAATTGTTGGCCACATCTCCAAATTCTATATCAAGAGATGAACCCTTTTGTAGTACTTCAATATTTTATAATACTATATTAAATTTTTTGTTATGTGTATTGCTTATTTCTAATACGTACCTCCTTATCCAAACCCCAAATAGCAACTTAGATTTGGTTAGATTGAGGGAAAATTATGTTAGCAAATAAGATGGCTACAAGTATAAAATTGCTGAATGTAAATAGTGTATAACCTGTATGAAATGGTTTGTACATTATGAAAAGTCACATCCCTTAGCATGAAAGACGTGAAATACATACTAATATGAGGCATCTGGTTAGAGTACATATTTTTTATTGTATTATTAGTAAGTATGGTATTTAATCCCATCCCATTAGGCATATTATATTCTAGAGCAACTCACAAAAAATGCAAATGCTTCACAATTGTAGGATGTTCGTTTTGTCAAATGACTAAGCTAATGTTATTTAATTTTTTTCGCTGACTTTGATAACCTGTATGACTTTTGAAAAATGAATGTACAACTGTCCATGCCATTAGTTTCACTAATGAAAAAGCTTTTTGTATCATAAATATATAAATTTGTGGTCTTATATCTCACCTTAAACGAAAAAGCTTTAAGAAAAATGTCCCAGATCATATTCACATAGAAAAGACGTTTGATGTTCTATAATGAACATTTTATGAGACTAATATTTTAATAGATTTGGTTGATAACGAGGCAGATGTTTTTGGATGAATCATTTCTTGCATGTACATCTACATGTATACACGGTTTACAGTCATTGCAGATTCCCTATGGGTCTTGCTGAGGGCAATATTGATATCTGGTGTTGTGTTTGTATTGCATGGTTGAATGTCATACTAGTGCATATTCCTGTTTTTAGGGTGACACATCAATTTGAGCTCAATTCAACTTATGTATTTTCAGGTTGCACAGTGTCAATCAGAGCAGGCAGGTAGTATATGCCAGCAAATGCTGAACAATAAGAATATGGAACAGTTGCTTTCCCAGCAGAATTTTTCTGATAACAATATGTTTAGTGATATGTCTTCAAATCTTGTTCATGAAAATCAATTGAGAGGAGATCAAGTACAAGTGGCCCCTGGTGTTCCAATGCATACCGTATCTCCCTTTGCAGAGAATGTAGCACAGATTGATGAAGACCATAAAAAGGCTGCGGCTGCTGTTGCAGCAAAACTTGCAGCTTCAACCTCATCTGCACAAATGCTTTCCTATGTGTTATCATCTCTTGCATCAGAAGCTGCTTCTATGAGCGGTGGTTTGAGAACAAGTGCTGCTCCAGTTGGACTTTCAACAGATTATCCTCCAGAGAAAAGGCCAAAAACTGAACAGCAACATTCTAATTCAGAAGACGGCTTGCCTTACATGGTTCATTCTTCCCCTGCTCTGCCTCATAGTAATTCAATGGGATTACAGGTTACCCCTCCATCACAGCAGGTGTCTCCATTGCAGCATCAAGCATCTCCCTTACAGCATCAAGCTTCTCCTTCCAACTTACAGCATCAGTCAATGAATATTCAGCTCCAGACATCTCCTTCAAATGTACATCATCAGGTATCATCTCCTTTGCCAAATCAAGATTCTTCTTCAATGTCCCATCAAGTGTCTCCTCTTCAACCTCAACATCAGCCTCAGCCTCCACCTCCACCACCAATGCAGTACATGGAAGGTGTTGGTAGTATGATGGGAATGGCTTATGGATACGGAGGGGGTGGCATACGACGACCACCGCCATTACCTGGGTATCCAATGCTTGGATTGCCTCCTCCAGGAACACCACATTACTCGATACCTCCTAATCCTTACCAATCATTTCAACCAGCTGATATTAATTTCTACAATCAGCCACCCTTGCCAACTGCTCCACCAATTTCTCGGCAATAAATGCTGCAAATCAATAGACATCTTGAAACTGCAGCAATGTAACTAGATAATGTAACTTGATGCAAATATCTTCCTGCCTGTGTGGATTCAATGCATTCACAATTGTTGTATTTGCAGTCTCACTTAAGTGGGCTGTCTGACCTTAGGATGGTAGTACTCATTCCTAAGAAATAGTCAAGAACTTTGTACATGCTCAGGATTCAGGAGTTTTTAATTCTGAATTTAGTTTAAATGAATATATCCTCAAAGGTTTTTTAAGATAACAATAATATGCGTCATGTATCTGCAGATTGCAGACCATATTGTTAATAGAAGCGTAGAATATGGTATTTTATTATTCATGTATTTAAGAAAACAGTTGGAAGGAAGACATTTTAAAAGCTGTAACTAATTCATAGCTACTGTATTATTCAATTGTTCACTGTTCGTTAATATGCATACATTCTTTCTGCAAATTGGATTTACATAATTGAAAGGAAAAAATGTTTAAAAAAAGCAACAATGTTATAGCTTTTGTTTAATGTCTTTCAAAAGCAATGCTGTTACAACTTAACATGATTCAAGGATTTAAGTTCATTTTCATTTGGTTGACAAATATGTACAGCTTTTTGAAGCGAATAAGCATGAATATTGGCACACATTTTAATTTATTGTACCTTTGTGAGAATAGCAACTAGGGTCTAAATTTTCTCATTGCATATATCCATAGTTGCAAGGAGATAAGCACCTGTACTGGGATGGGGGACAGGGATAGGTTCTAGTAGGGGCAGGGTTCTGCTATGCCATTTGTCGGAAAATGGGAGAATACAAGGAGTGGCGAGAAGTAAAGAAGTTTAAATATATAAATTAAAAGAAAAACTAAGATGCTAATACTTAAAGATGGGGGAGAGGGGGTGTGTGTCAAATTGAGTGATGAGAAATAAAAGAAGTATATAATTTTAAAAATAATCTAAAATGCTAATATATAATGATACAAAAAAGAAAGTGTTGTTTTTTATTTTTTTCCTATTTTCTATAAATATAATATACAATAAATATGTTGAATTAAATAAAAATAAATATTATTAATTATTAATGTGTATATTAATATTTCTGATCTTTTCTATTTATAAGGTCAAATAAATATATGATCCAATTGATACAATTGCCTAGTTCATTGTCAACAACTAAGAAATTAAGAAGCCAAGCAAAGAGTAAATCCTATCTTAGATGTCACTTCAGAATTTTGGATTTGCTTCTTTGCAAAATTAATCACTACAAATCTTACCTTAGATGTTACTTAAGGGTTTTGAATTTTTCTCTCTACAAAAAGAAAATATGGGGTTGAATCCATTGACTTCACCATGTTAAACTATTCTATTTTCTTAATACGAATTATTTGATTTGAATTTATATTGTAAATATTTTGTTACTATAAGAAACAACTTCTGTTTTTTTTATTGCCTTGATCACACATTGTGATTCATCATCAAGATGAAGTGTGCAAGGGATTTGAGAATTAAATGATATTATTGATTTAATATACATATTTAATCTTAAAAATAATTGAAATCTAAACTTAGAGATTTTACTTCTATAATTTATCCTAGGTTAAAAATAAACAAAACTGAAACGCAATAAAAAACAAATTTATCATATTTTTATAAAAAAATATTATATACTTAAAACTATGAACGGTCTGTAGCCTAATATACCAATTACCTGGACACTAAACTTTATTGGAAGTAACATTTCACTGTTACTACTGGCGCATGGGCATCTTTACTTATTGCTGGTTAGTCAAATTATCATTTGCCTTGTTCAATCTTTATTGTTCATTATTTCTCACTCTCCAGTTTGGTACAATCGTCATAATTTTCCCTTGAATTTGATGTCTTTCCATAGGCCAGTGTTTCGACTCTACAATTTCATTGTTATAGGTTTAAGTTTTCGTTAACGAGTATAGGAGATGCTTGCATATAGACTATGAGCCCAGACCTGATTTCTTCGTTCATTGGTGGCATTTTCTTACACGTCTTCTGCCCCCATACCAGAGATGCATGGACTTATCTCAATACCCGGAGCTAACAAAAGCATAAATCATTGGAAGGAAAACGTCGTTAGCGACTAATCTGACCAAGGTGATTACCAAGTAAATCATTAGCAATGTTGTATTCTATTAGGAGATTCTGAATAGAATTGGTGTATTAGCGACCATTGTTTTGAGATTTCTTTGCTGTAACATTGAAGAATGGAGGACAGAGTCGCCGACAATTTTAAGGCTGCTTGTCAAGAAAATTTTAGACAAAATTTAGTTGCTGAATATAAAGCAATGGTGAATTTTGTGGGGAAATTGCGAAAAGTTGAGATGGGATAAGTTAGATGCATGTAATGTATTCGAGTGGGACTGGATTTAGCCTAAAGTTTGCTATTAGAATCTGGACTGTGATAGGAAATGACAAATTATTGATTAACGATTAATGGTAACATATATAACTAAGCATTTAAATCAAATTAAAATAAGAAATAATTACTGATTCATAATACATATTTAATTTAAGCACAATTTCTTACGTCTCTCTTAGTCAATAATCGTAAGAAGGATGGGGAATTTCTTTTCATCATACACTTAAAAACCAATCTATAAGTAGACTCTTCCAAAGTTATAGAGACATTTGCATACCTATTTTAGGACATCTCCTTGAAAGATCCGTAATATATTTCCTTATCTTAAGCTCCTTCAACAAAGCCAATGTATCTCTTTAACGATATTAGAGAGTGATTAAAGAATTGACTATGATAATATTAAAAATATAAACATACCTACATATATAAAATATAACATAATATATATAATTCTAATTCAATCATTATTGTGTGGATGTATTGTATATATGCACATATACAAATTCCATGTCTCCTAGAATTCAAATATAATAATCTATAATTTAGTATTGATTTAGACATAAGCTATAATATATAAGTATGCTGCCAGATGATATTTGCTAGCCATACAACATAACGTGTATTCTCTTTTGATGAGCATAAATAATTTTAATTTCCTTGTTTATCATTTGATGCCTCCCCCTCCATTTGATGAGGAAAGCCACTAATACCCATATTCTTGAATTAAGAGTGACATTGTCTGGGACGTGTCCTTTGTCCCTTTATAATCATCCTTGATGATCACTACTTAATGTATCCTTCATTAATAATATGTTATTTCTAATTTGTAACCCTTGTTGATCTATGATTAGTTTGTCACTTCATAGGCAACACTACTATCATTATGATCAACTACTTTAGCATGGTAATTGTTAATGTTTGTTGAGTCATCGATGCCCATATGTATCATAATCTGTTCTCTATTCACTAGGTACGATAGCTGAATGTATGTAAATGTTGCGTCTTTATACACGTACCCGTTTGGGTGTAAGATATCAACCTTTGCTTTAGTTGATATTATTTGATGATCTTTACTAGGGGAGACGATCTAGGAGTTGATGTATAATTTGTTGTGAGGGTTGTTATAATTCTTTGATCCAATTATTGTGTCAATATAGCCTATTAATTGAACAAAAAGAGATATTGACTTTTATGTATTTACTTATCAGTATTTGCAAGAAAATAAATTATTATAAATTTATATTACATATATCATTGGTTTACTAAAATTGATACAAGTTGTGGATGAGGTACATTCATTGTATACTCCAAAATAAATGATATAAAATATTAGTTTTCATCAATCAAATTATTTTGTGCACAATTTACAAAAAATGTGTAAAAAATATTATTATATATAAATTTGTTTACTTTTACAAAATAGTTGACCATAAACATGGACAAAACATAATTCATTACTTGCTTTGTAAGTAATAACTTGTTCAACTTCCAATATTATTACAGATGCAAATATATAAACATTCCTTCTATAAGTCATCCAATTAATAACAATTTGTTATAATAAATGTAGAACTTAGAGTCTTCTATGAGTAAAATTGGAGTCTTTGATAACCTAACTAGAGTACCTGTATCATAAATATGGAGAGGTGTGAGCTCATCAATCCATTCAAATCAAACAATTAATGCAACAAGTTGAAAGATTTTTCATAGAAACCACTTCATCAATTGTGAGCCAATCAAAATGTAGGTAGAGAAATCCATGGATCAACCAAATTTCAAAATCTAAATCAAAATGTAGATTTTCAAAAAAGCCACGAATGAAAGCAAATTGCAAAATCCAATTTCAAATTGTTGGAGGTAAAAAGATAGTTATTAATATGCCATATACTGAAAGACTTCTATTATAATATCCATTACATTCTCTACAAACATTCTCTTTGAGCACTGAATAAGTGTATTAACGTTCTTTGTGAGCACTGGATAGGTATTCTAGAACATCAGATATATCAATAAGCTTAGATTATCAGAAGGATTGCATAGAAGAGAATTAGAGGGACTGCAGAATAAAGGATATCAAAGTACTTAACATATCAGAGGACACATTTAACCATCTAGGTATTTTACCACAAATTTATTGATTGCGTATTCAATGCTATAACTATTGAATGTAGTAGTTTATAAGTCACATTGTATATAAATTTTGTCATAATCCAACCTATATATTTGTTATAAATATGCTTTTATTTTTGAGAAAAAAATTAGTCAATAATAATAGTTATAATCCATATAGTATGATGTTATTTCAGAGAAAAAAATCTATCAATAACAACATACTATTGTTATTGCAACTCAAAACTATTGTCAATAATAACAATAATATGTTGTTATTGCTTCTATAAATGTTGTTTCTCCCAAAAATGGCAACATACTATATAAATGATTTCATAATCCACTATAATATGTTGTTATTGGTAGTATAAATATTGTTTAGATCCCAATAACTGTGATGAAGAAAACTCTTGCTCCCGCTCTTGCGATTTCTCTTGCTCGTCCTGTGATTTCTCCCGCACTGGCTACTGGGGCTACCGTGCCAACTTTTGCGATGGCTCTGCCTGCCCATGGTGCTACTAAGACTCCTGCTTCTGCAACGACTCTGCCTGCCCATGGGGTTACTAAGAAACCTGTTCTTGGTGTTCTTGCTGCGAAGAGTTCTCCTAATTGATCTGCCCTCTCTTATGCAGATGTGGCCACATATGAGGCATGTATTTATGATCCTGTGAGGAAGGGGTTCCGTTCGATTGCTCCTTCTATTAGTCGTTTGGCTGTGCTTGTCTCGGTTATTAATCCCCTTGTGCTTCATTTTGAACAAGATGTTGTTGATGAGATCAACTCATATGTGGTGGATTACTCCAATACAGCTGCTATTTTTCATTTTAGGGGTTTTTGGCCCTCTCTTTCAGATTTGCATGCTTTGATTTCCAAATTTTGAGAACCAATCATTTTGGATGAAGTGCAGATTTACCTTGTGGCAAGGGTTTTTTTTATTGTGAAATTTGCTAATGTTGATGATAGAAATGCCATCCTGGGTCGTGGTTTCTCTTGGGAGGAAATGTTTCCCTGATGGCAAAACCTTGGTTTCCGACATTTAATCCAACTACTGAAACTTTTAATAAGATTCCTCTGTGGGTGAGGTTATCAAATCTTCCCTTTCATTTATGGCAGGATTCAGTCTTGGACGCTATAGGGGATGCTCTTGGGGATTTCATATTGGTTGATTCGGTTTCTTCCAATGACTTTAGGACAACGTATGCTCGCATCCTGGTGGAGATGGATACCTCTTAGGGGCTTCCAGAAATGTTGAAGTTGGCTTCTCCAAATGGGTCTTGGATTCGGTTGCTTGATTATGAGGGTATTCCTTTCAGATGTAGGAAATGCCATAAGAATGGCCATCTTGTTGTGAGTTGCTCCTCTGACAAGGCTAGATCGAAGAAATCACCTTCTTGGTGGTTGAGGGTTTCGGATGATCACTATGCGGTTCATAAGGTTTCTCCGAAGGTGGATGGTTCGAATAGCTCTTCGCATTTTGATCTCTCTTTGGTTGAGGATTCTATTGCTATTTCTGATGATTTAAAGGTTGTCCCTACTACGATTTTGAATCAGAATGTTGTTTATGACTTGTTGCCTGCTGTTATCTCTGTTGATTCAACTGCTGTTCCTTTGATGGCTTTGGATCATAATGTTGTTGCTGTCCCTTTTTTTGTTGCTAACTCTATCCAGAACACTATTGTTGAGGGGTTTTTGGGGGTTAATAGGGATTGACAAAAGGTTGCTGGGAAGGTAGAGGATGGTTGGACTTCAATCAAAGGAATAAAAGGCAAATCCTTTGTTCCTCCATTTGATATGTCTTTACATTCTCAAAAGACTATACCAAAATGTAAATCTTGATGGTTTGTAGCTTCTTGGGTTGTTTGCCCTCTTGTTGGGAACTTTGGTGTGTCTCTCTATTTTGTCAGGTGGCTTTCCACAGTTGTATTTTGATAGTCATAGTTATAGTTACATATTGTTAAAAGGTTTAGGGTCCTTTCAAAACCTATTTTTACTTAATCAAAACAAAATGCTATAAAAATCTATTCAAATCCATATATCATGCTCTTATGTCTGGGAAAAAATATTGCCCATGTATTTTACCATATATTTGTAGATCAATTTTTCAGTGTTGTAGTTACAAAATATATTAGTTTATAAGCCACATACTATATCATTGTATGCATATTGCAGATTTGATTGTTGTATTGAATTTTTATGTTATACTAACAACATCATCTATTTGCATAGTCCAATTTTGCTACTTGTGTTCAAATTTATGCTATACTAACAATACCATCTATGAAGATAAATGTTATGCTATACTAACAACAACATCTATGAAGATATATTTTATACTATATGAACAACATCTATGAATTTTGTGCTATACTAACATATCATTTGTGTAAAGATAAATGTTCAATCAATCTCTTAGGAATGTTGCTTTCTTTACAAAAATATCTTTATCAATTCAAGCAACAAGTGAATCTCTCAAGAATATGTTTTTATGTTGATTAATATATGATGTTTGGTGTTTAGGCATTATGATAATAGGAGAGAGAAGAAAAAATTGAAACCTCATTATCCATGAGGTGTTAAATTACATATGGTTGACTCTAATGATGGGGACCATTCTGCCAAGCCACCTCCTGCTAACACAAATCAAGATCTTGTTGCCAAGAATACAAATAGCCTTGATGGAGTTGTCAAATCTTCTCAATGTCATAAAAATAAGAAAAAGTACCAAGGCAATCAATGGACATAATGTTAGAAATAGGGATTATTGAGAGGGGGTGGGGGCGTGAATCAATAATCTACAAACTTTAGTTGCCAATTGGATATTATTTCTTACTTTAAACCATACATAACAAAGTAGTAAAGTAATGTTGAATAGTAACAGTAATAATGTACAAAGATAACTCATAGCACCATATGTTGTTAACTAGGGAAAATCCTAGCGGGGATGATACCTACTAGATAAAATACTAATATATAAGTTCCTTGTTAGGGGATGGACCCTGTTAGGAGTTAATGAACAAATTCAGTATAAGGAGTCCCTGTTAGGAGACTTTGAACCTCTATAAAGAGATTACAACCCTATTAGGAGTTGTAGTACAATAGATGCAAGATGAGCCCACTACCCAAACATGCACTTCCAATTACAAGAAGAGCTCACTACCCAAACAAGTAATTAGACTTCTGGAATATAGAAATTTTCTCATTTCGATCTCAGATCTTGAAATAACTTCACAAACTTCACATATATCACTTTCACAATAGTTCACATATGATTGCTCAACATAACATTGCACTTCTACAGTTTTTTAATCTGTGAGATGTCCTTTGCATAATTACCATGCTTTCACAAAAATTGTTGCTAGGTCGGCTAAGACCACAATATACTTTTCCAACTTAGAGTAAACATCTAAGATGTCGTCCCTAATTGGACAAGTAATTGTTTTGTAAACAAAATAATTCTTTCCTTCAATTCCACTATCCTGTTTCATGAAAACACGAATATCTTTGTTTCGTATAGTTCGTACTAACTTTCGAGGTTATACACGTCATCATAAACATGTATATAATCTCTATATAACTTTTCTAGTCATAATATGACGTCAAAAACAATTTATAAACAAAACAATACACTGTTGTATACCAAATTTCATACTTGGACAATTTTCTGATTACTAAAAGCTAAGTATCTTTATTTCCAAGGTTTCCTGTAAGCATGTACATCATGTGTTGTCATAAATGACAACAATTACATATCTCTACTAGCCAATTGTCAACAATCCCCCCCCCCCCCCCCCCTTTGGCATTGATGGCAACAAAATAGGGAAAACTAGCTAAGTAACACAACTTAACAAAAATAATACAGTAACATTACATTTATTACAATTTGTCCATCTTTACATATGCTCTCCCTCACAATATCCTTTATAATATTTATCCATGTACTTCTCCTTTTAAATTTACTTCTCTCTGTAACAATTTTCATGTGTACTTCCCCCCCTTTAACAACAATGACAAAGGTCAAAATGTAAAAAACTGTAAAAAATTGTTCAAAAATGTTGTCCTTCCTTAAGTTGATAGAATCTTCATGCAATCATCAAAATTTTCCTTAAGATTATCCATACCATTAGTCCATGTCTCCTTGGTGGATTCAGCTGAGGTGAGAATTGCACATAAAGAATATGATGCAATCTCAATTGCATTAGGATCTGAACACAAAATGTTAGAATAGGTGTCCTTTTACTTGACACATTCCTCCAACTGTTTCTCAACAAAATATACTTTCAGAGCAATAGATTCTCTAAAATTTGATATCCTCTTCAAAATTTTTTCCTTCCAGAGTTCCAGTTTCCTAATATCATTGTGAATACTGGCCACTTGTCCTTCAAAATCATTAATCTCACAAGATGGATGTTGAATCTGGCTAGATAGAGCCTCTAGCTCACTCATCTTTTTTCCTATCTAACTGTCAATGTGTTTAGTTAGTTTGTATGATAGACTACACTTAATGTACAATATCATACCATCCTGTTGACACTTCTGAAGTTTGTTGATACAAATATCAAGACTTATCAAATCATTCTCAATATTTTGGCAAACGGTGCTAAACAAGTTAGCATCATGTGAAATTTGTGCCTTTGCTTCCGCAACATTCAACAAATTAGTAAATTCTTCATCGAATGACTTCAATACTACCTATGCCCTCTATTTTGGATCTACTTTAGTGTGCTGCACTGCCAGAGTACTATGTAGTTTGTTAGTAACCTCCATCAAGGTTTTCTACAGGCTCTTTACTGTTCTATTCTTCTGAATAAGCTTTGATAAGGATGAGATCAAATCAGTTTGATCATCATCATCAGTTGCTAAGCTGGCAAGTGAAAGTGGAGTAGATGAACTAGAAGGTTTAGTGTCATCCCCCCTTTGCTTCTTGGTTGCCTTTTTTACTCTTCTCTCTTCTTCTTTCTTTTCTTTCATTTTCTCTCTTCTCTTCCTCTTCCAATCTGTTCTTCTTGTCTTCCTTTGTTTTATTTCTTATTTTTTCTTCTGCTATTCTTTTCTTTTCCTCCTCTTCCTTTCTTTTCTTCTCATCCTCAAGCAATTTCTTCTTGGCCTCTTCTGCTTTCTTCTTTTCATCAAGTAACCTCTTTTCCTCTTCAATTTGTCTTAGTTTGTCTTCAATATCCTCGGTATTAGGTTCATTCTATTCGGAACCTAGAAATGGATTAGTATCATCAATGTTAATGGTAACATTGGTCTGATCTATTTGCGTAGTGTCACCACTCACTGACACTTCCAAGGTTTTGGGTGCTGGTGGAGATGCTACCTCAAATTCTGTCAACATTTGACTTATTGTTATTGTAGTCTCATTTCTTAATTTATCTTTCTCACCCACCATAAACAAAAATGGCCTTACTTTATTTCTCAAATAAGGTGCAAGATTATTCAATAATCTCTTAATTTATTCTTTTTCATCAGTCTTGTAAATAGTTCTTAGCATAAACTTCCTAAGTTCTAGATTTTCTTATCTTGTTGGTGCCTTCTTTTGAATAAGTTTATCATAGACTTTCTGGTTCACTATGCCCTCAATATCCTTCAATTTCAGATTATTAGCTATAATGTATCTCATAGTTGAGATGTCAATTTGGTCCTTCTCAAAATTTTTATACAAGTCATAAAATTTGTTCATTTGAACAAAGTTACCTTCGATAGCAATAGTTGAGTTAATCTTTTCTATCTTTGGCTTCTAGGATCACCGAGCTTTTCCTGTAGATTGCTTTGTTACTTTCTCTACTTGTTTGACTTCTTGTTCTTGTTCTTCTTCATCTCTAGATTCGACAATTGTCAACAATGTCTTTTGCCTTTTGCTTGGTCTAGTGGCTTGTTGCTTGACCCTTTTTGTCTTTGTGGTCATAGCTTCCACCAATCTCTCAGATTTTCTCTTTAGTTCACTAGGTTGCACATCGAACACTGTTGCATATCGAATGCTTTGTTCCAAAGATGTCTCTGGAATAGATACTGACAAAGGTTACACATTTAGTATGCCTTGTTTCATTGTTTGCCTAACTGCCTCAGACTCACTTTCAGCCATATCGGCCTCTGATAAAGCTTTCTTCATAATAGACTCTATCTTCTTGTGAGATGCCTTCTCCAAAAATGCCTAATTAGCTGACTGGGTAATCACATCATAGGTTCCAAATCTGTATTCTTCTTTACCCTTTTCTGATTTCAACAATAAATCAATATAACCAACTGCTATATCATCATTTAATTCATAACCGAATGGATCAAGAAATGTTTCCTGAGGTTCTACTGCTTGAATATAAGTATAATTTGTATCATCCATAACACAAATGCCTTCCTTAAATCTATCTACAATTGCAGGTGCAATTTTGAATCTTTGTCTCATTTCATTCTAAAATGTCTTCATTATCAAGTTTCCACTATCCAATATCTTATCTGTAGGATACCTTCTACATACTTCTGTGATCTTCTCCATTGTACATCTATCACTGCTCATTATATTTGTGACTAATAAATAAGGAAATCTTTTAAGCACATGAAATAATATGTGATTGATTCGATTGAAATCTAAGAACACTATTCTTAGTCCTCTTGATCTTTTCTAGGTTCTCAAGTAATTGCATTCTCAAAATTTTACTGAGGTTAACTAGTTCCTTCTCTACACATATCTTATATGTTGCATAGATGAATCTAGTTGACAATTCATCAATCTTTGAGCTTGCACATACAGAGTAGGCAATAATTCTACTCAAGAATCTTACATCATCTTGCTTAATGGTGTTGATCACCATGGCCTTTCCATTGTATACTACTTTGGTGTAACTCTCAACTTTCTTCTTGACCATTTTCTTGCTTATAGGTACACTGCGTTGTTTACTAAGACCAGTTACCTCATGAATAAGGTCAACAAAAATATCAATTACACTACCTTGAATCCATAGTTTCTCATCATGTATCCTACTTAATATGATTTGTATCCACTCATCTGTGTCCAATTCATGGTAGAAATGATATTTGAATAGGTCTAGTTCCTTCAAATGTTCAAATCCAAGATTTATAGTCATGTCGTGATTGAAAACTAATTCCATATCTTTGTTCATGTATTCACTCCAATAGATTTAAATTTACTATTAAGATAACTTCCTACATCTTCCAAATATACTACATTGTTTGACGTAATGGATAACACTGAGTTAGGGTTTCCCTTAGTAGGTTTTACAGAAACAACCTTCAACTTAGGTCTATCCTTGTTCTCAACATTGTGCAATACTGATATATCCATAATTCTGTCAAATATAAACTTTTACTGAATAAATTTGCAGAAAAATGATAAAATACTTCTTTCTGAAAATAGGATTTGCTTCAAAATCATTCTGACAAGTTGCTTTTGAGTGCTCTCTATTTTGGATGAATTCACAATGAAGTGAAAATCAATTCTGTACTCCATTTATTCCATCAACTTGAACTTGCACTAATTGTGTACTTTGAAAACACAAAAAAGTTGTCAATTACATTCTATAATCAAATAACTGCTCATGATCATCTATCTGATCTTTAGTTGCCACCAAAGGTTTTCCATAACCTTCTTTCATCATGAAAATGCTCTTTAAGACTTTGCTTTACAAAATTCTCTGCAAAAACTTAGTTTTCATCTTCTGCTACATAATTAACCTTTTTTGTAATACCGGTAACTATTAATTCCTTCATAACTTGTTTAGATAAACTCCAAATTACAAGCGAGCTTAGGTACCATCTAAAATTGATACACCTTTTCCCAACTTTGCTTCCTCTAATTCAATTTTTGAATGAGGTTCTCAAATTTTGGTGTTGTAAACAAGCTCAATTCAACTCAGTTGAATCAAACTCGATAACTGGCTTTGATCTTCCTGTCTCATCATCATCTAGCTTTTCTTTTGAGATGTCCATTCCTTTTACAAACACCTCATTGAGTTCTTCTCAAAGTTCACTGACCAGATTTCTTTGTTCCTCATTTTCTTTGTTAGTTTCGAAGTTCCTCTCATGGTTCCTTCTATCAATTTCGACATTCTTTCCATCATTTCTTTTGTTTCTGAAGTTTCTTCCATTGTTCCTTCTATCTCTGAAGTTTCTTTCCATTCTACAATACTTTGTTGTATGTCCAAAGTTATTGCATAACTGACATATTGGTGCTTTGCTTCTAGGATTTTGCCAATCATCAGGTGCATGACAATTCCGAGCAATGTGTCCAAGGTTGTTACACTTATAACACAAGATCTATCTTCTTTCTTCATAAGGTCTTCCTTCTCTTGATGTCTTTTCATTAAATTTTCTTCTATCTGTAGGGTTAATATTTCTAGACATTCTACTATTCCTTCTATCATTATCATAATTAAGTTTCCTACAGTCAATTGCTTTATGGCCCATACGATGACAATTATGACAATAAAAGTCCTTAACAAGATTAAATGACTTATTTGTACAATCTCTTTTCATATGACCTATTTCATTACACAAAAAACACTTACCTCTAAATTCATACCTAGTTTCCTTTGGAGATTCCACTTGCTTTGGTTCATCCAAAATTTCAACTTCCTTGTCTTGTCCAACTTCTTTAGGCTTATCAAAAGACTGTCTGGATTCAATCTTATAGTCAAATTTATCTTTTTCTTTTTGATCTGATCTAATCTTGGGTTTCTTTGCAGACATGTTAAATAGATAACCAAGACCAGTCGTATCATAAGTAGGTATTTGTATTGACATTGAATCATCAAGCTTTTCTCTGCTAGAATAAAGCTTCTGAAGTTGCAGCTTGCATTGAGGGAATAATATTGTATTTATGAAGTTCTTCATGATCTTCTTTCAGTATTTCAAATGCAGATGTTTTCTTTGCTAGACTTGCTCTAAGATCTGCATTCTTAGTCTTCAAACCAGATTCAAGTTTACGAAGATCAATTTTGTAATCTCGAATTCATGCTTCAAGATCTTGTACTCTATCTTTAGCTTTGAATAATTATCATCTCTAGTTCTAGATTTAGTAGATTCATGCTTGGATTTGAAATGTTCAATATTTTCCTTCAATTGTCCAATGCATACTTTGGAGTCTTCATATCTGCCCTTCAGCTTATCTCTTTCTTCACTAAGGAGATCCAATTATAAGAAGAGCTCACTATCCAAACAAGTAATCAGACTTCTAGAATATAGAAACTTTCTTAGTTTGATCTTGGATCTTGAAATAGCTTCACAAACTTCGCATATATCACTTTCACAAAAGTTCGCATATGATTGCTCAACATAACATTGTACTTTTATACCTTTTAATCCATAAGACGTCCTTTGCATAAATACCATGCCTTTACACAAATTTTTGCTAGGTCAGCTAAGACCACAATATACTTTTCCAACTTAGAGCAAACATCTAGGATGTCGGCCCTAATTGGACAAGTAATTATTTTGTAAACAAAATAATTCTTTCCTTCAATTATGCTGTCCTATTTCATGAAAACATGAATATCTTTGTTATGTACAGTATGTACTAACTTCTGAGGTTATGCATGTCATCATAAACATGTATACAATCTCCATCTAACTTTGCTAGTCATAATATGATGTTAGCAACAAGTTATAAACAAAACAATACATTGCTGTATACCAAATGTCGTACTTAGATAATTTTCTGATTACCAAAAGCTAAGTATCTTTATTTTCGAGGTTTCTTGTAAGCATGTACATCATGTGTTGCCATAAATGAAAACAATTACATATCTCTATTAGCCAATTGTCAACACATAAAAGGATATGGAACATGCCATTGAAGATGCTGAAGATATTTTCTTTTCAATAAGAGGGGTGACAAAGAATTGGGGAATCCCCATTAGCAACTTATCATATTGGCTAGCAGGACTCACAAAAAAAAAAACTAGGGGATCACCAATAATTCTCTCCTAGGAAGAAGAGCTATAAGTTGTTTAGAGGTGTAAAGATTTATCTCAACTTGGTTGTGGATTAGAGCAAGGATAACTTTAGTGACTAATATACACCAATTGGCTAATCTCACTCATTGGGGACCCTAGATTTGGCTTTTTTTTGCACTTTTGGGGTGTTTATGTCACATGCAATTTACGAAATTGGGACCCCTACTTAGGCTAACTACCAATAATAGTATAGAAGTATATATATTTTAGTGATGACTTCGCCAATCGGATATAATATTCCTATGGAGTAAATTATATATTTTTGCCTACAATTTTTAAGACTTGTCTTAATTGGTGGCCATATCTGCCAATATTTGGTAAAACTTAATGTTGCAGTACAAATTAAGTATGTAAATATGACATGTGTCTCTATTCTGAATACTTTTTATAAATTTTTTTATCCTTTCTCACTTTTCTGTGAAGTAGATTTGACTGAGGACACATGCCTTTGCTTTGGGAACTTTCTTTAAAACTTGGTATCCTTTTAAAATATTGGCTTGAAATAGGATTTAATCCATTGATTTAGGATCATCCAATGATTCAAAGTAATGGGGGTGCTTCCCCCAAACCACCATTCAATAATTTGGAGGGAAATTGTAATGATAAAAGTAGGCTAAATTTAATCTTAAAGTTTGATAATTAATTGGGCTCCATTTAATAATGCTAATAATAATAATAAAATCATTGTTTCTAGGTATGTGTACTTTCTTCCATGATTTTCATCAATAATGAAAGATTCATCGGGATTTTATAGAATTTTCATATGATTCAAAACTAATTGCTAATAAAATAAAATAAATTCCTACTTAAAAATAAAAATTCACCAATAGAAATTAATTTTTCCCCGTGAACTAATGTTCGATTTGCAAAATTATTCTACTTTTTTCTAAAGGGGGGTTTCTTAAAGTTATCTTTGGATTAGAGGTTATTCATCTTAAGTCACATGTGGCTCACATCTGCCAAACAAGGCCACATCCATTCAAAAATGGGTTACCAGGTAGATCATGGTGGGTTCAATTCTACAAATGCCATCTAGATTTGACAATAAGAATTGCAAATGGTCTAGATTGGGATGGAGCAATGATGCTACGACCAAGTATTTTAGCAGATTTTTATGATAACTGATAATATTGTATGATTCTAATCATTGTGAACCCAAATGCATATGGAATTGTGATGAAACAAGGGTTCAAGAAGGTAAAAACTATGGTATGAAAGTGATTTCAAAGCTGAGAAGTAGAAGTGTGCCTGACATATTATAAAAAAGTAGAGAATGGATCACAATACTATATTGTATTGATGTAGTAGGAAACAAGGTACTAGGCTTTTATCTGTTCAAAGAAAAAAGAAAACTTAAAAATTACATTGTGAATTGTGAACTTGGAGCTTGCATGGTAGCATAGGGACATGCTTGGATGACAAGAGAGTGTTGGTTACATCAATTTTTGAGATCTATTCTGGCTGGTGCTTCACCTTCAAATAGGCATCTCCTCATTTTTGATGGACAAGGAAACCATATTGCGTTTGCCCCAATTCAAGAGGAAAGATCTCTAGGCATTGATCTTCTTGCCTTGACTACTCACACTATTCATTGACTTCAACCTTTAGATGTAAGTGTATTTTCTCCATTCAAAGGACATTTCAATTTTGTAAGGTCAAAATGGATGGCCAAATGTCCACACATAGAAATAAGGAGAACAAAATTGGTAGAACTTATGAGAAAAATTTTCAAACTCACCCTCGTGCTTGACAATATTACAGCTAGTTTTCGAAGGACTAGAATTTGGCAATTGAACAGAGATGCTCTTTGTAATGTCATGAAGCCAAGTGATGCATTTAATGTTGAAGATGAAAATGATGTTGCAAGAATTGTAAACATTTTAAGATTAGCTAGTTATGATGATAATGCCATTGCCAAATGTGTGGCACAAATGGGAAAAAATGATAGAAAAATGGCCCAAATGAAAACACAAGTTCACTAGCACATACATATGCTCTTTTTAATGACATGAAGACAAGTGATGCATTCAATTTTGATGATGTAAATGATGCTGAAGGAATTGAAACCATTTTAAGGTTAGCTGGTTATGATGGTGATACCATTGAAAAATGTGTGCATAAATGGAAAAACAACAACAAGAGAATTGGAATGGAAACTCAAGTTCAGTAGCAGATGATGTGTTCTCACCAACACATATTAGCCAAACACAATTTGAAAATGTCCTACGTAATGAAGTGAGTTTTCCTACACAGTTTGATACGCCTGCTTGGGTTAAAGGAGCAAAGTAAATGAGAGTGCAAATTGAATTTCAAAATGAAGATATTTTGTTATTCTTTCCTTCTCCACCTCCAATGCCAAGAGATGAGGTGGTTCATTATTATGCTGAAATAGAAATCTGGGAAACTTTAGATTTGGAACATAATGAAGACACACATGGCTACATTGAACATAATGTAGATGCATTGAAGACATCTATAGCTTTTGAGATAGAAGATGAACAAATATTATATAGTCAGGGATCATTAAGAAGTTTTTTGAAGCTACCAATTGGAAGGGTTACAAAGAGATCCATCCCATCTGATAGTACTACTCTTAGATTGGGAAACTAAATCTCAAATACTTACATCTAATGAGCACATAATAGGGCAAGAGCAACAAGAAGCAAGGAAGGTTGAAATTAAAGATTTGAAAGAAAGGAAGAAAAAACAATTGGAGGAAAAAAAGATTCATCAAATTGAGTTGAGAAAATGGAAAGATGAGCTGAAACTTGAAAGACATTATAAAAAATGAAACAAGAAGAAAAGGTGCAACAACAGAAGGAAAGAGAGTTGAAAAAGAAAGAAAAGTTGGATTGTAGAATAGGTAATTTAGGAAAAGATCAAGCCAACAAGGGGTTTGCAAATATCTAGGAGGAGAGTTCATTAGTTACTTCTCTTGAACACCATTAGACTGTAAGTGACATATTCAACACTATATCCCCTGTATACCCTACTATAGATAACCAACAACTTGGTTATGGTAGTATTTCAAAATCAAATGCAAACAGAGGATGCTAATGCAATACTCCATGAACCCCTTTACCTGAGCATCATCAAAATTTGAGGGATATGTACAACATTATATCCCCTTACTATGTTTCCCTTTACAACAACCAAGAAATTAGAAGCCAAAGCCTCCATCATTCTCTAATCAAACAATTCTAAATTGGTAGGCTGTTGGATGAAAATATGTTTGGGCATATGACTCCCATCACCCCATATGTTGATTCAACTAGTCTAGAGAATCCTACAATAGATAGCATTGAGGAAGAGCCAAAAAGTCCTACAAATGATAGAAGTGAGGAGGGGCCATAACCCTTGCCTGGCTTCATGGTGAACTAATGATGCTGCAATGAAGAATGAAGAATTAATTGTTTTGCTGGCAAGCTAATGATGTTGTAATGAAGACATAATTATATTGGACAACAAAACAATACCTCTATAGACAACTCGAAGTAAAGATAAGAGCACTACAAGAAGAGTTATGTTGACATCTATTCTTGGTAGGAGTATACCCCAAAATAGACAAATATCTTCAATTTCATCACATATTGGTTTTAGTAGGAAAAACATATTACAATATGCTAAGAGGAGAATGGTTTTGGATGATAGCACTTTGGAAGGAAATTGGGCAATTATGTGTAGAGCTCCTCGTTGTGATAGGATTGATGATAGAATAAAAAATTTGGTAATATCATTTTGGAATGATAATACTCACCCTTCATCAAATACTAGAGATTTTCTTAGACATAGGGCTAGAGATAATCTTTACAAACATCATACAAAACATTGGTTGGACATAACACAACATGAAATGCATGTCTCATTTTGTAGTTTAAATCCTAATATAAAGTTTGGGTAGACATTATTTAAAAGATTGAAGCCATATTATGTTAGGAGAAAAAAAGTGTTTGAAACTTATTGTCATTATCATATTGAATTTGATCTCCACTATCAAGTTTAAAAAAAATATAAAGAAGAAACTTTTGGTTATAAAAATGCTCCTCCTAGTAGATGAAGTTAGTTCATCTCATCTATTTTATGTGACAAAATAAATTATCTTTTTGGTCAAATTAATTGCATTAGAGGAACATGTGCCACATGTTCTAATTTGGCTCTTTTTCCTTTGAAAAATGAAGATATTGATGTCACAAAAATGATAATTTGCAAGGGTTACAAGTATGTAAGGAATGAATTTGGAAAAGGATCGAAAATATTAGAATATGTTGAAGAGGAGATTAGTGTTGGAGCATTTATGGAAAAAGTTAAAAGTTTTATACAACCATATATTCATCATGTTTTTTTTTGAAAAGTGGAAAGCACAACAATTTCAAACACTTAGAGATAACTTTCCACTTGGAACCATTTTATCAGTTGTTGACTTTTTAGAAAACTATTCTTTCATTCATCAAAAGGCTATTCAATTAGACTACTATTTTTTAGATCAAGTAACTATTATGGTACAAGTGTTCTATCATCATGCACAGTTAGATTTAGATGGTATTCAAATCACAGATGAGGCATGCATCATCAAGAAAGAATATCACTTATGCATAAGTGATGATAAAGAACATGATATTGATTATGTAGAACATTGTTTCAAGGATGTTTTGTCATATATCAAAGAAAGAGGCATAAGTATCGATAAACATTATGTTTGCTTAGATGGGTATGCTACACAATTCAAATCATCTTAGGCCATTTTATGTATTTTTTTGATATCATTGTAATGAAAACATACTGAATGTATGGAGTTTCTTTGAAAGTGGACATGGAAAAGGTGAACATGATGGTGGTGGAGCTTGCATCAAATGTGCTCTATGAAAGTATCAAATAAATTATAAGGGAGTTCACATAAATAATGCACATGATGTTGTTGAATGGTGCAAGACACATTTTGCATCAAACAAGGTTGGCACATCATTGAGAATGAGTCAAGTAGTACCATGTAGAGTCTTTTGGGAAATATTAGGTAAATGTGTGCACATGTATATATTTTCTCTTATTTAGTTTAAGTTATACAAGTTGTACATGAATATATATTTTTCGTCTCTAATTTTTTTTGTAGATATTAAATATGTGTCTTTAGGTGTGGATAGAAAAAAATATGCATGGTTGCAAGATGATAGAAAGAACACAATCCTTACATTTTGGTATGAGTACCAATCATCCCAGTTGGACATTGCACACAAGAGACTTGATGTTTTTGTTGTTATTGCATTGTTGAGAATTACAATGAATGCATCTATCATGATCATGGATATGTAGGTCTATGGACTTTGGTGCCACTTGTTGTTACTAATATAGTTAATGGAGACAAAGATGGAAAATTTAATGACATTCCTTTGATTTCTACTGAGTATAACCATATATCTGGAGTAGTTTGAATTAGTAAGTAAAAAAAAAAAAATTTAAAAATAAATAAATAAATAAATAAATAAATAAATTTAAAAAAAAAAAAAATAAAAAAAAAAAAAATAAAAAAAATAAATAAATATATATATATATATATATATATATATATATATGTCACAAAAACAATTTAGAGCTCACATATACACGTTTGATACTTATTGTGTATAGGCCAAGTCTTTGAGCATGGAAATGTAGGAGTGAGTTACTATTTATTGTGTTGCATTGAAGAAAGGATGAAGTTAACTGAACCTGAAGAAAGTGATGGAATTCTATTCCCTACATGTATATGTTTCAAATATATATAAATTATGTGTTCTTTTTATTAAATGATAAATTTATCTATTACATGTACACATGAAATTAACTTTTAAATGCATGATATGTAGGTTTAGTTGTTTTGGAGGGAACATATCTCAACCAACACAGATTAGTGCAACATGGAATTGACTTTGCTGATTACCAACCTGACAATAAAGTGCTTCAATATAGTCACCATGTTATTATTACCTCTGTTTCTCTACATCCAGTTAAACATAGAGGTGGGTGTCGCAAGTGGAGATCAGATATTAAGGATCATGGGAGAATATTAAATGTTCCCAATGAGCATGAGGAACCATTTGGAACTGTTAGCATAAATAATTAATTATTATTACACTTTACTTAAGTTTACTTAGGTTAATGCATTATTTTATTAGGTTAGACACCTTCGAGTATGCATATTCATATGAGTTGTCTTTTTAACAACATGGGAGTTAGCATATCTAATTTAGCACATGGTGTCTAGAACATAGGAGTTTGCATATTTATTTGAGTTGTAATGTAGGCAACATAGTTGTTCACACTCTAATTAAGCACATGGTGTCTACAACATCTTTTTACGTGACACACCTATGTTAATCTTATCCTCTTATTATCATACTGACTTCTATGCTCAATGGAGGATAATCCACTCTTTGTGGACATGTGCTTAGTTGTGAGTCTTATCACTTTGTTGACTCCTAGTCATTCTAGAGGCCTTTATATTTAGGTACTCCTAGTGTGTATGTGCATCAATTCAATTTCATATTGTTATTCTAATCATACTTTATTGGTTCATTTTGTGTTAAGTTCTTGAGCTTCTTGATCTTGGGTGATTTTTTCCTAAGGAAAATTTTTGCATGGTATCAGAGTGATAGGAGATCTATTCACATAGCCATTGGAGACCATTTTTGCTTCACCTCTCGGAGGGCCACGATTCAAATCTGGAATATCGCAGTCATTAGGAGCATCTAGAGCCAAAGTGGACCTCACCATTACATTCAAAGTATCAATTCAGTGAATTTTAACTATAAATTTGCATACCCTAGGCCATAGTCAAATCTGAGGCAAATTTTTTTTGCAAACTGGAACCTAAAGGCCTAATTTACAGAATTGGTATGATCTCTTCAGATTTGTGTAATTAATTTTCATATCTACATTTTTATTGGCTTCTTCACACTTGTTTTATTCAAATCTGCATTTTTGCTTTTCAGATTTGCATTTTTTTTCCAAAATTCTATGAAAAAATTGGCCTTTTAGGCCAGTAGGAGAGATTATTTGCAGGTCAAGATTGGAGCTTGTTGGTGCAAATCAAATGTTGGCATCATCTTTAGAAGGTCAGAAAACTCCCAAACTTTTTTTTCACCAAAATCAGACATCTAAGGTGAAATTTAGAAGCATTTGATTTTTGGAGGTGCAATGATGATGATTCAGGAAAAATAATTACAGAGGTGATTTTCAAACAATAATATCTCCCTCATACAAACTCTTTTCAAGAATTTTTATTATTATTTTGGGGTAGAATTTTGTGATCTACACATTCGTGTATGATGTTTGAGATCTCTCTTCCTGAATTTTTCTACAAATCACAAATCCCAATTTTTGCATTCTCAAAGGCTTAGTTCGGGCCCATCTGGACAAATTTTTAGGTTCCTTTTTTTTTGAAAGTGAATAATTTTTCATCTACTTTCTAGATCTGCAATTAGATTATAGGCTTGTGTGGACAAAAAAACCACTTTCAGCATTAGTTCCTTTTTTGCATTGTATTGCTCTAATAAAACTTCAAAATTGTTGAATATCTGAGCTACATTGCTTAGTACTAGATTTTTACTCCAAAGCAAGGATTTAAACAACAAAATCAAAAGCCCAGTTTTGTCCATTTTGACAAGTGGCCTATTGTAAACACACTACATATAAAGTGCCTAAAGCATCATTTTTGAGGGGGTTCTTTGATTGAGTGAATAGGGAGGGTTTGTCTTGTGTTCTTGTGTCTCTCTTTCTCTCTTATGCTCTTTTAATTTTTTGCATCATGGGGTCCACCTAAAACTCCACTTCTGACTTCACACACTTATACTGCATGGAAAGATATTATATGGACTAGACTAATGAAAAAAGGTTTAAATCTATATGTTGATGGTACAATTGTAAAACCCATTGATGCTGCTTCACTAGTTGATTGACAAGTTAAAGACAACTAGGCTTTAGAAATAATTAGGAGTTGTGTTCATAGAGATCTCTTCTTCCACATTTCTAGCTTTAAGGATGCCAAGGGTGCTTGGAAAAAACTTGAAGGTTTGTATGGTAAGGTGGATGAGGAAAAGGGATTCCAAATTGAGGATGATCTACTTCTATTGGATCCTAAGAATTTTGGCACAATTCAAGAATATGTCAAGAAAGCCAATGAATTGAGAGCACTACTTAATGATTGTGGTAATCCCATGAAGGATGATAGATTGATCTATCACATTTGAAGAGGCTACCTTCAGAGTATGCATCTTTTGTTTTGAGTTACAACACTCACAGGTTACGCATCTTTTGTTTTGAGTTACAACACTCACAGGTTGACCATGGGAAGTGCCTTCACTAAGCCTACATTTGATGCATTTGCAAAAAAGTTGATATTGGAACAATTCAAGTTGATAGATATGAGAATTCTCAAGTCACCCAAGTCTACACAATTGGTGGCTAGTAATGAGAACCAATCAAATCAAGGCAAAAAATGTTTTACCAATAGCAAGAAAAAGTAGTGGAAGCCAAAATCATAATTAGAGACACAACAATCTTCCTCCACACAACAAGGCAATTCTTCTTCCAATAAGAAGGGAAACAACAACAAGAAGGATAAAATATTTTGTGCATATTGCAAGAAACCAAATCATGATGAGCATCATGGCAAGACTAAGAGAATAGATGAGATGGAAAACTTGCTTAAGAAGAATAAAATTAATGTGCCAAATGCTTCCAAGGATTCAAATCCATCCACTTCATAGGGAAAAGGGCAAGCAATTATAGCAAGTTCAAGTTCTTCTAGGGAATGGATTCTTGAATCAGGTGCCTCATATCATATTGGCTCTTCAAAAGGACACTTTTCTTCATTGAAGCAGTCTAAGGTACCTCATATCTTTGTAGGAGATGATACACAAGTGGAAGTTGAAGGGAAAGGACAAGTTGAGATGGAAAATGGAGAGTTTAAAGATGTTCTCTATGTTCCTAACCTTAGCACTAATCTCCTTTCAATTTACCAAATTGCTCACTATGGAGGTGAAAATAAAGTTGAGTTCCTTCCTAATTCAGTAATGGTGCAAAATCTTAAGGATGATTCATTGGTTGCAGTGGTTAAAGTCAATCATGACACACAAATTTATTCTTTCTCCCACTTTGTGCCCAAGTATCCTTCACATTCCTTGTTGACACATTCACAATCACAAATTAAATTATGGCATGAGCAGTATGGACATCTTGCCTTTTGCTATCTTCATCAACTTAACTCAAATAATGTGGTCAAAGGTCTACCTACAATCAACTTTTCTATAGGTGAATGTTCAAATTGTTCAATGGATATGCATCTAGAAGAGAAGTTTGACAAAGGGAAGTCTTGGAGAGCATTAGTTGTTCTTGAGTTAGTTCACACAGTTCTGGTAGGACCTTTTTTAGTGACATCAGTTAGCAAGGGTTACTATATCCTCACTTTCATTGACGAATTTTCATGCTACACATGGGTCTACTTTCTTAATCACAAGAATGAAGTGTTTGATAAGTTTCTAGCCTTCAAGAGTCATGTTGAGAAGCAATCAAGTAAAGCCATCAAGGTTCTTCATATGGACAATGAAAGTAGATATGTGAACTCAAGACTTAGAGACTTTTGTGAACTTGAGGGTATTGATCTTCAAAATCTAGTAGCATTTAGTCCACAAAAGACAAGTGTATTAGCAATGAGGATTCAAACTCACAAGTCAATGGAAAGTTGCATGATACAAGCTAAGTCTCTTGATCCATCACTTGAATTCAAAGTTGTAAGTAGTGCCAATCACATTTTTAATAGGTCTCCTCATAATGTGTTAGATGGAATGACTCCTTTTGAGGCTTGGTGTGGAAGAAAACCAATTGTGAAACACTTCAGAGTTTTTGGTTGTCTAGCATGGGCACACATATCTTCAAGGGAATGCAAGGCACCACCACCAAGGCCTTGTACTTTCATTAGATATGATGAAAGTGTTAAGGCATATAGACTTATGGATCGTGAGATTCGTGAGATATTCATAGATAGGAATGTTCACTTTGAGAGCTTATCCTCTAATCCTCTCAATACTTCATACATTGTGAAAACTAATAGTGACAACAGTGATAGTGATTCAACAAGTCCAGATTTGGGGGATCCTATTGATAGATGTAGAACATGGTGACAACATCGGCACATTCCACATGCATACATTGCTACAGTGATAGGTTCATGTAATTCATTATAGTTGGCTACACCTTGTCTTTTGATTCTAGAATCGAGCGATGACTACATAATAGATATTTCAAGTTTGTTTGTGGAGTCCTACATAGTAGATTTGGAGACATTATTGATGATATACATCTTCTCTTTGATGAAGATGATCCTTTTTCAGTTGTTGTGAGGGAACACTCTGACCCTCTTGTCCATTCTCTAGATGATCAGTCTTGCAAGGTTGATATGATTGTAAATCCTTATGTACAGTAGTTGTAGGAGGTCTCTTTATCATTTGAGGAGATAGTTAGTTCTTTGGGATATGTTCTACATCCATCCTTGCTAGAACCAAACTTGTTCTTTTTAGCAGTATTGGAAGGGGCAACCATCATTAGCAACACAGGGACAATTGAGCAATTTTTAGAGACACCATTCATCTTTAGGATTCTTTCTACAAATTGGTCCATTTTGTGCTAAGTGCTTGAGCTTCTTGATCTTGGGTGATTTTTCCCTAAGACAAATTCTTACAGGAACCACTTGAGATATTTCATATTTTTAGCATTTTCTTAAATATTTCATATGTCTAGGACTGCATAAACATTTGATATTTCTAGGACTTAGATATTTCATAGTTCATAAATCTACCAAGTCACTCTTTGCTCTAGTTAAAATGTATGTACTATATGTATGTATCTTTATTTAATAAATTTCATGTGTGTATTTTCATTTCATGCAACTTAGGACAATTATATGTGCAGACATGTGCACATGTTCATTTCATACATCACTTGTAGGACTTATATCATGTATGGGTTTAGTTCATGTAACTTAGGACTTATATGTGTATACACTATACATGAACTCATTTCATGCAACTTAGGACTTATATCATTGTACATGAACTCATTTCATGTAACATGTGTAGGACTTATATTGAATACTTAGATGCTCATTTTATATGAAGTTTAAGAGTTTATATGTGTACATATACATTTTCATCAATCATGTCTCTTTAAATAATTTTTATCGTGCATTTTAATGTTGAATCATGTACATCTAATCATAAACTAGAAACATACATATACCACCTATGTCTAATCACAAATTGAACAAATCATGTACATCTAACCAGAAACTAAATACATATATCACATGGACCATAAACTAGAAACATATATCACATGTGTAATCATAAATTGAACCAATCATGTGTCTATACATAAATCAATCATAAACACACATGTGCAAAGATCAATACATATATATAAATGTCAAGTCATAAATGTATATGTCTTGGCAAGGTCAATGATAAAGTAAACATGTGCATGTGTCCTAAACTAGAGAGTCATCCAAACGCATACAAATAGAGCAACCCTCTGATCAAGGCTCATGAGGATCATGTGTTTGTAGAGTATCAGTTGAGCCCTATGAATTAAAATACAACAATTCATTAGAAATATACCTATGTATATACAAGGGAACTAGTTTCAAATATTCGTACAAATTCAAATGCATTGATGCAAGTACATGTATCTATAATTGAATTAATTTAAATTTCTATTAAAAAATTTCTTGAGCACTAGTGGGTGTTACATCAATCATATTTGTACCCCTACAAATAGTAGGTATCACATCGATAACATCTCTCATCCCCCTAGGATTAGAGCCCACATTAGAAGAAGCATGCTCTGCAACCTGTGCCTACAAAATATAATTCATTTGGAAATATGAATACATAAATATATACTTGTGAATAGAAATTTGTTATTATAAAAATGAAATTTAAAAGAGGTACGTGGGTCCAGGGAGCAAGAGGGTCATTAGTGACACATACTAATGTGTCATCAGTAGAAACTCCATCTCCAATAGTCTCAATCCTCTATAATAGTGAGGAGTGAAAAGGAGTAACAAGCTAAGGTGGAAGTGGTGTAGAGTCATAGACTCAAATATCATGTCCATGTATGATCCTATCTCAGTGGGAACATGAATTTGACTCAAATCTTGCAACTATCGATCAAGCACGTCAAGTCCATCAGTAGAAACAAACAAACCTTGATCAACTCCTAAGTCCCCTCAGGTACAACTGTAATAGACTAATGTGTAGCTAAGTGTTGAGTGCTAGACTGCTAGGCGCTAGAGTGTTGTGCAGAGTGGTCAATGCCAAAGTTATGTGTAGAGCATTGTGTACTCTAGTGTGCATAACCTGATGACATGTCATGGGTTTTTCAAAATATAGGCCTCTGTGAAATTGTCTCTACGACACTACATAAAGGCATCCCCTTTGTATTTGCAATGTACAAATATGCCTATAAAATACCATCTAGAAGATACAAGACCATCTCCATATGTCTATGCTCTCAAGTGAGGCCACATCTATCTCTTGGGGTAGGAATACATGCAACTCTATAGATCTCATCACTAGGCAAGGTAGTACTAGATGATGCCTTTGAAGATGATCTAAGCTAACTAGGTCTACTCAAATGATATCTACCTAGAGTGTCAAATGTAATGCTTCTGGCTGTAGATACAATGTGTCCTTGTAATCAACTACTTCCCTTTGAGAAGCAATAACAATTCTATCTACAATAACAACCATCACTGCAGTCACTACTGGGGTCCTATATCTCACTAATGTATGATGATGAGGAACAAGATGAGTCAGGTCACGGTAGACATCACAATCAAAAACTCCATCACGTCCTTGACCATAATATCCTAGAATATCTAAATAGTTGATGTGGTGCCCCAAACAGATCTTCATGTACAAGTGCTTGGCAAAATATAATGGAATTTGTTCTTTATTAGGATAATAACCATGTTTTGCTAGGAATCAAGGGTATATCATACAAGGAATCTATGGCACAAAACATCTAGTAACTTGATATGCCCTGACCTTGGTCTTCCCCTCATAAAATGGGAAGACCTCTCATTTGATAATCTCCTTAGAAACCAAGCTCTAAACCTACTCTAAGGATATACCAATCAAGATCTTTCCTCTAAGCTCAAAAAAATCCTATCTATAGACTGTGGTGCACATGCAATCTATGATTTAAGCCTGTCAATTGATCCTCAAGACTAGTCAACATCTACTGACATATACCTCTGTATAGATGATCCTAAGATCTCTCAATAGCTAATATCAGTCTAGCAATCTCTATGGTCATAAACTGGAATATAGTTGTCATATAAATAACATAAGGGTGGATAGGTGTTACATCAACATGTGGTCCATGTTCCTATCCGTGAGCATGCCCTTGTCCTGGCCTCTGATCATGTCCATGTCCTTGACCCTCTCCCTATCCCTAATCCTAAGGTTGGGGCTGAGGTTGAGGTTGTCCATAATTGTGGGATGCCATCTATGAACTAAATGTTAATTTAATATTACAAGAACATAAGGGGTCAATAAGGGGATTCCATATAATTACAAGAACATGTATTTAATAAAGGGTTGTGATAGGTTCTATCAATAATCTAAGGTCATAAGGGGTTCTATTAAGTCTTATAAGTATTTCTAAGGTCTTAAGAGGTCATGTCTAAGGTCCTATTAGGTCTTATTAGTAATCTAAGGTATCTATAGGTCATATTAGGTGGTAATCAAACTAAATTAAATTTAGGAGAGAGAAAGTGAAGAGAGAGTGAGGAGAGAGAGTGGAGAGAGAAAGTGAGCAGAGAGAGAGGAGAGAGAAAGAGAGAAGAGAGAGAGGAGAGAGAGAGATGAGGAGGAAGTAAAGAGAGAATGCAATGATAGAGAAAGAGAAGAGAGAGTGAGTAGAGAAAAACTAAGGAGAGAGAAATTGAGAAGAGGGAGAGAGTAAGTAGAGAGGAAGTGAGAAGAGAGAGAAAGTGAGGAACAATAGAAAGGAATTGAGGAGAGAGAGAAAGAGAAGAAAGAGTGAGAAGAGAGAAATAGACGAGAGAGTGAGGAGAGAGAAAGTGAGGGGAGACAAAGAGAAGAGAGATCAAGGAGAGAGAAAGTGAGGAGTGAGAATGAGAAGAGGGAGAGAGTAAGGAGAGAGATAGTGAGAAGAGAGAAAGTGAGAGGAGAGAAAAAGAGAAGAGAGAGTGAGGAGAGAGAAATTGAGGAGAGAGAGAAAGAGAAGAGAGAAAAAGGAGAGAAATTGAGGAGAGGGAGAGAGCAAGGAGAGAGAAAGTGAGAGAAGAGAGAAAGTGAGGAGAGAGAAAGTGAGAAGAGAGAGATAGAGGAGATAGAAAGTGAGAGAGTGTGTGTATGTGTGTGTGTGTGTGAGAGAGAGAGAGAGAGTTTTCTACATATCCTAGGTTTTTTATTTTTTTATTCATCTAGAGTTTTAAATGGTTTTTTGTTTTCTATGTCTACCTAGTCCTACTTTTGGTTTTTGTTGTCTATCTACCTAACATTTTATATTTATAAACATATTATTTCTTCCAACTACAATTTTACCTATGTTTTTTCAGTATTTTCTAACATGTAAACTAAAATTCAACATATAAACATAAAAATAATTATACTTAAAATAACTAAATACCCATAAAAGATAACTAAATATTCATTAAAAAAAAAAAACTTTCATTAGAAACTACTAAACATTCATTAAAAATAATTAAATACTCTTTGAAAACCATTAAACATTCATTAAAAACCACTACACATTGATTAAAAATAAATAAATATTCATTAAAAAAACAAAAATAGAAGAAATGAACATACCTAGTAGGCTGAATGCTTAAGGAAAGTTGAAAATGGTAGGCTAGAATGATGATGTAGTTGAACACATCACAAATTTCATTCTAAGCCCATCCATGACATCATACCCATAAAAATGAAATGAAAAATGGTAAAGTCCTACTATTCTATGGGCGGGGTGGGCCTTGTAAAAGTTAAAAAGCCATTTTCGATGGCAAAAATATGGTTTTATGGGCTTCGCTCAAAGCTCAAGGATTTGTGTAAAGCTTGAACCACATGGCTTCATGTAAAGTCATGTGGTGGCTTCACACAAATCCTCCACTTTGTTCGAAGTGTCTAAAATTCAAAGTTCCTATTTTTCATCTGATTTGTTCATGATGAAAAATGTAACCATTACCATGGCCTAATCAAAGGGATTCATTGATTTTAGTGTAAATATTTATTCCTCCATTGGCTACGATGCCATTTTCTATCAATGACCAGTTGACTCTTTTTCTCTACCTCATCTTATGAACCCAAAATTGATATCATTAAATGGTTTAGTATTCGATGAACACATTTTGGAGAAGCACATCTAAACCATCTTTACACTATGGAAGTCTTATTACATTACTTAACCTCTTGATAAGATATCTACCCTCCTAATACATTTCAAAAATTTTGTCACCATAAAACCCTTACAAAATTGTGTTATGGGATTGCCACAATGATAAATGGATGTGAACATCATAAATAGAGTTTCAAATAGGTCATGACAATATTAGGTTTTACTAGTACTTGCAAGTTACTAGAAACTTACTCTGAGAATAATCTCCACAAAATCTTCTATAAATCACATAAATATGCATTTCTTTTTTCATGAACATAGACATAGCATCATAAAATGTTCCTAATTCTCCTCTAAGTGTGCATAATATAACTCATTAACCACTAACCTCATTGAACAAATATTCCTTTGCAACTTTGGTTGAACTATTTAGAAAGCTAATATGTTGACATCAATGACAAACATAGTCATAAATGCAACACATAAACACTTAATCATCTCTTTGACATATTGATAAACCCCCCATATAGAAACCATAGGCATTCATGCTTAACATTAGGATCCTACTCACTATGTTAAGATGACTCATTTAAGGGAATTATACTTGAAAACCTACCAGGTTTCAATAAGGAAAGTCATTTGGGTATAGAAATTATCAATTATTTATATAGAGCCAATTCATCTCAACATCTATTTCTGATTGTAGGATTTCAACCATTGGCTTGATCAAACACACCATTCACAATATTCACACTTGCAACTTCAATACTCTATCATATAAATACACGTTTCAATATCTACATTGGCTACCTCCTTAACCAAAATGCTTTACACTTGAATTTCACCTTAGACCCACGAAAACATAATAGAAAACCCTAATTTTCTCTTTACTAGAACCACATGATCACCAATTTGAACTGCACATTGATTCCACAAAGAAAATCTAGTCTAATTCATATTTTTCTAGTGATCATGCATGAATCCAAGAAATTATATTATAAGAACAAATGTACATGCCAAATTCATCATAAATTATTTATGCAAAATCATCACCACATCATCACTTAACTTTACATTGTGAAATATCTACCAAATTTAGTCTAAATACTACCTGTTGAAGATACAAAAAAAAAACTATTCTAATTGTTCTTGCATTTCTCTTTAACATACTTCAACCAATCCAATTTTTTTTTATTGTAAACTAAATCATGCTTGACTATAACACTAATCATATACCTAAGTATAGATCATAAATATTGAATTCCCATATCTGGATCATCACACATTTGATAGACCAATCAAATCATTCATTTTATGTCACTATCAACCTAGTTCCTTTATCATACATCAATGTATCATAACTTTATCCATACTTGTGAGCAATACATGAAATTGAAAATAGATCATCTTGAGACATCTCCCAGTCTCCCATACCAACTCTATAAGGACAACCCATTGACTACTATTTATATTTATGAGTCAGTTTCTGCTGAGCAACACATAGTTAGTTCATGTTGAGTTATGCAATGAATGCCAAACTTTTAGAAGCTTAGGGACAACATGGAAAACTATTCATGACTGAGTGTCAGAGTATTCATGTGTTGAGTGAATCATTTTTGATATATTAGTTTGGAATTGCACAAACACTGAGGTAAACAATTTTTGGTTGACTTAGTGTATGTTTTAATGATTGAATAGTAATTTAAGGAGTTTATTAAACATTATGAGTTAAATCATTAATCCCTATGCACATTTTTTAACCAATCAAAAAATAGAAGGTTTAAGTGGCAAAAGGAAGAAATCTAGATTGTTGATCTTGATCTAGAACCTTCTCTAATTGGTTATATAAAGATGATCCAAACCCTAATTTTAATATATATGAGAAGAGTATATGTGCAAGAAGAAAAGTTTTGATTCCTAAGCAGAGTTTGAAGGTGAAGAAAGATAGAGTGACCAAGCATTGTAGTGAAGTGCAAAACAAAGTTATATCAGATTAGAGAAGGATCATAAGATGGAAAGAGAAGATCTGTACTCAAGCATTACAATGCTAATCAAAGGATCAGGTACTGATATATTTTAGTAGAGTGAATAAAGGGTAAATCTATTAATAGAGTGGTCCTAAGAGGCCTATATAAATCTCCTAACATAGTTCTTAGTTTGTTGTAATTTTTAAATCCTTTAATCAAGGTAGACTAAATAAGTCTTGTAAGCTCTTAGTAGGAAGACCCATCAAAGAGTAGATCATTAGAAGTGATCAAAATTGTAGCCCTAATAGGTGAACTTTTTTTTTACTGTAGTAGTGAAGATTTGTGGGTCTCATCCCCACCCCAGTTTTACCTTCATCTTGGAGGGTTTTTGCGTTAGAAAATATTTTTGTTATGTGTTGATCATTTACATTTATGTTGATGGTTGTGATTAGTAGATTAGATCTCTTACATCATTGCAATATATGTTAATGTGATTTGTGATATTGATGAGATAAGGGTTAGTGGTGAAAGATTTTAGTTTGATAATTGTTTATAAGGTTACATTTTTTATAGATCTTGATTAAGCCCACCCCTTGCCCCCCCCCCCACAAAACACCCTCTCAATATCTCACTTTACCTATTTTCTTCCAAAAATTGGCGTTAGAGCTTAGTTCTCTTAGCAGAAGTCGAACCACTTAAGAGTCAAGATCTTGGAGATGGAGGCCTATAAGCTAGAAATATTATTGAAAATGAAAAGCTTGAGATACAGCTTATATTACAACAACTTGAATAAGTAAGGAAAGAACCTTTGGAATCCCCAAAGAAAAGAAAAGATTTGGCAATCATGTAGAATGATACACAATATTAGCAAGACATTGAAGGTTTACTTGATGATGGAATTTCAGTGAGAGTAATGTAGAAAAGAAAGTCTATTGGAACATTGAATGAAGAGGTAAGAGAACTAATGAGAGAATATGAAATCCAGTCAATAAGATTGTGTGAAGTGACTGAAGAGAAAAGAAATGCTAAAGAGGATAAAAGTCATATATGTAGAAGATTTGATGACAAGAACAGTGAAGTGTAAAGGCTCACTCAAAATCAATTTGACATGAGTAATAGGTTGCTCCTTGCAACTCAAGTGTTTAATAGTGATGCAGGAGCATCCAGAGGTATAAGAGCAATCCAGTGTCACCCAAAAAAATATACTTAGACTTAATTTCTATTTCATGTGTTTTCATTTTTGGATACCCATTTGGGTCAACTAAAGGTTCCAACTCTCACAGTTCCACTATCAGTGTGCTAAAAAATCTTGAAAAAATAGGAGCATGTAATTGGGCCATCATTTTGGTAAACTAGAAGTTGTGAATTGGCCAGATGAATGTAATTTTGATTTAGAGCATTCCAGAAAAAGAATCAGGTCAATGCCCCACGGTTTGAAAGTTATTGCAGTTTTTTGAGTTTTGGAGACCTCCTAAGAATGCTTCAAAGTCAAGTTAGGGCATTAAATGACCTCAAAAAGGGCCAAAAAATGGGGGACGATTGGAGCTCATCCATAGGGCTATAGAGCACTTCGAGAGCTTTTCAAAAATATAAATGGTTCGTCAATCGGAGCTACGGTTCAAAAGTTATGCCTCTCGAAAGTTCGATTACCATTTCCAAATTCTTCTAGAATTGTGTCAACTTCTAACACAGCTTTTGGAACCTTCTATTTGGTCAGTGGATGCCTACTAGCACTTTTTAGAATGTACTCCTAGTCCTTAACTGTCCAGGGTCTATTTAAGGAGATTTCTGGCATTGTAAAAGGTAGTTCAGAGTGGAGTTTGAGAGGAGGTACTGACAGGAGAAATTATCTCCATATTTATGCTATTGTAAGCCCTTAGGGCATGTTTTGAAGTTTATTTTCTCTATACTGAATGTACTAGCTTATTTTTCAGTTAATAAAATTTCCATTTTTCTATTTTGTCCATTCTGTTCTTGGGTTGTGTCCCCATCAAGTGGTATCAGAGCCAATTTTCCTGAGTGTGTAGATAGAGCGCCGACTGTGAGGCAGTTTGCACCAGGACTGTGTGGTTGTGGGTTTGAGTTAAGAAGATGCCTCCACAAAGATAGTGTGGCGGAAGGGCCAGAGCTATTAATCCTGAGGAGGTTAGAGCCCTCCAAAGGCAGGTACAAGCATTGCAGGAGGAGCTCCGTAGAGGAGCAACTGTCGCCGCAGGTGATGAAAGTGAAGATGACAACGAAGAAGATGAAATGGGATCAAAAGGGGAATTTGATGGGGAAGTTCTGAATCATGCAGAAGAAAAGCTTTTTAGGGCCATTACTAAGTTTGGGAAAATACCTACAATTGAAGTGGGTGTATTTTCAGAAAATTTGAAACCAGATGAGTTGATCGATTGGATCAATGAACTGGAAGAATAATTTGAGTATGAGGATATCAGGGACCCAGATAGGGTTAATTTTGCAAAGGCCAAACTAAAAGTCCATGCCAAAATCTGGTGGCAAGAGGTCCAATTGGAAAGAAATAGAAGAGGAAAGGAGAAGATCACAAGATGGGATCGCATAGTGGACAAATTGAAGAAGCAGTTCATTCTTGTGGACTATGAGCTCAATTTTTTTAAGAAGATGCATGTGTTAAAGCAAGAAGGAAGATTAGTCCAAGAATATACAGAGGATTTTTACCGACTCTTGATTAGAGCGGGGCATGCAGAAGAAAATAAGGAGAAGGTTGCTCGTTATATCAGTGGGTTGCGACCTAGCATCCAGGAGGAATTAAGTCTGGTAAGAATGACCAGTGTTGAAGAGGCATTCCAATTTACCCTACGAGTTGAAGAGAAGCTGAATAAAAGGTTTGAAGGAAGACAAACAGGGCACAGTCAAGGAGGAAGGGGAAATGGTAGATCATCTGGAGGCTGCAATGAAACCCAAAAGAAAAATGAAGATGTGGGTACTAGCAGGAACCAGAGGAATGAGGGTTTCAACCGCTCCCATGATCAAGACTTTGGAAATTAGAGAGGAAGAGGTAGAGGATGTGGACAAGGAAGAGGAGGCTTCCGTGGTACCTATTTCCATTGTAATGAAGAAGGTCATCGTGCCTTTGAATGCCCTCAATGACAAGGAAGGACAGATAGGAGAGCTAAGGGCCAAGCTAGGGTTGCTCATGTGGATGAGGATGCACAGTAATCACATTTAGAGGATGAAGAAAGAGGAGAGACCTTGGTAAATGAAAGAGTCCTACTAAGTGGTGAGATTGAACCAAGACAATGGAGGAGTTTGTTCCGTACCAGATGCAAGTGTGAGGATAAATGTTGTGACGTGATCATTGATGGTGGTAGCACTGATAACTTGGTATCAGAAGAGATGGTCTCTAAGATGAAGCTCAAGTGGGAGAAATATCCCCAGCCCTATCGAATTGCTTGGGTAAAAGATGATCATAAGGTCCTAGTAAGTGAACAATGTTTAGTGAAATTCAAAATTGGGAGTTACCCTGATCAAGTTCTCTGTGATGTTATTTCGATGGATGTTTGCCATCTATTGTTGGGTAGACCATGGCAGTTTGATAGGCATACAGTACATGATGGGCATGCAAACACATACTCTCTGACAAAGGATGGAGTTCGCCACAAATTGAAGACCATGAAAAAGGAAGGTGAAAAGGTATGTAGCAGTGCTAGGATTTGTCTTGTTGATGAAAGGAAGTTTTTAGATGGCATGAAACATCAACATATGTGCTATGCTTTGATTCCTAGGAAAGATAAAGAAGGTAGTAGTGAAATACCACTTGAAGTTTCAGATTTACTAGGGGAGTTTGGAGATATTATCTTTGATAATGTTCCAGATGGATTGCCACCAGTAAGACAAATCAGTCATCAGATAGATTTGATTCCGGGAGCTAGTTTTCCTAACAAAGTTGCTCACAGGATGACTCCTACTGAAACAAAGGAGCTAAATAGACAGGTTCAGGAGCTGTTGAGGAAGGGCTTGATTCAACAAAGCCTGATTCCATGTTTAGTACCTGCAGTACTCACACCAAATAAGGATGGAGAGTGGAGGATGTGTATAGATTCTCGAGCTATAAATAGGATAACCATCAAGTACCGGTTTCCTTTGCCAAGGATGGATGATCTTATGGACTGCTTGAGTAGAGCTCAGTACTTCACAAACATAGATCTCAAGAGTGGTTATCATCAGATATGGATTCGAGAAGGAGATGAGTGGAAAACAACCTTCAAGACCAAGGAGGGTCTTTATGAGTGGTTAGTCATGCCCTTTGGATTGACGAATGCCCCCAAGCACCTTCATGCGGCTCATGAATGAGGTACTTAAGAATTTCTTGGGAAAATTTGTTATTGTCTATTTGGATGATATTTTAATTTTAGCAAGACTTTGGAAGAACATTTACTGCACATTCGTAGTGTCCTTGAAAGGCTAAGGGAAGAGAAATTGTTAATTAATATGAAGAAGTGTATCTTTGCAAAAAGGGAGTTAGTCTATTTGGAGTTTGTTATATCACCTGAAGGTCTCAAAATGGATCTGGAGAAGGTAAAAGCCATCTTGGAATGGCCTACTCCAAGGTCTGCTACCAAGGTAAGATCATTTCATGGTCTAGTTAGTTTTTACAGGAAGTTTATTAAGAATTTCAGTGGCATATGTGCACCCCTAATTGATACAATAAGAGGGGATAGAAAAGAGTTCAAATGGACTGCAACAGCTGCGAGAAGTTTTGAATTGCTGAAGAAGAAGGTAACAGAACAACCTGTGTTGGCACTTCCAAATTTTAGAAAGGTTTTCCAGGTGGATTGTGATGCCAGTGGCAACACTATTGGGGCTGTATTAAGCCAAGAAGGTAAGCCTATTGCATATTTTAGTGAAAAATTGAATGATGCAAAGATGAAGTATTCTGTTTATGATCAAGAGTTCTATGCAATAGTTCAGGCCTTAAAGAAATGGAGGCATTATTTATTGCCAAAGGAATTTTTTTTGTATACTGATCATCAGGCATTACAGTACCTAAATAGCCAAGTTAAATTGAATCAGAGGCATATGATGTGGGTAGAGTTCTTGCAGAGTTATACATTTTTGTTGAAGCATAGAAGTGGAAAATCTAACAGGGTTGCAGATGCACTAAGTAGGAGACAGTTGTTGCTTACAACAATGCAGGTTGAATTAGTTGGGTTTGATGAACTCAAAAATTTGTACCTTGAGGATCCTGATTTTGCTGAAGCATGGAAAGCTTGTAAATAACCTGTTGCTGTAGATAGAACCAAGTGGTTAGACTATTTGATTTAGGATGGCATGTTGTTTAAGGGTAGTCAATTATGCATTCCAAGGAGTTCCATGAGGGAAAATCTGATTAAGGAGAAACACAGTGGAGGGATGGCATGACATTTTGGTCGAGATAAGACCATTGCCATTCTTAGAGAACATTATTTTTGGCCTCAAATTTCATAGGATGTGAAGAAGTTTGTACAGATTTGCCAGGTTTGTCAAGCTGCCAAGTGGTTTAGTCACAATACTGGCCTATATCAGCCATTTCCTATTCCATCAAGGCCATGGGAGGACATAAGTATGGATTTTGTTCTTGGATTGCCAAGGACAAAAAGGGGTAATGACTCCATATTCATGGTGGTTGATAGGTTCTCCAAAATGGCACATTTCATTCCATGCCACAAAACTCATGATGCTATCCATATTGCAGACTTGTTTTTCAAAGAGGTGGTAAGACTACATGGTCTTCCAAGGAGTATAGTTTCTGATAGAGATACTAAATTTGTGGGGTATTTCTGGAGGACATTGTGGAAGAAGCTGAGAACAGACCTAAAATTCAGTTCCACGCATCACCTGCAGACTGACGGCCAAACAGAAGTGGTAAATAGAAGTTTGGGCAATTTGCTGAGATGTTTAGTTGGGGATAAGCCCAAGGGATGGGATTTGATTCTACCACAAGCAGAGTTTTCTTACAATAACTCTATAAATAGGAGTACTGGAAAATCACCATTCCAAATTGTATATGGGAATAGCCCAAGAACTGCACTAGAATTGAGGAAGATAGAACAAGGGGAGAGGACAAGTGCTGAAGCGGAAGAATTTGCTGAACATATCAAGCGTCTAGATGAGGAGGTTCAAGCACACATTACCAAGATGAATCTAGAGTATAAAGCTAGGGCTGATCAAAGGAGAAGACATAAGGAATTCCAAGTAGGGGATCTAGTCATGGTGCACTTACAAAAAGAAAGATTTCCAGCCGGTACTTACAACAAGCTGAAAATGAAGAAATTTGGCCCTTGCAAAATTTTGAAGAAACATGACTCAAGAAATGCATATGAAGTGGAGCTACCAGATGGTATTCACATTTCTCCCATTTTCAACATTGTAGATTTAACAGAATATCATGATGATGGTGCAGATGAGGAGCTGGTGTTAGAGCCATGTCCAATTCCTGCTTCTAAGAAGGAGGAGATAGAAGACATTCTAGATCATCGTGTGGGTAGAGTACTAGAAACAGACAGTATGAAGAGTATTTGGTCAAATGGAAAGGACGACCGATCGAGGACTCAACTTGGATTTCAGCAGCTGAGGTTTCCCATTTGGGATTTCCTCTACCATTCATAAAGTGACAGGGTCACTTTTCAAGCTACCCTGGGTGTCTGATGCAGGAGCATCCAAAGGTATAAGGGCAATCCTGTGTCACCCAAAAAAATATACTTAGACTTAGTTTTTGTTTCATGTGTTTTCATTTTTGGATACCCATTTGGGTCAAATAAAGGTTCCAACTCTCACAGTTCCACTATTAGTGTGCTAAGAAATCTTGAAAAAATAGGAGCATGCAATTGGGCCATCATTTTGGTAAACTAGAAGGTGTGAATTGGCTAGATGAATGTAATTATGATTTAGAGCATTCCAGAAAAAGAATCAGGTCAAAAGGACCCATGGTTTGAAAGTTATTGTAGTTTTTCAGGTTTTGGAGACCTCCTAAGAATGCTTCGAAGTCAAGTTAGGGGCATTAAATGACCTCAAAAAGATCCAAAAAATGGGGGATGAGCAAAGATCATCCATAGGGCTATAGAGCGCTTCGAGAGCTTTTTGAAAATGTAAACGGTTCATCAATCGGAGCTACGGTTCAAAAGTTATGCCTCTCGGAAGTTTGGTTACCATTTCTAGATTCTTCTAGAATTTCGTCGACTTCTAACGCAGCTTCTGGAACCTTCTATTTGGTTGGTGGATGCCTACTAGCACTTTCTAGAATGTACTCCTAGTCCTTAACCCTCCAGGGTCTATTTAAGGAGATTTCTGGCATTGTAAAAGGCAGTTCGGAGTGGAGTTTGAGAGGAGGTACTGACAGGAGAAATTATCTCCAGATTTATGCTATTGTAAGCCGTTAGGGCATGTTTTGAAGTTTATTTTCTCTGTACTGAATGTACTAGCTTATTTTTCAGTTAATACAATTTCCCTTTTTCTGTTGTGTCCATTTTGTTCTTGGGTTGTGTCCCCATCAAATAGAAAGGGTGTGGAGATTGCTAATCTGAAATGTGAGAAAGAGCTTCTAAAGAATAAATTGAAACATGAAATGGAATTCATTGAAAGGTTGAAGAAACTTAAATAATCTATAAGATATCATGAAGAGATGTTGAGATCACAAAGAAGACCCCTTGACACATCTAGACTACACTATACCAAGTACCTATCATCTTGTGAGGAAGGAGAATCATCAAAGAGTAGAGAAGAAAGAAATGCAAACCTAAAGAAAAAAATTGCATGCTATCATTGTGGAAAGCTAGGCCATACAATTTTTTTTTGCAAAAGCAAGATTGGTAAGAAAAACCCTAAGCCTAAATTTATTTTTAATTATTTTAACTGCAAGAAGCAAGGACGTCAAGCACATTAGTGTAGATCCAAAGCTATCAATACACTAGTGGTACCTAGATTTCAAGGCCATTGCTACAATTTTCAAAAGTATGGACATAGAGTCAAGAATGTAAATCAAAGGATAAACCTAAATGGACACCTAAGAAGAAAGGAAATGCACCTAAGAAAGGAAACAAGATCAATTGGGATTAGATCACGGATTGCAATTGTCATTTATGTGATGAGTATAGTCATGTTTTACTAAATTGCATTAGGATGCATTTCAGAAGAAAATCCAAGAGCTAGATGAATGGAAGTTTAGTTTGTTATAGTTCTCAGAAGATTGGACATGTGAGAAAGAATTGTAGGACTCAAACATTAGCACCTAGCAATAAACATAACAAAGGAAAAGGAAAAGTTGATATAGAGCATATAAGAAATGAGATGAATCAAACATGAAGAAAGAAAGATGGAGGAAACAACAATGGAAATTATAATTTTGAGCTCACCCAATCCAATGGATTAGGTTTTCACACTATTGTTGTGGTCCCACAACAAACAACCCATTTTGATTCACAAAATGGGGACCCCCTAGTTTCAGAATTCTCTGTGAGGCATCTAGTCTAAAGTATTGGTCATTTAGGACCCTCCCCTAAGTCTTGGTCAAACCCTGGTCTTTGATCGAGCATAGGCGAACAAGTTTACCAAGCATGAAAATTAGTTTTGGAGGGGGGAGATGTTCACTTAAAAGTTAGGTGCACACTTGCACACCTTTAAGAGGTGCACACATATGGACCCTTTAGAGGTGCATAGATGTGCACCCCCTCAGGATGTGCATATGCGTTGGGGTCTATAAATATACCCCAACCTCCCCCATCTCTCCTCATTCATCTTCTCCCTCCTCCACACAACTGTACTTCCAGACCGGTTGAAGCTCTGCAACTACACTTTCTACATCACCTCTCCACTCAACTCCAAAGGTAAACCCCCTCTTCGAAGTGCATACATGCACACTAGCACATGTGTGTACAAGTGTGCACTAGAAGGATACCAAGTTCCCAGCTTAGAGAAATGAATTGATGTGCATGTGTGAAGTTTAACACGTGCACACCTTGCACACCTTGATAAGGTGTGGAGGTGCTGCACACTTTTCCATTTAAAAGGGAAATAGATGTGCACTAGTGCACCATATGCACCTTCAAAGGTGCAGTAGGTGTGTTAGTGCAAAATTTGGATCTGGGAGGGATTATTCAAAGTATTTTCCTGTTTGACTAGTTTTGGCTCAGTTTTTGCTAATTTTTCATTTTTTTGAGTCCTAGTTGAGTCTCATTTTTTTATTTCAACATTAGTAGACTAATGTTTGCATATATAATGACATCATCATCATCCTCCATGAAAGAGGAAATGGAACCTAAAAATGTTGCATTCAAATACCAAGGAGCTCTCAAGAAGTCTAGATTCCAAGATGGGCATGCAAAGATCCAGGATACTGAACATGGCAACATTGACTGGAACACTTCTTTGATAATATGCAACAAACCAAAGGAGAGGTCAGAAATGATTTCAACTTTGATCCAGAGTGGGTTAGTGAATGTTACATCACACCCTATATTAGTTCAATCATTGAAACTAATCATGACACTGGAAGAACACGACATGATAGAGGTGAAGGTCATGAAGAGTGTCAAAGGAGAGATAGTCTTCAACCTCTAAGCACACAACATAGAGAAAGTGTTCCACCTTTCGAAAGTAGACCAATACCTCAAAATATCTTATGATGGAGTAGATAGATGGTACAAAGAAAATGAGAAAGAGGCCAAGGAATTTGTGCAAACCTCATTCTTGATTGACAGGACACCTTTGGGCCGAAGAGTAGGAAAGGTGGATATGACTTGAGGATATATCAAGCGTGAAAATACTCAATTTTTCTCCTTATCAAAGAAATGAGTCTCCCTACTTAGGGTCTCCTACAAACGTGGATGGTTCACTTCATTGTGTTAGAGTAAATGGTTATTTTCCTTTTAACTCTTGTATTAAGTTTACTTAGGTGAGCTCATAAATTAGGAGGAATTATATATTCTTGGATATTATTATTAGGAGGATATTGTGAGTCATCCTTTTGACTTGATCTACTCCTAAGATATCGCATGTGGTTAATTCCAATTTGGACACCACCCTTCTAGATGGTAGGTGGTTGATTCCACTAGGACTCTACTTCCTCCAAGTTGAGATACTTGTCTCACTCTCATCCAAGTATCCTCCTAGCTCTTGCCTATATAAATAGGTTAGCTCTAATGTATTACATGTTAGGAAATATTGATGCTATTATGCCCTTGAACATTTACATAAGAGATTGTTTTTGTGTTGTTATTCTAAATTTTTATATCCTCTTCAATAACTTATCTCTTTCATTAGATTCTGGTTTAAATTTGTCTTGTAAAATCATGTGTGCTCTTCTTTTGTGTTTCTATATGAACTGGAGAATCATAAAGGATTTATGAAGACCTAGTAATCCCTCTTTTGCATATACATTTTTTTTCTTAATTTGTTGATTGCAACAATCTGGAGGATTCTTAGAGCATTTGTGATAGTTCTATTGCATCCAAAGGGCTTGAGAAAGTCAAGATTGGCTTTTCTTTCATCCAAATCAGAGTTCATTTGCATCAGTTACAAACACATACTTGTAGCTCAAATCTAGAGGTAGACATGCAAAATAGAGCATCTTCAGGCCAAATAGACCTTACCATTGCATCCAGAAGGCTCAAGAAAGTCAAAAATGACTTTTCTTTCATCCAAAATAGAGTTATTTGGCATCAATTACAAATATGTTGCAGAAGCACATGAAGTTAATTTGACATCCATATGCCCATCTCTATGAGTTTTTTTTCTCTAGCATGACATCCACTATCTCATCAAATTTAATTGCACATATTTTTGAATTACCCTTCTTCAACTGCATTTTATGTTTGGTAGTCTAACTTTGAATGGCCATAACTTGGTCATCTAAACTCCAAATTGGATGTGATTCTTTTTGATTTGCGGTAGAATTCTCCAAATAATGCATTCGTGTTGTTTGTTCTAATTTTTGGATGCATATGGTACTCCATATTTACAAGTTCTCATGACTTTACCTATGTAATCCTAGATTTTGCAACTTCCAGAGCATTGTACGAACCCATATAGACAGTTTTTGGAATGCCATTTTTTTGAAAGTGCATGATTTTTCAAGAATAATTCAAATATGCTATAAAAATATAGTCTTATTTCGAAGAAAATTGTACTTTCAGCCTTTGGCCAAATTTGACACTTATAATAGATTGGATTCACAAAAATTCTTTGTCCTAATTGTATAAGTCTTAATTTGCTTCTTTTTGGAAGTTTTAATTGCAAAATCAAGTCTACTTTGATCCATATTTTGCAAAAGTGGCAATTGTATAAGCACTAAATTATTAAGTGCTAAAATCATTGCATCTTGGGGGGGTGATTCTTGATCTAGTGAAAATGGGGGTAGTCTCGTGTGTACTCTCTTGTGGTCTCACTACTCTCTTGTGTTAACCTTGCTTCTCTTTCATTATGCAAAACAATCTTTATTTCTGCACTAAAATGGATCACTCAACAATACCATTACTCACACCCTATAACTACTATGTGTAGAACAAGATTTAGTATGCAAAGAACATTAACAAATAAAGTAAACATTCACAAACCAAAAACTAAATTCACATATATGCTTAGACAAAGAAAGCAAACAAGAAGTGCAAACCTCACAAGAGAAAATACTCCATGCTTTCTGGATTCTGTAGATGTGTCCTTTTGCTGTGGATGTATGCTCAAGATGCTCAAAAGCTGCTTCAATGGAGATGGGTAATGGAAAATTGGTAGCTTTGTGAGCTCTCAATTTGGCATTATAAGGGTAAGATTGATGGCTTTGGTTCTCAAAATAGCATGGTAACTTTAGCTCAAAGATTGTTGATGAAATGGCTTGGGATGGGATTCAATTTATAGGCTAAGGGGTAGAGGGATGGAGGGCTTAGATGCAAGGATGGATGAAGGCTTAAGGAGGGCTAAGATGCACTCAAAGGGGAGCACATGGATTGTGCTTGTTTAGCACCAATGGGAAGGTGACACTTGTCACAAGGAGGATGAGTGTGAGAGGGTAGGGTAAAGGGTTGGTTAAAGGCATGATGAGTGAGGTTGAGTATGTAAGAGGGATGTAAGAGGAATGAGTGTGGAAGAGGGAAGAGTGTGGAAGATGGGTGTAAGAGTCATGAGTGGGCTTGTAAGAGTATTTTATGTTTTGTAAGAGCACTCATGACTTAGTGGTTGGGCTTTTTGAGGGGAGACTTTGGTTTGGATTAGGAAAGTCTTAAACTTGTTTAAGGAATGTGACAACATTAGGGGGTGGATTAGGCTTGGGTTTAGGATTAGATTAGGGATGTTAGAGATGTGCAAGTGGATGGAATTAATGAGGGTGGGTGAGTTAGTGGCTAAGCTTGGTTAGTATGGGTGGATGGGGTGGATTAGGCTAAATGGAGGATTAGAGATAGGTTAGGGGTTTTTGAATTTGAGGATTTCATTTATCAAATAGATTTATTTAATAAATGGGGATTTTTGGAATTAGATAGGAGAAAAGGATTTAATTGATAAATAATAGATTATTTGATTTATCAATTAGGACTATAGATGATTAATTAAATTAATCAACTAGGGATGGAAAAGGATTAATTAAATAAGAATTTAATTAATGATGCCTTTAGAGATGGCTAAATTAGATTACCAAAGCAGTGTAATCAAATTTAGGTGTCTACATTTTGCCCCTCTTTGACATAGTGTTGAAACAACACTATTTCAAAGAAGTTCGAATGAAGATGACACGAGGAAGATGTTTTAGCAACAAGGTTGCCCCAGTCTCGGATAAGAAGAGGAGAGACTAGACTTAGATGATGCCCCCTCAAGAAGGCGACGGGGAGAGAAATGAGGCTCAACAACTTCTTGAAAAGTACAAGAAATTGAGACGAGCTGAGACACAGGTTGGCGAAGAGAAGGGGTTGAATTAGCTCAAACTCTCACTACGGGAGAATGATAAAGGGAAATCAGAGGCACAATAGTAAAGCAAGCTTAAGACTTTCCAGGATTGGGGGGGGGGGGAGATGGAGGAGCGAAGCGCTATAAAAGGAATCCATGGTAGGGAGATGGATGATAGAATGATAAAGCTGATGCAACAGGATTTCAAAGAGTCAGACTGGCGGAAGATGGGTTTCGGAGATCCCTAGGACTAGGATTGTGGGTACCTAAAGCTAAGTGTGAGGAGTGATTCAAAGAGATACTGATGCATAAGCTGGGGTAGGAGCGACAGATGTAGGATATGGATGGGGGATAATGGAGATGAAGGGAATCCATTGAAGCTTTTTGAGCGGGGGGATACTTCAAAGAGAAGTACCACCATGTAGTTGAGCACTAGATTTGCTATAGGACTATTGGATAATTGCCAGGGTTACCAAGAACATCAAGGCCTTTTTACCAACTGTACAGAGGACTGACAAACTGACTCAAAACAAACACACAAGGATTGCCCCAGTATCACACATGAATCCCAGAGGAAGTAGCGTGGAAATGACACTAGGTAACCCACAAGCAGAAAAAGAAAACAAGCAAAAGACCTGATCAAGACCTTACGCTCTAATTGCCCCATTCGCAGCATACCATGATATGGAAGATCATGGCAACCTTGAGGAGGGAACAAGGAGATTGCTTGGAAAAGATATTTCAAGACCCAAAAGGGAAGATCCCAAATCAAAAGAAAGCGAAAATCCAAAAGAGAACTGTTTGCCAACGAGATGGGTAGGACGAGGTACTAACAGACCAAGATCAGACATGAGGAAAGCTATATCCTGCAAGGATCTATCAGAGAGCACCTAAGCTGATGGATCTGGATGAGTGATGCATTTGGCAAGCTGAACTAAGAAGGATAACACTTTGGTGACATGAGATCTAGCTAAAGGATGCATTGGAATATCTAACCAAGGTGTGCAATGTGTGCAAGATGTTGACCAAGGATGAACTAACACGAAAGCCGAATAGATACAATGATACTAAGCTAAAGAGGATGTACAAGCTGACAGACCAAGATATGTTACACATGTACAAGTTTGTTCATGTTTTGGTTTTTTTGTGAGATAGAAATGTTCGTGAAGGATGTGATGTCTATAATAGTTGATAGGTGGATAGGTAGATGGTTTGTGAAAATCTTAAGGAAAATGGGATTATGTGTGTGCATGTGATAAGATACAGGCTAGGATACAAGATTATTTACAAGCTGGAATATGGTACAAGCTTTGAACAAGATTCAGATATATACAAGGTATGGTACAAGATTTACAAGGTATAATACAAGCTTTGGTACAAGATTTACAAGCTGTACAGGAGGTATTGACAAGCTCCATCAGATTTTGGATATTTGATTGGAACACCAAGGGAACAAGCAGGTGTTTTATGGGATGGTGGGTGGATAGATGAGGGATAGGATAGTGATAGATAATGGATTAGTCTTTAGCACACAAGGCGCCTGAATTACAAAGTTTTCACCAAGGTACCTATCCAAGGCACTTGAATTGCCAAGTTTTCACCATTGGATGCTTATTTCTCTTTACTATTTTTTTGTATTTTTCAAAAGCTGGGTATACCAAAGATCTTCAAGCATAGAACTTCTTGAGATGAATGATGTTAGTGGGATCATTCAAGAGTTCTCCTTCTGGTGTAGATAATTGATAGGCTCCAGAGCCAAAGGAAGCAGTAACCACATAGGGACCAAGCCATGTAGGTTCAAACTTGCCTTTCTTTTCTCGATCTGCTTGGACTTTCATATTTTCTTTGAGGACCATATCACCTGGCTAAAAGTGTCGTGGGAGCACCTTCTTGTTGAAATTCCTTTTGAGATGAGTTTGGTAGACTGTGAGATGGTCATAGGCTTGTTGTCTCTTCTCATCTAAGAGATCTAGTTGGGTGAGTCGAGCTACTCTGTATTCTTCATCTGAGATTTTCCCTCGCAAAGATATGCGTAGTGAGGGAAGTTCAACTTCTATAGGTAATACCGCTTCGACACCATAGACTAGGGAGTATGGAGTTGTGCCTGTGGATGTACGAAAGGAAGTTCGATAGGCCCATAGAGCTGGATTTATTCGAAGGTGCCAATCACGGCCGGAATCATTGACAACTTTCTTTAGGATTTTGAGGAGGGTTTTGTTAGTTGCCTCTGCCTGGCCGTTACCTTGTGGGAAATATGGGCTAGAAAAGTGGTGATGGATGTAGAGGGAAGTGCATAATTCTTCCATGTTGAGATTTTCAAAGTTACCTCCGTGGTCAGTGAAGATGGTGGATGGGATGCCAAAGCGGCAAACAATGTGGTACAAGATGAACTTGGAGACTTGAACTCTTGTAGCTGAGACTAGGGGGACTGCTTCCACCCACTTAGTGAAATAGTCTGTAGCTGTTATTATCCATTTATGTCCATCAGATGAGAGAGGGGTGATAGTTCCAACTAGATCAAGGCCCCAACAAGCGAAAGGCCAAGGTGGTGTAATAGGCTGTAGATCTTGTGCTGGAGCGTGCACAAGATTTGCATGCTGTTGACATGGGAGACACTTTCTGACAAAGTCACAAGAGTCTTCTTCAATGGTAGGCCAATAGTAGCCTGCTCTAAGGATTTGTCGTGCTAGGACAATACACTCGTGTGGGCACCGCAAAGTTTAGAATATACTTCTTTTAATGCCATCGCGGCCTCATTTTCATCTAAACATCGAGAGAGAGTATCGTGATAACCCCGACGATATAGGGTATTGGCTAGGATAACATAGCGGGATGATTTTCGAATAAGGTTCTGGCATTGGGTGCGTGTGAGGTGAGGGGATATGATACCATCATTAAGTTAAGTGTGAATTTCATGGTACCAAGGGGATTGGGGACCAACCAAGATACAAACATGGTTTGAATCCTCATTCGCATAAGCGGATGTGAGGAGCTGCTCAACTAAAAATTCATATTGCGTAGCATCTTGGGGAATTTCCAAGAGCAAGCCGATAGTGGCCATGGCATCTGCTGCCTTATTCTGCATTCGAGGCACTTGTGTAAACTGAAGCTTTGTAAAATGCTGGTCAGCTGATCAACTAGCTCTTTGTAGGGTAATAGCTTTTCATCTTTGGTTTGATATTCATTTAAGACTTGTTTGATGATCAGCTGGGAATCGCCAAAGATTTCTAACTCAGTGATATTCCATTCTACAACTATCTTTAATCCTGCTACAAGAGCTTCATATTCTGCTATATTTTTGGTGCTAGGGAATTGTAGCTTGAAGGCTTTTGGAATGTAATCTCCTTGAGGTGTAACTAATAATATTCCTGCCCCTGATCCATGAGAGGTGTATGAGCCATCAAAATAAAGCTTCCATGGGGGCTGTTCTTCAATTAGGAAGATATGCTCATTTGGAAATTCTGTGAGCAAAGGATATGCATCTACTAGAGGTGCATCAGCTAGGTGATCTGCTATAGCTTGCCCTTTGATTGCCTTTCTGTCCACATATTGGATGTCAAACTCACTAAGTAGCATAACCCATTTGGCCAAACAGCCTGTAAGTGCTGTTCTGAAGAGCATATACTTGAGAGGGTCAATCTTAGAGACTAGTTGGATGGTATGACTTAGCATGTAGTGGTGAAGCTTTTGAGTTGAGAAAACAACTGCCAAACAAGCTTTTTCCATAGGAGTGTAATTGAGTTCATAACCAACTAGGGTTCTACTAATATAGTAGATGGCTCTCTCTCTGCTATAATCATCATGTTGTGCTAGAAGTGCCCCTAGAGCAGTAGGTGTTGCTGATATATACAAGATCAAGGGACGAACAGGAACTGGTGGAACCAAGATAGGGGGATTGGTGAGATACTGCTTGAGCTGATCGAAGCTGCGCTGACATAAAAGATCCCACTTGAAGTTCTCATTCTTCTTTAGCAAGTGTGAAAACGGTGTACACTTATCTGCAAGTTGGGAGATGAAGCGCCAGACATATTGAAGTTTTCCTTGAAGAGAGCGAAGCTGTTGCAGTGTCTGGGGAGGAGGCATGTTTAAGATAGCCTTGACCTTTTTGGGGTCGATCTCTATACATCGTTTAGAAACTATGAAGCCTAGAAGCTTGCCAGATGTGACCCCAAAGACACACTTCTTGGGATTTAGCATGAGATGATATTGGGCCAACCTATCAAAGACTTTCTCCAGGTCAGCAAGATGATCCATGAAGGTGTGAGATTTGACTAGGATATCATCCACATAATCCTCCAAAATGCTATGGATAAGATCATGGAAAATGGTTGTCATAGCTCTTTGATAGGTAGCCCCAGCATTCTTTAGGCCAAAAAGCATCATGGTGTAGCAAAAGGTTCCCCAAGGGGTAGTGAATGCTGTCTTATGCTGGTCCTCTTCTGCAATCTTGATCTAATTATACCCAAAAAATCCATCCATAAGGGACAGAATTTCATGTCCAGCTGTAAGATCTACAATCATATCTATGTTGGGCAAGGGAAAATCATCCTTTGGACAAGCTTTTTTAAGATCTCTAAAATCAGTGCAAATTCTGATGTCACCAGAAGGCTTAGTGACAGGGACCATGTTGGAGATCCATTTTGAGTAGTCGATAGGTCGGATAACCTTAGCAGCTAACATTCTTTCTAGTTCAGCTTTGACTAGTAATGCCACCTTGGGGTGCATTTTTCTAAGCTTTTGTCTGACGGGCTTGATCTTTGGATCGACTGCAAGATGATGAACTACAAGCTTTGGATCAAGTCCTGGCATGTCCTGATATGACCATGCAAATCGGCCAATGTTCTCTCGTAAAACCTCAAAGAGGAGGTCAGCTTGGTCTTGTGATAGGGATGCAGCAATGTGAACAATTCTAGGGATCTCTGAATAACCAATGTTGACTTCTATAGTATCCTCTATTAGAATAGAAGACACCTCTAGTCGATTATCTTGAGGAGGCAATACTAAATCCTCATGTTCTGCTTGTGGCTCTGGATTTTCTTGCTGAGGGGTTCTCTTCGCTGCCTTAGCTAGTCCCAGATTTACCTTAGTTCCAGTTTTGGGTGTATCGAAACTAGGTTGGTGATTTTCTCCAAAATACCCCTTGGGATCTAGCTTGTAGATGTAGGCAGAATCTGGCTTTGTCTTCTTATGAGGAGTTTCAGCTCCCATGAATCTTAGAAGTGCTTCCTTTGATGTGAACTCATCAATATGTATGACACTTGGTTAGTCCCAATCTATGAGTAGTGGATGAGCAAGTGGTAGGTCAATGAGATGGATGGATAGTTCTCGGAGAACAGAGTCTCCTAGGAAGATTTGGTTTGGGATATCATCATAGGCTCTCTTTTCAACTTCCTCAGGAATGTCTTCGATTTCGACAAGGTCGCGGTGGATGTTCGAAAAAGCGTGACCGTTCTCGTTGGTGCCTCCAGTTGTGGGTATGCCAAAGCCAAGACCTGACTTTATTTCCCAATTATGTGCTTCGATGGGACATTGCATGCCCCTTTCTTCTGGTCCTAGTCCACCTCCTTGATAGTTCCATTTTTCAGTGATGAGCTTATGTTGTTGGGGATGCTTCTAGCTGAAGTGATCAAGGCGTGCTTGATTTCTTGGAGGTGCATCCTTATGTAACCAATTGTTGATATCTGGAGTGAGCTCCTCATGAAAAGGGGTTTTTGAGGACACAAAGGTGGTTGGGCCAAACTGTTTGTATCGAGGAGGTGGAATCTCCTTAGCTTTGTGATATGTTGGCTGTCTATGGGTATGTGGATCAAGTGAGATTTCTTCGACAATAAATGCATCTGATAGACTATATTCTCCACAACCTTTGTTGTTGATCTTTACAGTAGATAGGGTGGAGGCAAGGATGGTTTTTGCGTCATTACAAGTGTGGGATGAGCTGGCGATGGCTGTGCCGATGTCTATTCCAGGGCAATGGTTTGTATATGAAGCTTCAACCACATTGCAGTAAGCAAAGGGTTCTGGATTGACATGGATGGTTACCTCAGTGCCCTGATGCGGAAATTTGATGCACTGATGGTAGGTGGATGGAACGGCCTTCATAGCATGAATCCATGGGCGACTGAGGAGGATGTTAAATGGTAGGTTTAGATCAACAACATGGCAAACTGTCTCTTGAATGACTGGCCCAACCTTGATTGGTAGCAAAATAGTCCCTTCTGTGGTCCTTTCCAAGTTGTCATAAGCTTTGATGGTGATAACCTCACTGATCATATCTGCCTCAGTATACCCAGCTTGTTTTATGAATTTTAGGGTGAAAATGTTCAAGGCTGATCCATTATCTATCATTACTCTTTTCATGGAAAAATTGGATACCATGATGGCTATGCGAAGCGGAAGGGTGTGATCTGGCTCAACCGCGGGTATGTCGGTGGGTTTGAAAGATAGGGCACATGATGATGAAAGGTGTCCAACAAGATTACGAAAATTAGTAGCATTGATATCAGAAGGGACATGAGATTCTATGAGAGCACTGTCAAGGATGTCTTTGTACACAAGACTAGTGCGGAGAAGGTCTAAAATGGATATTTGGGCTGGCATGTTCCCAAGGTGTTCCAAGATATTGTATCAGCTTTTTGATGGAGCTGATGGTGTTGATGAAACTGGTGGGCCTACAATGTTAAATCGTGCTCTTCGAGTGGTGACCGCACACTCATTGTCTGGTCCTCAGATATTGATAACATTGACAGGAGGCTCTTTCTCAGATATACAACCTATAAGGCTACCATAGTCTATATAGGATGAAGTGTGGTCATTGTTCTTCCCATGCTGTTGGTTTGGCTGGCGGTTGTTGGTGTTGTTTTGGATAGGTGCTTTTCCAGGATTTTGGTTTTTGTGTGGAGGAAAAGCATTTTGATAAATCTGTAAACATGCATTGGGAGAGGTTTGGGCACCAATAGTGATTTCCTTCCGGTCAATGAGGTCTTGCACATAGTCTTTCAGTTTCATGCATCTGAGGGTGGTGTGACCGTTTACCCTATGGAACTTGCAATACTCATTGTCCTTGTACCATGCAGCTTTGGATTGACTTGGATCAATTTGCTGGGTAGGAGGAAATTTGATGAGGTTTTCCTTAGCCAATTTCTCAAAAATAACATCCAATGGCTCACCAAGGGGTGTATAGTTTCTAGGTGCAGGTTGGAATCTAGGCTTTTGCCCTACAACTACATTGATGGCATTAGCTTGATTGTTAGACCCTTGAAAATTGGGTCTTGTATTGTGGTTTTGATAGATTTGGTTATTTCGTTGTTGGTAATTGATAGCTTGTTGGTTGTTTGTTTGATATGGTGGGTTAGACTGGTTTTGAGAAGGACCAACGATATTCACATGTATGGTGTCAATAACCCCATCTGTTGCTACATGCTTTTTTTTGTTCCAATACCTAGACTTGTCATTGGAATGTGATTTATTTTGGTTGGCCTCTTTGTAAATCTTTACCACACCATCTTTGATGAGGCCTTGCTTAAGGATCATTCCTTTCTCTTTGATATCCTTATAGGTCTGCAAACAGTTCATGGTCATGTGGTGAGCCAAGCTGAGATGTGCATTATCAATAAACATTTTTACCACATGGCGTTCTGGCAAGGTGCAGGATATGCGGGTGGTAAGGGTTTTCCATCTTTGCAAGTATTCGGCAAGGCTTTCTCCACCTTTTTGCTTGGTGTGGACAAGATCAACTATTGATAGCTCTGTTTCAACAAGATGGGCATATTGGGCTACAAATGCCTCAGTTAATTCAGCAAAGTTTTTAATTGTGCCATAGGGGATTCTATAAAACCATTCAAGAGCTGGTCCAGCCGAGCTTTTGGGAAAAAGGCGCAAGAGGAAGACATCATTGTATGCCACGTCCTGAAAATGCATGTAAATTTTTTTGATATGTGTGACAGGGTCTCCTTTTCCTCTGAATTTGTCAAATTTAGGTACCTCAAAGTGTTTGGAAAATGGTGTCGTGGTAATGGCTCTGTCAAATGGGTAAGGACACACATTCTCAAACTTGAATGTCTTTGGATCATTCCCTTCTTGGATGGCTTTCAGAGCTGTCTTCATTTGCTCCCACTCTGAATTGATAGGTGATGGTTGGGGTGCCCCCAATGTAGGAGTGCGTTGAGGTAGGTATGTGCTGGATGGGGCCACTAAATATGGATGGCTATGAGGGATTTGCTGATAGGGATTGTACATTGTTTTGGCAGCTGCATGGTGGATGACGAGTTGTTGAGGGGGAGGTGGCGCATATTGCAGCATGTGCTGCGAGGCTTGCTGTTGATATGGGATTTGAGGTTGGGATTGAGGAACATAAGCTGGCTGTGGGATAAATGGATTTCTTTGTGGAGGTAAGGTATAAGATAGTTGTGAGGCTTGGGGAAAGGATTGGAGGGTTTGTGGGGTTTGACCAATATATGTGGGTTGTGCCCCCATTTGGGATGGTATCTGCAAATAATTGGTGGTTGGCTGGGGTGGTGGATTACCTCCTAGAAGTGGCATTGAAAAGTAGTTGGTAATTGGAGGTAATGGATTAGGTGGTGGTGGAGGTGGTGGGAATTGAAAGCTTGGGAATAGAACTGTTGGGGTTTGATAGCTTTGTGGCTGGATTTGGAAGCTTGGTAGAGTGGTGGTGGGAGCTAGGGTCACTTGGGAGCTTGGTAGAAGATTGGCAGTATCTTGTGGGTTTTGATAGCTTTGTGGAGTGAAGGTAGTAGCTTGTGGATTTGTGGCTGGTGGTATTGAGCTCCCAAGACTTAATGGAAATGATGGGATTGTACTTTGGGCTGTGGTGAACAAGCTGGGGGTGATGAAAGGTTGATTACTTGGCCCCATGGGTGGCATCCCTATTGTATATTGCTGAGGTTGGCCAAAGATGCTAGCACTAATTTGGGAGATGGGTGGATTTGGAAGGCTAGGTATGGGAGCAGTAGCAATAGTGAAGGGGGTGAACGGTGAGGTGTTTTGAGTAAAGGGGGTTTGGAGCAGAGAGGTATGAACCAAGGATGGAGTGGTGGTGGCTGGGTTGGCTTGCGGCATGGAGATTTCAACTTGGGTGGATGATGGTATGTTTGGGTCTGTTGGGTCATATGGATTGGCTGGAGGCTCTTCTTTTGGAATATATTGAGGATAATTTGGATCATAAGAGCCTATGGGTGGTGGCAGCTGCCCAAACAATGGGTGAGATGGATCTGATAATGGAGGGGGTCTTCCAAAGTCAAAGGTTCCTACATTGTCCCTTCGAAAAATTAGCCATGATTGTCTCTTTATTTTTGTCTATAATGGCGTTAACCAATACTGCATTTCCTGGTTGGTTCATGAAAGCTTCAATGTCAGTAGGTGATGGCATAGCTTGCTCTGGGCTGAAGGATGGCTGAGTGCTCAAGGGGGGTGAGGTTGTTCGATCCAAATGATAGGGCTCCATTGTTTCTTTCTTCTTGGCTAAACGAGTGACGGGTGGCATGAAAAATGCTCCTAGGGATGAGATGCAATAATGCTGATGGATGCAAAAGGGGGAAGGCTTTTCTATGCAAATGATTTCCTAGGTTGAGGCAAAGCTATATGAAAAAACCTAAGGAGGATTGGGTTGGGGATTCTAACTTCAAAGATATGTTGTCAAAGCACAAAAGGTCTGCTTTCCTATGTGCAAGCTTGGTGGTGATTGTGTCAACTTAAGGATAGACTGATGATCCTTTACAAAGAACACGAGATTGACCACTTGTGGATCCCAACCTTTAGCTCAAGGTGATGAGGGATAACAAGTGACAAAGCTAGATTACCCTAGACAAAGCTCTGTCAAAGGGATAACCTTGGTGAGATTGGTGGATTTGGAAGATTTTAGGAATGGCAAACTTTTAGCAAGGTGACAACAATTTTGAAAGCTTAGATGTGCAGATTTTCGATTACTGGCTAGATGGTATGATTCTAAATGAGATGGATGAGCTAATAATGCTTAAGGGGATAACCTAAGATGGTTGGCTTTTCTACAAAGATGACTCTAAAGTGAAGCTTATCCAAGAAGATGTGGAGAAACAAGGGTGTCTAATCATAGAAATCATGCCTAGTTGGTAAGGCATAAGCAGGATTAACTCCTGGATGTTGGCTAAATTTGATGGTACGCTCTAACCAGGCCTCTTGAAGTGCTTCGTCGGTAGCTTTGTCCTCTGCTTTGTGGATTTTGGCAATTCGTGGGCTTGGTGTTATTTCTTTTCTCTTGGCTGAAAGTTCTTGGTATGCTAGAGATGGCTTGAGTTTGACCTTGTGAAACTTCTGTTTGGGTTTGGGTTGTTCCGACATAAATTCCTAAATTTGCTTGGCTTTGGGAAAAATTTCAGTTGTTTTGCTTCAACTTGTTTAACTTCCAAAATAGGCAGTGACTATGCTAAGTGTGCCCTAAGCTAGGATTGACCAAGTTTAGCAAACATTCATTCAACAAGTAAAATAAAAACAAGCAATAGATAGGAACACCCAAATAGAAGTTTGCGGTTCTCAGAATGTGATACTTGCACCAAGGAGTGTATGTTCTACAAATGTTTCGATCAGTCACTCCAAACACATTAACATCCTAGATGGTTTTCTGCAAGGCTGACAATTGGTTTAGCTAGGGAGTCCTCGATATACGCAAGGTATGTGAGGCCCAAATCTGTAGATGAGACCAAAAGGATGTCACACAGCCGAGAGGAGTGGTAACCCACTTCTCCTCTTTCACTTCTCAAGGGTATAAAGTTCCTTGAGGCTTAGCCCGAATGACAAAATCTTGATCCCAAGAGAGGTGTCTTTCGATTCACCTCCCGATTCTTATACTCCGCCAGAAATCCCCAAGTAGACCTCCTAAAAAGAAACAAGGTTTTGGATCCTAATCTTATGCACCCAAGATGGCCTCGAAAGACGACAAGGGGAGAGAAGACTTGGATGACCTTGGGCTGAAAAACACGCTCGTTCTTTTACCAACTGACTCTTATGTGTGCTAATCTAGACTTTGCAAGCACTCATGTTTAAGAGACAATGTTCAATTCCAACTTGAAGCGCCAACAAAAGTAAATCGATCGAAGAATGAAAACAATAAGAAGAGTTAGGGTCAACAAAAGCAAACTCACGCGCCCGGAGGCCCTCCATGTCAAGTATCGATTAATTTTCTTTAAGGCATTCAAGATTGAGTGTGAGTTTGTTTTAAGCCCAAAACAAAAGTGTGTGAGATTCGATTTCAAGCGCGCGCCCGGAGGCTCTCCACGTCAGTTGTTCAATTTTAGTGCCCAAACTTGAAGTGTGATCGATTTAATCTAGAGTTTTGGCCATTTAAGAATTTTGATAAAGTTAAAGCAAACGTTCAAAGACCAAGTGAGTGAGTTAGATTGTGGAACATTTAACACCTTTTTCAAGTAGACCCATCCCCATAAATGGCGCTGAGATTGCAACCAATGGTTAATATTTGATGGGTGATTAGAAAAGAGGTGAGTCCAAGGAACTACTCAAATTGATTTTTTTAAATTTGTATTTTAACTTAACAAAGTTTCTTAAATGTCCAAAAATCAAACTTTACCTAGATTGCATGTGGAAAAGAGATTTGTTTTGTTCAATTTTAGAAGCTCCAAATGAAGTGTTTGATATTGCAATGGTTAATTGATCCTTGGCATTCAAGATTGGATTTGTTGTTTTAAGCATGCATTCCAAGGAAAGTTGATTTTAATCCATGACATTCAAGAGTGTGTTTTGAGCAACATTCATTCAATGGAAAATGTGTTTAACCATTCAAGTTCACTTTTTTAGCAACATGCATTCAAAGACAAATGGTTAAACATTCAAGTTCATTTTTTAGCAACATGAAAACCTGCAAGAAACATGGTTAGTGGTTCCATATGTGCTCCAACCTGCAATGAGACATAAAAAAGCAATTTAGTTAGTTAGCCAAAATCTTCAAAAATGAGAGCTTAACTATGAGAATTTTTTTCTTTTTTCTTTTTTGGCTATTTTTTCTACGCGTAAAAATGCTTAAAATGGTCTAAATCCTACGGAACCACTAAAAGTCTAAATGCTACAAAGTGCAGAAATAAAGATTTTAAAATAGAAATGCAACATAAGCAGGCAGAGACGATAGTCTATCAAGTGGAGACACCAAATACGAAGACGCAAAAATACAGAGATGCTAGTATTCAGAGACGACAGAACAGATTTGCGGCACAGAAAATAGGTGACAAGCAGAGACGCCGATTTGCGCAGATGCGAATTTTCGCAGACGACGATTTGGATTGGCGGTGGCGGAGACGTCGATTTGTGTAGACGCAGATTTTTGCAGACATTGATTTGTGCAGACACGGATTTTCGCAGACGTCGATTTGGACAGACGCGAATTTTTGCAGACAAAATAGGTTGCAGATGCCAAAACTGCGCAAAAAAAGTTGAAAAATGCAAATTTTTTTATAGATGGTATTTCTTCTTCCTAAGTGCGTTCTTTAACCTGCAAAAACAAGCAAAACACCCTCACAACACACTCAAACAACAACAAACATTAGATGGTTAGAAAAAAAGACATATAGATGAAAATAGATGATTAAATGACCCATAGTGGGGTCCCACCGGGTGTGCCAAAATGTAGAACAAGATTTAGTATGCAAAGAACATTAACAAATAAAGTAAACATTCACAAACCAAAAACTAAATTCACATATATGCTTAGACAAAGAAAGCAAACAAGAAGTGCAAACCTCACAAGAGAAAACACTCCATGCTTTTTGAATTTCGTAGATGTGTCCTTTTGCTGTGGATGTATGCTCAAGATGCTCAAAAGCTGCTTCAATGGAGATGGGTAATGAAAAATTGGTAGCTTTGTGAGCTCTCAATTTGGCATTATAAGGGTAAGATTGATGGCTTTGGTTCTCAAAATAGCATGGTAACTTTAGCTCAAAGATTGTTGATGAAATGGCTTGGGATGGGATTCAATTTATAGGCTAAGGGGTAGAGGGATGGAGGGCTTAGATGCAAGGATGGATGAAGGCTTAAGGAGGGCTAAGATGCACTCAAAGGGGAGCACATGGATTGTGCTTGTTTAGCACCAATGGGAAGGTGACACTTGTCACAAGGAGGATGAGTGTGAGAGGGTAGGGTAAAGGGTTGGTTAAAGGCATGATGAGTGGGGTTGAGTATGTAAGAGGGATGTAAGAGGAATGAGTGTGGAAGAGGGAAGAGTGTGGAAGATGGGTGTAAGAGTCATGAGTGGGCTTGTAAGAGTATTTTATGTTTTGTAAGAGCACTCATGACTTAGTGGTTGGGCTTTTTGAGGGGAGACTTTGGTTTGGATTAGGAAAGTCTTAAACTTGTTTAAGGAATGTGACAACATTAGGGGTGGATTAGGCTTGGGTTTAGGATTAGATTAGGGATGTTAGAGATGTGCAAGTGGATGGCATTAATGAGGGTGGGTGAGTTAGTGGCTAAGCTTGGTTAGTATGGGTGGATGGGGTGGATTAGGCTAAATGGAGGATTAGAGATACGTTAGGGGTTTTTGAATTTGAGGATTTCATTTATCAAATAGATTTATTTAATAAATGGGGATTTTTGGAATTAGATAGGAGAAAAGGATTTAATTGATAAATAATAGATTATTTGATTTATCAATTAGGACTATAGATGATTAATTAAATTAATCAACTAGGGATGGCAAAGGATTAATTAAATAAGAATTTAATTAATGATGCCTTTAGAGATGGCTAAATTAGATTACCAAAGCAGTGTAATCAAATTTAGGTGTCTACACTATGAGTAGAAGTCTAAAATGACAATCTACCTTAAGAAGTGAGGGTTGTATATAGTAACAATGGGTCTTGAATTTGAATCAACATTACTTGTATAAAAGCCTAAACGACATAACAAATGTGATGAAGCTTATGGTACCTTGTGCATGGCTATATCTCTAGAGCTTCTCTTTCATATGGAATCCTCTACAAGTCCTAATAATGTATGGACAACATTAGAAGGATTATTTGGAAAGCAAGATGAATTGAGAGGGCATCAATTAGAAAATGAATTGATAGGATTAGATCCATGCAACTTTGATACTATTCAAGACTTCTTCACTAAGTTGAATGCTTTAAGATTGCATTTAAAAGAATATAAAATTAAGAAGAAAGATTCACAATTGATCTTAAGTATTCTTTCCAAGCTTGGTCCTACATATTCTATGTTTGTTTCTACCTTCTATGCTACTAAAAGTGCCTTAGGAAACAACTACACAATGCCTTCTCTTGATGAGTTTGCAAAAGAACTCACAAAGGAGTAGGATAAGTTGATCCATATGGGTATGATCAAGCTATCTAAGTCTCATGCCTTGATTGCAAATCAGGGCATAAGAGAACAAAGAGGGTCTACTAAGAAAGAAACGAAGCAAAATTACCAAGTAGAAAAGAGTCAAGAAAATGAGTTTTCTACTCCAAGAGCAGTAGATAATGCATCTTCTTCAAAAATCAATAAGCCCAAAAAGGAGAGAACGCCCAAGAAAATCTTCAAATGTCAAGTTCAATCACATAGAACATTTTCCTTTGCAAAGAAATTTGAGGCAATTTATGAAACTTTAAGCAAACTACTCAATAGTGAAACTGGATTGATTGCATGGGACGATGAAGCCCTATGAATGTGCCTATGTTTCTCGCATCTAAGGATCTCATATTGTCAAAAGGTGCAAGTATTGAGATTGCGGGTACAATGGATAGGTCAGGTGCAAAAGCATACATTAAGGGGTATAAATGGGAGAAATAAACTCCACTCGAATCAAGATACCCACCATTTTGACCATGAAATCCTATTATCTTTCCCCATCATTTTCCATCATGCCTTCAGACCAAATAGCATCACCATCTCAGTCATACTCAATCATAATAGAATCTATAACATCTACATGGAAAAAATCCCCCTTGTTAAAATATTCTTAACCTCCACCTTTCTGCTCAGTCTAATGTAATTAGTCGAGCCCCCCAAAATGGGTCCGACTAAAAAAAATTTCATTTTCAAACACTTGAACTATCAAAATAATCCATTAATGATCTGATGTCTATTGGAATTAATTTCGAGCACTAATTGATCTTTAAACTCATTTTTACCTCTTCTTGCAAACTATCAAATTCATGCTAGGAGGTCTGTTGATTGGCCTTAAAAACTAACCCAAACCTCTAACAAGGCTCTAAAAACGGGTATACTAACTCTTTGTTCTGCATTCTTGCACCTTGTCAGATCTTATCTCATGATGAATTCGGGGTTAAAAAATATTCACTGTCAAAATTGCCTTCTCAGAATCACCTGTAGATAAACACATCAGAAAGCAATAAATTGGGTTCAGATTCGGCTTCAAAAACTAGGTAAACTGACACTTGGGAAGATGAAAATTGGGGCATTGGTTCTCTGTCATGAGGACATTATAAATCTATGATTTGGGCTTATGATGAATACTAGGGCACAAATTGCGAGTGGTCAAAGTGAGCTACTTGGATTTGCTGACTGGAAAGAATGACAAAAAATCAATTTTTGCAAATGGAATTGACCTAAAAAAGTGTGCAAATGGATTCTTCATGACTTGCAAACTAGCACACTTAAACTATTTTTGGAGGAAAACACAGTGGTACAATCCATTAGATCTCACCTTCATAGATTTCAAATTATAACATCCCGAATAGGGGTACCAAATAACCTGCACTTTGACACTAGTAAAAAGATAGAAATTGCATTCTGAATCGTGTTTGAAAATTGATCAAACGGATTCGTCATAAGCTGAAACTTGAAACATAATAGGTCTTTGATGTCTGCAATGCAACACAAAAGGAAATTTAGCATTTGGGTCAATTGGTCAAAAGTTATAACATGTCAAACAGGGCTTTCCAGAATTATGTGCAATATGCATCAACATGAAAATAGTAAACTACCAACTTTGAGGGATTCAAAACCTAGTCAAACGAACTCGAAATGACTCAAAATTTGAAACATAGGCTCTCAAGTATGGACACTAGACACTCCCAAAGCGGTGGGTCATGAAACATTTTTGGGTACAAGATATTCAATCGCAAACATAGCCTCCTGTCACTATTTGACACTTAGGTGAAAATGCAGATTCGACAATTACTCAAAACGAGACTTCACGAAATGGTTTAGAATGTCAGTTTAGCACCATGGAACATGTAGACACACTAAATGAAAGGTTTTAGAGGCATTAAACACCTCTTGGGCCTCAAACTGATAGTCGGGTACATGTGCATGAAAAGCTTTTATAGGGCTAAATTTATCAGCGGTGCTCAAAATCAGGGCTACAATTTTGAGTGCCAACAGTGGCTCTATCTGGGGATGCACATCCCTTGTGGGCATGGAAAGGATTCATATCTCTAGGAGAAGCAGACGACACACCTAACAGCAAAAACTTCTTGAACAACTTTATTGAAAGCAAGAAACTATTACAACTATTATATACATATGATGACCTTGGGCCACCAAACTTCAGAAAAATTGTCTACCTCTGTCATATACCTAATTTTCATTTCTTTCCTCATGAGGTAAACTAAAATTACTTCTCATATCAATTTCACCAATCAGATACAGATCTTGAAACTCAACACTTAGTAAAACTGAATCTTCATTCTTACTTCCATAATGCATATAAAAACTTGCTTCATTCTCAACCATTTTGTCATTATGAAAATACTGATTAGCATGCTCAAAGCAGGACTAAAATTGAAAATCCTCTTTATATAATATTCGTTCATGCTATCAACTTTGAATATGAATGCATCATATTCAACATGGAGAAAAGGATCACTCATACCTTCAAAATGTGAATCCTTATGTATGAGCGAATGATACTCAAATGAACACTCTGACTTGTACTCATACATGTCATCAACATCAAAATCTGAGGCTAATCTACAATCTTCAAATGGTTCTTCACAATCAACAAAAAAATTAGTCTTCACATCAGAGAGTTCATCATAAAACTCATTGCAAGGTGTATACTGATTTTCAAAAACCACTTCATCAAATGCCTTGTCATCTATCTCATCAGATGCAACATAATCATCAATTTCACTATCAGACTCAGAAGAAGAACATTTATAGCATTACGACAAGGTATCATCATCAAACTCATTCTCAAGTAAATCTGAATTGTCCATGTGCTCTTCAAACAACGGGTTAACAACTCTATGTAGTGATCCTTGTTGAACATCTTGACAAAACATAGGCTGATCATTCTTAGGATTTTCATCTTATAAAGTGTTAGTCTATACTCTAAAATCATTACCCATCTTGTCTTCATGGAGACTTTTAGCATGTGAAGAAAAATAAGAACTACATGTGGACTCACTTTCTACTCCATCAACGAAGCATGTAGAATATAAATCAAGGTTACTTTCATTGTCTTCATGTAGGTGATTCAAATGTCTTGCAAACCTATCATTATTTATCTTACCAATAAGCGTTGATGCATTAACCTTAGGATCACTCATATACTGATCATCACTGCATTCATTCTCAAGACATTCATATACACAATTAGGTAATCCATCTTTATGGATAATCTCTTTGTCTTCATATTGTGTAGATAAATCTTCACAGCTTTCAACATCTAGCTGAATTGTATAACTCTGAACTGGAAATTCACTTTTAGATTTAGAAATAGAACTCATACCTTTATTGACATAAGAATACTTACTCCTGTCATTGCTTTCTTCTTCCCAACTTACATCTGATTCACATGAAGATAAACATACACTATGACTGTCCTCTCCTTGACTAGAGTAAAAAATCTCATCATGAGCTTCATATGACACCTCTTAATAATGTATTGGATCAGCAACTTCATTATCACTTGAAAGACGACTTTCAGCTTTATGATACTCACATTGATATGACTATCTTTCAAATTCATATTTAATAATGTTCTCAACATGATGCAATCTCTCAATAAGAGAATTCATTTCTTGCCTATCCTGTTGATCAAGAAAATCCATCTCTACTACTGAAACGTTATCAACATATGAGCTTAGTTCTTCTGATTGCGACTGAGATGAGTGTAACTTACATTCTTCATCCTGTGTTATCTCTCCATTACATGTCAGATCAATAACATTAAGTTCATGATCAAAGAGATAACTTTCAACCTCCTCACTTGCATAAGACTGAGATCTAGGTGCAACAATTGCTGTAGCATCATGAACACATGTGTCTTTATTTGCAATAAACTCATTCTTCTCTACACACACATTCTGATTTGAAATTTTAATCTGATTATTCATTATAGCAGGGGTATTGATATGCTTATTCAAAATTGAAGAATCAACAACATGTTTAGATTTTCTTTCACGACCATTAAATCGGAAATCATTCATAGCAAAATGACCTCTAGTCAATCTATACTTCATATTATTCTCAATATCACTTGCAATCATAAAAGCCTGATATAACATCTGTGGTTCTTTATCCCTTAGTAGATAATTCATTTTCTTATCAAATGCATCAAAGTAAATAGACAAACACATTTGATCATCAGGTTTGTAACTCTCAGGGATTTCATTTAAAATTCTTGCAAATTTGATGTTAAATTGAGGAACAAGTTCATTACACTCAATATGGATCTTCAAGAACTTATCATAAGAATCAGATTTGCTTACCCATTCTCCAAATTGCTCCATGAAGGAAAAATGAAAATCACTCCAAGATGAAATAGATGATGCTGGTAAAAAAGAAAACCAGTCTCTAGCATCTCCTTCCAAGGTTTGAACAAATAGCTTCATGTGCACATCCTCACAAGCAATTTCATAGTCACCCATCAAATCACTGAACAATTCAACATAATGACTAGCTGAAACAAGATGGTCTCCTCTAAACTTAGGCAATTTATTTTAGACATCATTAGGAATGACATTCGAGAAACCATGAATACCATCAAAGCATAATGGCATATACCTCTTGGTAGAAATAGGTCTATAAATTTTACTGACAGACTGCATACTTGATGAAAGAAAACTTGACATTCTTGAAATATTTGAAACTCATTCACTAATAATTCTAATTTGTAATTTGCAACAAATCTACACCCTTCTACCAATGAATCACTTCAATCTATACACTTCACAAACTTATCATAACAAGCTGAAACTAATCCAGTGAAATGTATAAAACTTATCAAATCATTCTCCTCCTCTTCGTGCTAAATTTCACTTGATGGAGAATGCACTTTTCAGAATCAATTTTCATGAAAAGAAAATACATGAAAATGAGAATACCTCAAGATCTGGATGGCTGAAAGTTCTCTGTCCACCTTTTGCAACAGCAAACCCAAAGTTTTATCAAATCCTTACTAAACCTTTCGAATCAACTCACCACAAATCTTGCAACCATTTAAGATGTTTCAACCTCTTCGAATTATCTCTTCTCCTGCAGCAACTAACCACAATTCATGCATAGAACTACACTGGTACAGAGATTAACTCTGAGTCACCACTCACATTAAGTGAGACATGAATTGCATTAGATTTGAACAGAACTACAAACTAATTTGAAACAACAACAGGTAGAGGAAACCCTCTTCAGATTTATCTTGAAATTAAAACCTCTATACAGAGTTGAAACAAAACTCTCTCAACATCATCAGATCAGGACTACACTTCTCTTTTCAAACAAGAATTTCAACAAGAAATTCAGATCTGCCCAACAATGTGCTAAAAGCCCTCAACAAAATAAACAAACAATAAAATGTGACTGGTTGCAGAGATAGAGTCGCCACTCACTTAGTGAGAAAAGATTTTGAAACACAGATTACTACTGATCTAATTCTGAACTAGACTTTCTGCATAGGATAAGCTTACAAATCCTCAAATACTTTGAAAGAGAACAAGATACTAATCAATCCTTTGACTCTAAAACTTTATAACAACACTTGTAGAGATCGAATTGATTGAATACAAACTTATAGCATTCATAAAACATAATTTTAAACCCAAGTCTCACAACATACTGCTGTAAAGGGATAAAAATTACCGGGGTGCATGAATTTCAGCAAGGATATGGAAAACACCTCACAACCCCGCTGCTGTAGCAACACTTTTATGATGTATTGAATCTTCTTCAAATTCTCAAGGTTTGTCCATCACATAGATTCAATACATTCCCTAGCAGAGTCACCATTTTGTTCGTGTTTGAAAACACTGGATGGTTTTCAATTATCCCACTGAGAAACTGACATATCTAGGGGTAGCTAACTCCCATTTTCAACATGCCATTTTTGACAACAGGCCAACTATAAGGCATGACCCTTCTTCTACTTTAGGCTCTGCTAAACCTAGGTGGGTAGACCTCAGATTCAAATGATACCATACTAGTGCAAAAACATATTCTTGAATCTATTAAGCAGATGAAAGCCCCTTATATCTCCTAATAACTCATGTAATAACATAGATCTATAGTAGCAAATTGCAAATCCTATGGTATTCACAAGTTGAGTGAGGGCATCACATTTAGGTTCTTCAACATGAAAGGTGAAAACACTTTTGATTAATAATGTTGAATTCAGCAAACCCTCAGATATGTAGAAATAAAACCTAATTATCCTATAAACTGATCAGTGCCTTAACCATTGGGAAAATCCATGAATCAAATGCATACATATGGATATCTGATACTTATGTATATATTTAGATATCTGATACTTATGTATATATTCAGATATCTGATCTATCTATTCAACTTGTAAATAGACATCTATGTTAAGCTTAAATCTCATTCTTACCTGATATCCTTCTCAATAAATCTGTAACCCTGTTGATTTCTATGAAGCATTACACAATTCCTTGAATTATCAGCAACAATGAAACAACATACAGCCTTAAGGAACTGCAACTATGACCTAGGCTCTTTGTTCAAAGGTAATAAAACATTACAACTCACTGAGACTGGAGAAAAGATTCAACTGAAACTCAATCATCTACTGCTCTTTGTATTAATTTCCTTGAAACTTATACAGTCATATGCATGAAATGAAAAACATGATGCAACCTAACAAATCTGAACTATCTATATTAACCTTCTTACTGTCGTTCATAAGAGAGAAAATGCTAAAAAATATGGTGTCATAGTATTGGGAATGCATCAAGACTAGAACCAAAACCTTGGTATCACAGTAATGTGCAAATTTTCTCCAAAAAACTGGAACCTATACAATGAGAAAGAAAGGGAATGATATAGGAAGAAGTGAATTTTGGATCTGATCAGGAGATGTCAAGTGTCCCTTCAGAATTCCTTCCCAAGAAATAGAAAAAGCTTCTCTCTACCTTCTCTCTATAACTGAAAATCAAATCCCATCATTCTGGCTCTACAAGGCACAAATATCTGAGATATTTGATTCACCATCGTAACTAATTTTTGATGTTAAAGATGAGTTCACAGTAAAAGGTGAAAAACCAGTTACAAAATGACTTCAAGAAGCTAATACAACCTTTTCAAATTATTTTTCTCCACATTCAAGCTTCAAAAGGTTTTCTAATCTGCCCTCTAACAAACTTTGATGCTCAATCATCAAATCTGCCTGTTCTATTGCCAATGCCCCAAATTTTACAAATTGACTTGTAACTCAAATTGATGAGCACCTGTGTGCAATTTGACATCATATTTGGAAATTTTATCTCGTTCTGGTTCTGGTGGTATATTGAAGTGCCAGTTTTTGTCGAAAATTGCCCAGATTATGGCCCTCTGAAAATCGGGTTCCCATTTATGCCAGAGCCATTAAAAAAGATCAATTTGAAAAATTTAAAAGAACCTATAGTCAAAACTATAGCAAATTATAATCAAATTTTCAAATTTGATTTAGGAGAACAATAAAATATTAAAAATTATGCCTTTTAAAATTTCTCTCTTTTTCCTATCTGGGTCAAACTTGGTTTGACTAGCTTGCCACATGTCAGAATGAGATTCATCCACCTTGCCACCATGTCCACTGTGTTAGTGACATGTGTCATCTTCTTGCTATGTCGTCATGTTAATTTCCCTAAAACTTTCCTTTGGTGACATACCGAGAACCCTCGGATTTGCCACATGGCACGATCTGGCACATCTCAAGATCTGCTTGCTACATCATCTTGCCTCAAAATTTGTGCCACATGGCATCTTGTGATTGGTTTGAAACATTGCATCATCTGTGATCATTGCTGACTCATCTGTCGGCTACCACCTAGCACTATCCGATTCGTTAATTCATACTCGAGCGGGACCCACGTCGCTTATTGACTCTCACTAGATTTTGGAAGTTTTTCGACAACTCACTACCTCGCTAGCCAAAAATCCTTGGATTTTTTGGGTAGTGACATAGCGACTAGCTAGATTTTTACTTTTTTGGCGCATTTGAAACTGTTGATGTCATCCTAGTCATTATGACTATTTGTTCAAAATTAACTTCCTAGTCGCCTCCAACTGGCGTCATCCACGAGTCAAGTCCCACCACACAATAATCAACACCTTACAAAAGCCACACCTCTTAGACACAAGCCATTGTATGTATAATGGTATTTAAAAAGCTAAGAGTTCTAATACGCGGGCTATGTGGATATATCTGTAAACATAACTCTGCCCCTGTCTTGCTTGGACTATGACTTCTTTTGGCAGTGTTCTTCTCTGCTATGATCATTTTATTCTTTTAAAATTTGCAATTCCCATTAACAATCCAAAGCCAGTGGCTCTTTTCCTTGCGTGGGGCACTCCTTGCAATAGACGACTTTGTCCTTTTAATACGTTGACTGCCTCTAGTGGTTTGGCCTTTCCATGCATTGAGAGGTTGCTTCTTAATTTAAAATGTGTGAATTCTTCTTTTAATGCCGCGGGGTTCCCTTTTTATTGCTTATGGCTATTTCCCATATACTGCTCTCAATATTTGTCTCCAGTTACAACCCTATTCCTCTTTTTGGCGTGGAGTTGGGACTGCTTGTTTGGTGTTGGGTCTTCATCAATCTTGTGGACTACCTCTTATAAGCGTGAGCTCCCTGTTCTTTTTAAAACGTTAGTTCTGATGAATCATGGCTTCTGCTACTTTGAAACATAGAGATGAAACAATGTTTAGCATGGGATTTCATGCTTATTCCACATTGCATGTGGCTTGCCTTTGAATGGCTGCATGTTCCTTATTGAAATGGTGACCTTCTATCTCTCAGACGTGGGCTTCCTCAGCAATCTTGTGCTCCCCTGCAAACAGCTTCTTTGCTTTTGTTTTTCACATAAATTGCCTTCAAAAGCGTGAGTCTCTTCTATATGCTATGGGTTTGGAATGCACCTTATTGGATTAGTGACATGTGAAGATCAATAGAGTGGTCCCTGAAGTGGTGGAAATGATGAAATCTAGAGACTTGGATGAAGCCTCCATCTACTCTTTGTCAATGACACAATAAATTTATCTGCTCCAAGAATCTTCAACCCTTCCTCCTCTAGTTATCGTACCACCCACATTAACACCATTGAAGCTGAAAATACTTTCCCTTCACACAATTAACTTCCATTTTAGCATTGCAATATTTACATTCCTAGCAAAAACTAACATATGTGCCAACTCATATGCAATCACCAACTTTGAAGTGAACCACATTAGAACCAGTTTCTTTGACAGTTCCCACAATCTCGTGCCTTGGCACCAATGGATATCTTGTATCACCATGTTTATTTTGAGACCAAACAACATATGTTTAAGCAACTCCATAGGATTGTGTTCATCATCTACTCATTTAGATAGCCATTACAGATGCTTTCAGCTTCCACATCCTTTCATAAATGTCAAGTTCAATCACACAAAACATTTTCCTTTGCAAAGCAATTTGAGTCAATTTGTGAAACTTTAAGCAAACCACTCAATAGTGAAACTGGATTGATTGCATGGGATGATGAAGCCATATGAATGTGCTTATGTTTCCCACATCTAAGGATCTCATATTATCAAAAGGTGCAAGTATTGTAGTTGTGGGTACAATGGATAGGTCAGGTGCAAAAGCATACATTAAGGGGTATAAATGGGAGAAATAAACTCCACTCGAATCAGGATACCCACCATTTTGACCATGAAATCCTATTATCTTTCCCCATCATTTTCCATCATGCCTTCAGACCAAATAGTAGCACCATCTCAGTCATACTCAATTATAATAGAATCTATAACGTCTACATGGATAGAATCCCCCTTGTTAAAATATTCTTAACCTCCACCTTTCTGCTCAATCTAATGTAATTAGTCGGGCCCCCCAAAATGGGTCCGACTAAAAAAAAATTTGTTTTCAAACACCTAAACTGTCAAACTGATCCATTAATCATTTGATGTCTATTGGAATTAATTTCAAGCACTAATTGATCCTTAAAACTCATTTTTACCTCTTCTTGCAAACTATCAAATTCATGCCAGGAGGTCTATTAACTAGCCTTAAAAATTGACCCAAACCTCTGATTGGGCTCTGAAAACTAGCATACTAGCTCTTTGTTCTGCATTCTTGCACCTTGTCAGATCTTGTCTCATGATGAATTCAAGGTCAAAAGATATTCGCTGTCAAAGTTGCCTTCTCAGAATCACCTGCAGATAAACACATCAGAAAGCAATAAACTGGGTTTGGATTTTGCTTCAAAAACTAGGTAAACTAACACTTGGGAAGACAAAAAGTGGGGCATTGGTTCTTTGTCATGAGGACATTATAAATCTATGATTTGGGCTTATGAAAAATACTAGGGTGCAAATGGCGAGCGCTCAAAGTGAGCTACTTGGATTTACTGACTGGAAAGAATGATAAGAAATCAATTTTTGCAAATGGAATTGACTTGGAAAAGTGTGCAAATGGATTCGTCATGACTTGCAAACTAGCACACTTAAAGTATTTTTGGAGGACAACATAGTGGTACAATCCATTAGATCTCACCTATCACAGATTTCAAATTATAACATCCCAAATAGGGGTACCAAATAACCTGCACTTTATGACACTAGTAAAATGATAGAAATTGCGTTTTGAATTGCATTTGAAAATTGATCAAATGGATTTTTCATAAGCTAAAACTTGAAACATAATATGTGTTTGACATCTACAATGCAATACAAAAGGAAATTTAGCATTTGGGTCAATTGGTCAAAAGTTATAACATGTCAAACAGGGCTTCCTAGAATTATGTGCAATATGCATCAGCATGAAAATAGTAAACTACCAACTTTGAGGGATTCAAAACCTAGTCAAACGAACTCAAAATGACTCAAAATTTGAAACATAGGCTCTCAGGTATGGACACTAGACACTCCCAAAGTGGTGGTCATGAAACATTTTTAGGTACAAGATATTCAGTCACAAACATAGCCTCCTGTCACTTTTTGACACGGGTAAAAATGCAGATTCGACAATTACTCAAAACGGGACTTCACAAAATGGCTCAGAATGTTAGTTTAGCACCATGGAAAATGTAGATGCACTAAATGAAAGGTGTTAGAGGCATTAAACACCTCTTGGGCCTCAAACTGACGGCCGGGTACATGTGCATGAAAAGCTTCTATAGGGCTTAATTTTTCAATGGTGCTCAAAATCAGGGCTACAATTTTGAGTGCCAATAGAGTGTTTGAGTCTCCTACATGGGTCCAAATTCTAGCTGAGAAATGCAAGGCAATGGATCCACAAAGCAAGCCTTGTATATTTGTTGGGTATCTAGATGGTGTCAAATGCTATAGGATTCTCCATTTGACCTCAGATGAGCTTTTCATTGAGAGGAGTGTTCACTTTGAGGAAGATACCTACAGTTCTTCTTCTATCACTTCTCCATCATTCATTCCTATGGATACATTATGACTACATGATGATAGTTCTTCTAAAGTTCTTGATCCTCCTAATCCAAATGAGGAATCTACTTCTACTACAAATGATGATGATGGGGATCCATCTTCCTCTAGTCATCATTTAGAGAATGATTATCCTCTAGATTCTTCACATGCTCTAGATATAGAGCTTTGTTGGGCTTGAAAGACATTAAAATCAACATGCGATTGGGTTGGTGATTCTTCAAATAAGAGAAGAATGATGTCTTAGTTTGAGCATGCTCAACATCTCCTTATTGCTACAACTTTTGATTCATAAACATTTTGAGAAGCTTCTCGTGTTCCTAAGTGGGATACTAATATGCAAGAAGAGTTTAGTTTCTTAGAGAGGAATCATACTTGGGATTTAGTCTCTCTTCCTAAGGGAAGAAAACTTGTTCAATGCAAGTGGATCTATGAAAGAAAATTTGTAGTAGATGGGTCAGTTGAAAAGTATAAGGCTCGCCTAGTCACTAAAGGATTCTCCCGAGTTCCTAGAATTGACTTGTTTAAGACATTTGCGCTAGTTGCAAAGATGAATTCTATCTGACTTTTCCTTGCCATTGTTGCATCCCATCATTGGGAAGTACATCAAATGGATGTGAAGAGCGTATTTCTTCACAGTGACCTTCAGGAAGAGATTTATATGGAGTAGCCACAAGGGTTCATTGCGGATCCTACACTTGTCTACCACCTTCAAAAGTCCCTCTATGGTCTTAAACAAGCTCCATGAGCATGGTATGCCAAGATGGACTCCTTCCTTATATTAGTTGGGTTCACTCGATGCTAGTCTAATTTGAACATCTACATATTGCAACAAGATGATAGTCTCATCTTCCTTGTCCTCTATGTTGATGATTTTTTGATTATAGGGAGTCACTCATCTCACATCACGATAGTCAAAACTACCCTTCATGATTAGTTCTTAATGTTTGACTTAGGCCTTCTTCATTACTTTTTAGGGATTGAGATCTCTCAGTTACCTTCTAGTATATTTATTGGCTAGCCTAAGTATGCTCTTGATATGCTCTTCCGATTTCACATGGCTGATTGCAAGTCTACACTAACCCAATTTTTTTCAGGGGTCAAACTTGAGGCTTCTTGTTCTTCACCCTCGGTTGATGTTACCTTGTATCATCAATTGGTTGGTAGCCTCATATAATTAATGCACACAAGGCTTGATATTTCATATGTTGTGGGCATGGTCTCTAGGTTTATGTAGGAACCACATGAGTTGCATTAGAAAGAAGCTAAGAGGATTATTCATTACATCCAAGAAACTCACAATTATGGGATTCATTATGCAATGGGTGTGAATATTGACTTGGTGGGTTATATAGATTTAGATTGGGTAGGAAATTCTCAAGATCATAAGTTTACTTTTGGGTAGTGATTCTCTCTTGATTCTAGTCTAGTTTCTTGGTCAAGCAAGAGGCAGTCTATTATTATTTTTTAATCCATGAAGCTGAAAATTGAGGAACAATTAATGCAACCACTAAGGCTATTTGGATTCAACACATCCTTACCAAGTTTGGAATTTCTTTCCAAAAGCTAACAATCATCTTCTGTGACAATCAAAGTGCTATTCAAATTTCTCACAATCTAGTCCATAATCAAAGGACCAAGCATATTGAGATTCACATGCACTATATCCAGGAGCTTATTCATGAGAAGGTCCTTGACCTTCAATATTGCCAGACATTCAATTTGACTTCAAACATCTTCACCAAACCCTTCACTCAGAGAAAGTTCACAGACTTACATGCCTTGCTTACTGTGTGATAGGGGTCTTCTTCTAGAGCTTTTTAGCTTCATTTCTACTCTCTTTTGGAGAGGAGTTTTGTCCCACTAGGTTTTCTCCTTTTTCTCTAGTTATGATAAGATGCTTTTTAGTTGTACATGGGTACCTAAAATGGCTTCAATACTAGGAATAATTAGCTATATATTGCATTATAGTACTCCATTAGTTACACTTAAGGGGGGGGGGGTGTATAAGAGTAAATGGTTATTTTCCATTTAACTCTTATATTAAGTTTACTTAGGTGAGCTCATAAATTAGGAGGAATTATATATTCTTGGATATTATTATTAGGAGGATATTGTGAGTCATCCTTTTGACTCCAACTACTCCTAATATATCACATGTGGTTAATTCCAATTTGGACACCACCCTTCTAGATGGTAGGTGGTTGATTCCACTAGGACTCTACTTCCTCCAAGTTGAGACACTTGTCTCACTCTTGTCCAAGTATCCTCTCAGCGCCTTCCTATACAAACATGCTAGCTCTTATGTATTACATATTAGGAAATATTAATGCTAATATGACCTTGAGCATTTACACCAAAGATTGTTTTTGTACTGTCATTCTAACAATTGTATATCCTCTTCAATAATCTATCTCTTTCATTAGATTCTAGTTTAAATTTTTTTTTCACAAATTCTAACACATTGAAACCATAAGGACTACAAAGATGCCTATCGATTGGCCACCATCCTAAGTGACAAATTAGATGACCAATTAGTCTTGGTCAAGACAAACCCACACTTCTATGACATCATGCATGGTGTACCTACTAGCAGCCAGAACCATCGATTGCCCAGGGCTATATAGGAATGGAAGCACACAAGATGATAATGCTTGGCCCTATTTGGTTTACCCACAATTGGTGAAGAAGAAGATCCCACTAAAAAGTGTGGAATACATGGTAGTCAATGATGGATTTTTTTTTTCCATCATCAGTTTTATTGAGGGAGATTATGCTAAATTAATGTCAATAGAGACAACATGAATAACTAAAGCAGGATCCTACTACATTTAGTTTAAGACTTTCACATATCTCTGGGTAGTTGGTATTCTTTTGTGACCCAAAAAGCTCCCATGGTACCCTTCAGATCAACTAATACTTTTGGAGATAGCCCACCAAATCACTTCTACATATGATAGAGTGAGGAAACAATAAAAGAAGTCTTGGGTCTGGCCAATCACCATTGGGGAGTTTGAGGTAAAACAAAAATAAGATATTGTTACCTTTGATTCAGAATGGGATTAGTATCCCTTGGAAGACTATCAAAATCTTTGCCCATATTTTGATAATATTAGGATGGTTTAGCATCTTGTGGGAAAATAGCTTGTACATGAGGAAGCCCTAGAAGATCATTGGATGAATGCAATAGATGACTATGATGTTTTCATTAGGGACTATTGTAGGAGTCTACACTAGAAAAAAGGGTGCTTAAAATGAAGATTCCCCTAAATGCCATAGAAAATGATGTCCCAGAGGTAATGGATCCTTTGTATAATAGGGACAAAATCTATGATAGGTACATTATGAATGTAATGATATGACACAACAAGAATGATGACATAGATCATCAGGCTAGACATGTAGTAGAGTTAACAAGGGAATGGATCTAGAAACCATTTTAGATGGATCCAGTTCCCCAGGACATACCTCTACAGGCTATGACTTGGCCTCAAAAAGGTAAAGGTGGTGTTACCAATTTTTATTACACTATGAAAATTGGTATAACTGTTATCGGGGTGCCTATGTTGTGAGGATGCAAAATAGTCATGGTAACAAGTAAGCATAACTTTGCAAATGTCAAGGTTAAGTGTCAATTATGGGTTGTGAAGAGGTGAAAATTTATTAATCAAAAGGTCATAAAAAATATCAACCTTAAGGAAATTTAAGTTGCAAATAAGAAATTAAGATCCACGTAGTCAAATTTTGAACCATCACATGATAGCAATTGGTCAGATAAACTCCAGTTTCTAAGTTGTGAGGGTGTGGAAGCCAACAATAGTTAAGTTAAGTGGTTATTGCATCTTTTTCAGTGGTTAAGGCTAACCTAAGATCAAGGTTGTCAAGTGGAGAAATGCTTTGATAGCATCTTCATGAGGTGAAGGTTGTGGTTAAGACTTAAGGTTGCAAGATTGTGAACAACGAAAATATTAAGGTTAAAGCAACTACCACAACATCGCAGGCGGTAACACAGTTAAAATGTTTTAAGATATGAAGCAAAAAAAACTTAAGATCACACCTTTGCAAGGTTTGATTATGAGTTAAAGATTCAAATTGCAAGGTTGCAAATTTTCTAAATAAGATAGTAATATTCCTAGATAGTGATCACAATTTTGCACAGTTAAAGAAAGCTTTATGTCTAGTGATTGTGAAGAGGTGACACAATTAATATTTGAGGTATTACATCATCACAAGTAAGAGAAATGATATGTTCTAGTGGTTGATACAATTGATTAATTGTGTATTGTCTTTGATGTTACACAAATTTAATAATCATTATCAGTTAGTATATGCCGAGATCACTCGAATAGTGAAGATAGTTCTTAGAGTCTATAAAGTGTTCTTATGTTTGCCTAGTTCAGAGGGTAGTGTCTATCAAGTTCACTCGGGTGTTAAAGAAAAAGTTCCAAAAAGCGAGTGTTAGCCAAGATCACTCAGGTAACAAAGGAAAGTTGGATGGAACTAGTGCTAACTAAGCTCACTTGTCATGTCCCCTTTTCAAATAATTAAAAAAGAAAATCTTTGCTAAGGCAGGCAGGCCCAAGAAAGTGAAGTTTCGGAAAAAGGGGGTTAATCTTTGGAAACCGTTGGACTAATAAATGAAAATTATTATTAAAATAAGTTTCATTAACCTCTCTTGGACGTGAGTTACAGTTATGCCCTCTTTTAAGGGGTTTGGAGGCATTTTGGGCTCATTCCAGAACTTGATCTTTGCTCATTCTTTGTTATTCTTCAGAGGCTGCCAAACCTGTGGAGAAGGAGACCCAAGAACGGGAGTTTGCAGGTTTCCAGGGAGACCCAAGAACGGGAGTTTGTAGGTTTCCAGGAAGGCTAAGGATGGGAGTTTGAAGCCATTCCATGTGCATGCTCATACAGAGTATGCCTTTGTGTTGAACAGTGCAGATTTGTGAGTTTCCGGGTGTGTTTTTGTATGAGTTTGGTGTTTACATTTGAGTATTTCATATCAGTTTGGGTTGTTGCTGTATATCAGACTTTTAAATGTTAAAATAGAGCTGAATATATATATTGGGATGTGATTAAACTTCTGAGATAGATTATTAGTGTTTTTGTGGTGTTTCCGGGCATATTTTGTGCTATTTTGGGAGCCCGATGAGCATAGTTTTGGTCCTACATTTTCGAGCTGTTGTGTAAAGGCTATACAGATCTGGAAATGTCAATTTGTAGGCTGTTATGCTGCTGAAAGTTCTGTAAAAATTTCCATTTTCAGATTCATTAATAATTTGTGACGTTGTGAAGCTTTTAGCACTATTTTCAGCATACCCGATTTGGGGTTTCTTAAGAAATTTGGTGGATCTTTGTGATATCAGTTGTTTGATCTTAAAGATCTGATTAAAGGTTGGAAATATCATTCAAAATCAGAAAAGGGACATTATAGTGGTAACAGAGCCATGATCTTGCTAGCCTGAGGGTTTGTAGAAGTTGCAGGTCAGTTTTGACAACTACCCAGATCTTGCATGTCAGTTTTGACAACTACCCAGATTTTGCATGTCATAATTTATGGTTGCATGTTTCTTCTAATCAGATGCATGTTAAAATTTATGGTTACATTCTACTTCTAATCATTTTCATGTTAGTTCTTGGTGAATTTGGTGGTTGTAGAAGTTTGCATTTCAGTTTTGACAAGTACCCAGATCTTGCATGTCAGTTTTGACAACTACCCAGATCTTGCATGTCATAATTTGGTGGTTGCATGTTACTTCTAATTAGTTTCATGTCAAAATCTATGGTTTCATGCTACTTCTAGTCATTTGCATGTTAGTTCTTGATGAATTTGGTGGTTGTAGAAGTTTGCATGTCAATTTTGACAACTACCCAGATCTTGCATGTCAGTTCTGACAACTACCCAGATCTTGCATGTCATAATTTGGTGGTTGCATGTTGCTTCTAATCAGTTGCATGTCCAAATCTATGGTTGCATGCTACTTCTAATCATTTGCATGTTAGTTCTTGGTGTTTGAAGAAGTTATATCCTATTGGGGTTACACTCTACTTTATCCAGAATGGACAGGTATAGTACAGAGTCTCAGAGGAAACGATCTTGGACAACTGATAGCCAGAGTCAAAATAGTAGAAAGGATGGTTATTTAGACATTCGAGATAAACTTATGAAAATAAGCCATGACATGTCTAAACAGTTGGTTGAGCACCACCGCATAAATGACATGTTATCTGACCCAGCTAAGGTGGATAAGTTGACTGGATTTCTATTTGGCAGATTTTCTCACAGGACAGATGAAACAATTCCCAAGAACTTGCATGAGGAGTTTGAGAAACTAGCTGATAGCCAGGTAGAGGTCTTAGATTCTACTCTACCACAGGAGGTGGTGGGAAAGGATATCACACAGATTGATAGCAACAGTCAACTTGATACTCAAATTGAGACAATTGTTTACAGGTCGTCAAAGGGTGATGCTATAGGTATTCAAGATGGTATAGTTACAACAGGCAGTGACTACAGTGTAGTGTGTTCAGATAATGATTACGAGGATGTTGTTGTGCAAGATGGTGAGATACCTGGTAGAGATGAGCAGACATTGAGCATTCATGACTTTGCTGAGAAAGAGTACCAGGCACAGTTAGATGCTTCATCACATGAGGTTGAGGCTGGTAGTACTTCACATGATTTGTCCAGCCAGCAGAAGGTGAACCAAGATAGTATTGTGACTTCATTATCTCATCATGACTGGTATGTAGAGTTAGTTGGTATTGGTCATATTACTCAGGTGAGGAGTTTGCTTGAGTTACCAGTTGATTCTAGTTTACGGATATGGACTCGAGATTGTTATATTGGCATTTGGGATTCAGTTGACTGGAGATCTTTAACACTTTTTGGTAGCAGTGTTTGTTTGGGTGCTATCATGGATTTGATTAGCAGATTACACGGTGTTGTCTTTTCTTGTGCCAGCATCTTGTTTGATGTTGGTATTAGTTTTTATACACCAATGTTGGGCTTTGTTAATATATCCAGTCGATCATACTTGCTGGAATGTGTTGATGATATTTCATATTTGGCAGTGTGTATAGATGAGTCCCAGGATCATATTGGCATTGATGACATCCAAGAGGATGCAGTGGGCAGTTTTGAAGACTTAGTTTCCTTGGGTACAGAGGAGTTGGACAGCAATGCTAATGTTTTTGATACTCTGTATGTTGATATGAGCTTTATATTTGATTCACAGGATATGGATGGTAATACTCTAGAGACTAGTAACTTTGAGGACACTCCTTCAGACAGTGCATCAGAGGAGGTTTGTAGGAGACAGTCAAGCCAGTGCCATCATGTGTCTAATCAGTTGAGAGTTAGTGACCAAGACATTGCTATCACTTGCCAAAATTTCGATGCTGCTCGTCAATTGTTAGCAGTTTATGGATGGGGTTCTCCTACTAGTGATGAGCAGGGAGGAAGTTATCTTTCCTTGACAGAGATCCACTCTTTATGGGAGGCTATTCGGATTTTGAGACAAAATTATATGCAGTTGGTAGCCGACAAAGATTATCTTATGGAGTGGGGCAGTACAGCATATGATGCATTGTTGGCCAAGGAAGATGAGGTGAGTGAGCTTACTGAGCAGCTTGAGGTGACTTCTGAGATTCTTGAGAGTACACAGTTGGCTCTCAAGGAGTCACAGTTTCATTTGGCTAAGGTGACCATGGAGTTAGAGTGACTACAGTCTTTACCTAATTCTATACAGTCACAAGCTGTGGTGTTTGGTGATCCGAGGATGTCCATGGCCGAGATTGTTAGAGACAGTGGAGATGGGGATGCATCCATCCTTGATACTAACATTGGCATATCAGGTTCATTCCCACTAGAGTCAGGTTCAATTGAGTTGGGTGCTGTAGCAGATTTTTGTGGTGTGCCTAACATGGTGGTGACCTCTAGTACTAATGGCACGAAGACTAGAGATGTTGTATCAAAGACCACGTGTGACGTTGGTGATCTGATAGTTGGCATGGTTCCTACTAGTAATACTACTCCCTTCGCAATGTCTTCAGAGGTAGTAGTCAGTTCCAACTTGGTTAATGATCGATTGCAGTTATTTACATCTAGATTGCAGTCCGAGCCACTGACTGAGATTGGTGCATTCTATCGGCATTACACTGTGAGGTTGATAATACATGACTTAGAGCAAGAGTTTTGGAGTGATGCTTTAGCAGGTGTTGTTATTGATTCTACTCCTTTGGCTATGACATCTCTTGACTTAGCTGGTGATCAGTCACAGTGGGTTGTATCACTTCTTCATGGTGAGCTGTTGACTGAGGTTGGTTTTTTTTATCAACATTATATTGCAGGGTATGTACATCAGTTAGAATTTGATCCTTGTGCTGAGGAGTTGATGGCAAACAAATTTGGTTTGGATTCCATTTCTTACTCTTTATCTTGTAATGTCTTTTCACCATCAGCAGTGTATGGGAGTTATGGTTATGAGACAGTGGCCGATGATTTGCAGAGTTGTGTTGACTGCAGGAGTTGTACAGTGTGTGGATTCTCCATACTTGGTACAGTTTCATTTGAGAGGGTTCACCATTGTTGCAGAGTTGGATTGTACATTCCATATAGGCCAGTGGGATGCGTTGATGGTATTTACTGTGTTGGTAGTTTGATTTGTCCACTTTACTTGGGTTCTGATGTTCTAAGAGTTTGTGCCTCATGGGTTTTTGATTGTGGTAGTGGTGATTTTGGAGTTTGGTTGAGCTATAATTGTCAATTTGATTATGGATTCCTCTTAGTCATATTGCAGAGGATATTACAGGAGCCTGTGTTAATTGTTAGTAGTATAGTTCATGACTACATTTGGGATCCAGGTGGATTGATTGGTTTATTGTTCAGCCATTGCTTGAGGACAAGCAATGATTGGGAGGGGAGGACTTGTCATGTCCCCTTTTCAAATAATTAAAAAAGAAAATCTTTGCTAAGGCAGGCAGGCCCAAGAAAGTGAAGTTTCGAAAAAAGGGGGTTAATCTTTGGAAACCGTTGGACTAATAAATGAAAATTATTATTAAAATAAGTTTCATTAACCTCTCTTGGACGTGAGTTACAGTTATGCCCTCTTTTAAGGGGTTTGGAGGCATTTTGGGCTCATTCCAGAACTTGATTTTTGCTCATTCTTTGTTATTCTTCAGAGGCTGCCAAACCTGTGGAGAAGGAGACCCAAGAACGGGAGTTTGCAGGTTTCCAGGGAGACCCAAGAACAGGAGTTTGTAGGTTTCCAGGAAGGCTAAGGATGGGAGTTTGAAGCCATTCTATGTGCATGCTCATACAGAGTATGCCTTTGTGTTGAACAGTGCAGATTTGTGAGTTTCCGGGTGTGTTTTTGTATGAGTTTGGTGTTTACAGTTGAGTATTTCATATCAGTTTGGGTTGCTGCTGTATATTAGACTTTTAAATGTTAAAATAGAGCTGAATATATATATTGGGACGTGATTAAACTTCTAAGATAGATTATTAGTGTTTTTGTGGTGTTTCCGGGCATATTTTGTGCTATTTTGGGAGCCCGATGAGCATAGTTTTGGTCCTACATTTTCGAGCTGTTGTGTAAAGGCTATACAGATCTGGAAATGTCAATTTGTAGGCTGTTATGCTGCTGAAAGTTCTGTAAAAATTTCCATTTTCAGATTCATTAATAATTTGTGACGTTGTGAAGCTTTTAGCACTATTTTCAGCATACCCGATTTGGGGTTTCTTAAGAAATTTGGTGGATCTTTGTGATATCAGTTGTTTGATCTTAAAGATCTGATTAAAGGTTGGAAATATCATACAAAATCAGAAAAGGGACATTACATCACTCGATTGTCATAGGATTTTTGTAAGTTTGTAGTGTTAACCAAGCTTCTATTGGTTAATAAAGGAAATTGTTTCAGAGTTAGTTTCTACCAAGTAGGGGTGGCTAACGAAGGATTTTCTTATTTTGTTGTGTTAAGCTTAATTGATTTATCTATAGAATCCAACTAACTAAAGTAATGAATATTAATTATTGTAAGTAGTATTTGAGCTGGCTTGACAAAGTGGAAGATACAAGTATAAGGTCAAGTTGTGATTTCAAAGTGTATATGAAAAAGTGCAAGTGAATGTGCAAATTGTGATGATGTGATTGAAGATCTATTGATGAGAAGAGGAAGTGAATTTGAAGGATGAGTAGAATATCCTTGTGGTGTAGCAAATCCATATTTGATCAGGAAGGATCAAGTACAAGCTAGAATAGAGATTTGAAATTAGAAATTCAGTTGCATTCAAATTAGTTCATCTCATTGTTACTCTCTAACCATTTTTGCAATGATCTAAATCTCCTAACAAAGTTGGCTTAATTGCTATTTGCAAATCCTCTAACAAGGTGGCAATTCCATTGAATTGTTCTCAAGACCTCTAACCAGGCCACTCCTAATAGGGTGATTAAATCATTTTATAGGTTCACACCTAACAATTTGTTTTGTAACCTTTAACAGGGTTGGCTCATAACAGGGATCACTTTAGAAAAGTGAAAATTAGTAACTAGTTGCTATTGGTGGTTTTTACCAAATTGCATTTTCACATTATATCTTGGTGTCAAATATGTTCATGCTATTTTATTTTATGTGTTTGAATCTAAGTTAAAGTAATGGTAATCAAAGATAAAATCTAATGGTTTATATGTTAATCTTTTACTGAGCTAATTCAGTTATTATCGAGTTATAACATTCTATGTGTTTATCGAGCTTCAACAGTATTCAGTTATATGTTTGCATTTTGTACTAACATCTAAGCAATCTAGGATTTATTTTTGTAGTAATTGATTCACCCCTCCCCTCTTAGTTACTCCTCTTATATTTTCAAAAATTGGTATTAGAGCTTTTGGTGCTTGCAGAGAAGGTTTCAAGGACCTAAGCTAAAGATTAGGATGTCTTACAAAAGAGAGATTCCCAAGCTGAACAAAGACAATTTTTGTAGCATGACAAAGACTTATGAGATTACATGTGGCTACCATTAGTGATTTAGGTTGCAAGTATCTTGATGTTGAATATAAGACTCCCACTGGAGTATTTTCAGTTGAACACATTGCTGAAAAGAAGAATCATAATATCATGATGATTGATATTGCATTTGCTCTCAGTTATGCTAAATTTGATGAGATAAAAGATTGAAAAACTGCTTTTGCAATGTGGAAAAAATTGAAAGATTTCTATAGAGGAGATGACAATGTAAGAAGAGCCAAAACATAAAGCCTTAGAGGACAATTTGATCAAATGAAAATGAGAGAAGATGAAAACATTAAAAAATATGTGGAATGGATCAAGACCAGTATAAGTACAATCAAAGCATCTAGAGGAGACATCAAGGAGGAAACTGTTGTAAGTAAAGTGCTCAAAACTCTTCTTCCTATTTATGCAATTAGAGTATCCACTATTCAAGAAATGAGATTTGATCCAAATAATAAAATAGGCTTGGATGCTCTAGTTGGAAGATTAATAGATTTTGAGTTAGACAATTATGATAACTATGTTCCTGCTTCAAAGAATATTTAATTTGCATTTAAAGCTAAGCTTTCATTCAAGGAAAAGGGTAAAAGGTCAAAATCCAATCAATTTGGAAGTGAAGAAGATGGATTATTAGAAGAAAATTCAGATAGTGATCTTGACTTGAAGTTGTTGAAGCCCTACTTGCAAGGAAGAGAAAAGTACAAAGGTAAAGTTCCTCTGATCTACTTTTCTTGTGAAAAAATTAGTCACATTGCTGCTAGGTATCCAAACAAGGAAATGAAGGATGAGAAGAAAATCAATAAGTATAAAGGAAAGAAGGACTCCAAGAACTACAAGAGCTTCAAGGAAGAAGGTAAGAAATCTTGTTTCATAGCTAAAGATTTTGATAACAGTGAAGATGAAATGGTATATATTGCTGTGAAAGATGAATCTGATGATGAAGGAGATAAGATGGCATTTATCTCTCATGTTATCAAGAATAATATATGGAATATTGATAGTGGTTTCTCACATCATATGACTGGTGACAAAACAAAATTTGAGCATATGTTATATTATGATGGAGGTAGTGTAAGATTTGGAAACAATGAACCTTGTAACATAAAAAGAAAAGACTATATCTTGTTAACTAAAGAATTTATATGTGACAATGCTTATTGGGTTGAAGGACTTAAGCATAATATACTAAGTGTGGCACAACTAAATAACATTGGATTCAAGGTAGAATTCATGAATGGACAGGCCAAATTGTTGGATGAGAAAGGAAATTTGGTTGGTTCTAGCAAGCAAGCAAAAGGTAATCTATTTTATCTTGATCTCAGTGATTGTTCATGTTTTATTGCTCAAGTAGAGGAAAATTGGTTATGGCACAAAAGGCTATGTCATGTGAATTTTGATAATCTAGTTAAGATAAGCAAACATAAAAGAGTAAGAGGTATTCCTAGTTTGAAGAAGCTTGATATGGGTCTATGCAAGTATTGCCAAATTCATAAGATGGGAAAGAAAAACTTCAAAAGAAAAGACTACTAGTTAGAAGAAGTCTTGGAAATTGTTCATACAGATTTATGTGGACCTATTGGAATAGAAAGTTATAATGGAGAAAAGTTTTTCATTCTCTTTGTTGATGACTATTCTAGAATGATGACAGTAATGTACCTAAAAGAAAAAGCAGAAGCCTTTCAAAAATTCAAGTGGTATTTGGCAAGAATAGAAAAAGAAACTGAAAAGAAGTTGAAATTCCTAAGATCAGATAGAGTTGGTGAATTTATCTCCCATGAATTCAATAATTTCTACATTGAAAGAGGAATCAAAAGACAAGTATCTACCCCTGGTACATCACAAAAAAATGGTATAGCAGAAAGAAGAAACAGATCTATCATGGATTGTGTAAGAAGATTCATAATTGAAAAGAATGTTGCTCTCAAATATTGGAAGGAAGATCTATTAGTACTATAGTTCATACTTTGAACAGAGTTCAGTTGAAGAAAGATTCAAACAAGACACCTTATTAGCTATGGTATGGCTACAAACCTAATGTTAGTTACTTGAAAGTATTTGGCAACAAATGTTACATATTGAAAGAATCTAGAAAAGGAAAATTTGATGTAAAAGGTGATAAAGGCATATTTCTAGGATACTCCTATAGAAGTAAAGCATATAGATGTTCGAATTTTTCTACTTAAAAAATTATAGAGAGTGCACATGTTAGAATTGATGAATATGTAGAAAAGAGTGAAGAAGAAAGCAATAAGGAACCTGAAGACTATAGAAGATTCATTTAGTATGAACCTGATACTCTGCCAAACCTATTTGAGAGAAAAGAAGCTTCATCTCTTGAGTCCCCATAAACTCCAATAGTTATCGAGTTGTAGGTAGTGCAACTTGAGCTGCAATGACCTGAGTCACAATCAGAGGCTACTGAGCTAGTTCAAGCAGAATCTAATGGACCCAAGTCATAGACAAAAGGACCAAGATTGAAAGTAAAATTCAAGAAGAAGATGGTGGAACTCATTCAAAGACCAAGGAGCCTGTGCTAGCAAGATATGTTAGAATATATCATGCACTTGATCAGTTCATTGGAGACAAATTAGATGGAACAATGAGAAGAAGTTAATAAAAAGGTACATGTTTCCTTACTGAATTTGAACTTAGAAGTGTTAAAGACGCTTTGGAAAATGAAATTTGGATTGAAGCAATAAATTAAAAGATAGAACAAATAGAAAAGAATAAAACTTGGACTCTTGTTCCTAGACCCAAGGATAAAAATGTGATTGGTACAAAATATGTATTTAGAAATAAGCTGAATAAAGATGAAAAGGTATCAAGAAACAAAGCAAGATTTGTATTCAGAGGTTATTCTCAAGAAGAAGCTATTGAATATAGTGAGACTTTTGCTCTTTTGGTAAGACTTAAAGGTGTTAGAACTTTACTAGCATATGCATCACATAAAGGATTTAAAGTATATCAAATAGATGTTAAATCTGCATTCTTGAATGAAATTCTTGATGAGGAAGTCTATATTGAACAACCATAAGGTTTTTTAGATCCTAGCAAAAGAGACACAGCTTGCAAGCTACACAAAGCATTATATGGTCTTAAGCAAGCTCCTAGAGCTTGGTATGAAAGACTCCATAATTACTTGGTATAGATTGGTTTTCAAAGGACTAAGGATAACCATAGTCTATATATAAAGGAAGGACTAGATAAGAAGATTGTGTTGGAAGAAATATTTGTTGATGATACTCCATTTATAGGAAATGATGACTTGTGCAAAGCATTCTCAAAAGAAATGAGAAAAGAATTTGAGATGTCCATGTTTGGTGAAATAAAATTCTTTGTTGGATTGCAGATACAACAAAACAAGAATGGGATCTACATCACTCAATCTAAGTACATCAAGGAGATACTAAAGAAATTTGGAATGAAAGATTCAAGACCAATTGGAACACCTATGTCTAGTGGACATAAGCTTTCTAAAAATGATGATCCCAAAGAATTAGATAAGACCACTTACAGATCAATGATTGGAAAATTGCAGTATGTAGTACACATAAGGCCGGATATTGCTCTAGCAGTTGGAATAGTGGCAAGATTCTCAACAAATCCTAAAGAAAATCACATGATGGAAATCAAGAGAATCATGAGATATCTGAAAGGTACTAAAGACTATGGTTTATGGTACAAACTTGGAGGCAATTTGGACTTGAAAGTATTTACTGATATTGATTGGGTAGGAAGTCTTGATGACAGAAAAAGTGCTAGTGGTGGAGCATTCTTTCTTGGAAAAAGACTAGTATCTTGCACAAGCAAGAAGCAAAATTGTACATCTCAATCCACAATAGCGGCAAAATATGTAGCACCAATAGTTAATTGTTCTAAAATTTTGTGGTTCAAACAACTATTATAAAGAATGAAGGTAGAGATCAAAGATCCAGTTGTCATATGTTGTTATAACACTAGTGCAATCAACATATCAAAGAATCTAGTAATGCATTCCAAAATAAAACATATTTCTATAAAATATCACTTTTTAAGAGAGTTGGTGCAAGATAAAGCAACCATATTGGAATATGTGAATACAAAGGAAAAGATTGTAGACATATTCACCAAGCCATTACCTAAGGATGCATTTCTATATCTAAGAGGTAAGCTAGGGGTCATTCCATTATCTAAAATTCACTAAATGAAGTTAAGTGAATGAATCAACTAGAACCTATTGAAGATCAATCAATTGGTGCAAGAATTAGCAAGGGCATATTGCAGATGAATTAGTACTTAAGGTACATTGGTATTTACAGAGTTATTGTCTTTGGCATGTGTTTTCAAAGAGGGAGAAGTTTACTATCATGTATTTGAGAAATTTTTGGAATTAGAATAAAGAAACTAGAGAGGGAGAAGTCTTCCAAAGAAGTATGTTGAAAGAGGGAGGATTTTCTGAATGAACTTGGTAACAACTGTTGCAGACAGAATTAAGTGAAAGGAAGAGCTCATACTAACAGTGGGAGATCTCAAATCTAAAATCCAAAATTTCATTGTGCTATGACATGTTCTATTGCCATCAATGCCAAAGATGAATATTGTTGGATACAATTGATTAATTATGTGTTGTCTTTGATGTTACACAAATGTCATAATCATTATTAGTCAATATATTTCAAGCTGACTCAAACAATGAAGACAGTTCTCAATGTCTACCAAGTGTTCTTGTGTTTTCCTAGTTCATAAGGCAATGCCTATCGAGTTCACTCTAGCATCAAAGGAAAAGTTGCAAAAAGTGAGTGTTCACCAAGCTCACTCAAGTAACAAAGGAAATTTGGATGGAACTAGTGCTAACTGAGCTCACTCAATTGCCAAAGGATTTTTGTAAGTTTACAGTGTTAACCAAGCTTTTGTCGGTTAATGAAGGAAATCGTTTCAGAGTTAGTTTCTACTGAGCAGGGTTGGCTAATGAAGGATTTTCTTATTTTGTTGTATTACGATTAATTGATTCATCTATAGATTCTAGCCAGCTAAAGTAATGAATATTTATTATTGTAAGTTGTATTTGAGTTGACTTGACAAAGTGGAAGATATAAGTATAAGGTCAAGTTGTGATTTCAAAGTGTGTGTAAAAAAGTGCAAGTGAATGTGCAAATTGTGATGATGTGATTGAAGATATATTGATGAGAAGAGGAAAAGAATTTGAAGGATAAGCAGAATATTCTTGTGGTGTAGCAAAGCCATATTTGATCAAGAAGGATCAAGTACAACCTAGAATAGACATCTAAAATCAGCAATTCAGTTGCATTCAAATAAGGTCATCTCATTGTTACTCTCTAACCATTGTAGCAGTGATCTAAATATCCTAACAAAGTTGGCTTAATAGCTATTTCCAAATCCTCTAACAAGGTGGTAATTTTATTGAATTATTTTGAAGACCTCTAAAAAGGCCACTCCTAATAGGATGATTAAATCCTTTAACGGGTCACACCTAATAGTGTGTTTTGTAACCTTTAACAGGGTTGGCTCCTAATAGGGCCAATTCAAAAGAGTGAAGATTAGTAACTAGTTGCTATTGAAGGTTTTTCCCAAATTGGGTTTCCACATTAAATTCTGGTGTCAAATGTGTTCATGCTATTTTATTTTACGTGTTTTCAATTAAGTTAAAGCAATGGTAATCACAGATAAAATCTAAAGATGTATAACATCTAAAGATTTATATGTTAATATTTTACCAAGCTAATCTAGTTATTACTGAGTTATAACATTCTATGTGTTTACTGAGCTTCAGTAGTATTTAGTTATCTATTTTCATTTTGTACTAACATCTAAGGCATATGGGATTTATTTTTGTAGTAACTGATTCACCCCTTCCCTCTCAGTTACTCCTTTTATATTTCCAACATCTAGACTATGACAAAGATGCAAGAAAGTTAGTTTGGTGGTCATTACAAGATCACATGGGTTAATAAATTTAAACATTGAGTAGCTGTGAGGTTGCAATAAAGGCTTGAATCAAGAGATTGATCTCTCACATATCAACATTTCCAATAAGGAAATACAATTGTGAGGGCACAAAAATGTGACATGTGGAAATGACCTACTGATAGGGTAATAGGGTGATGAATCCAACCTATTAGATGGTGACGCATGGCTCTCTTTTCATAGTCAGGTGGTTGTAGGTGATCAAAATATTTTTTTGCCATCAATGAACCTCTTTTGATAGTGTTCTTGATGCCTAATAAATGAAAATTTCATTCTATTGCTACCATGGTTATCCGTTTACTAGTTAGAGTAGTTATGGCCATCATTTTTGTCTCTTCAGGGCTCAAGTTTGCATGTAAAAATTAGGTTTTTTGCATAGGAATGTGCATCCAATCAAACCTTCCTTGGATTAGTAGTTATTCTTCTCTGCAACTTGAAGACAATGGTTGAGTTTTAGGGTTTCAGTTGAAGTCTTCTTATTTCTATCTAAGCTATAAAGATAAATTTTGTACCTCTTTCAAGGGGTCGGTATCTTCTCTTATTCTATATTAGTTGTATTGCATACTCTGCTACTATAATTTCCTTTTCCTCTGAGTGGATATACTTCTTTGTTGTACCTCTTTCTTCCATTAATATATTGTGCAATATCTTATTGCCTTTTGTTAATGTGTTTCTTCCATTTGTCAACTTGTATGTTGTATCTATTTTGCCTTTGAATGATATAGAGTGAAGCTCCTTCCTTATAACATTCTATTGGTTTCTAATCTACATGTGGTCATTGAGTTAAAGAAAAGATTGGATCTATGTACTTTGGGATTATATTGATAAACTGTGTAGTTCTAGGAAGAGAAAAGACTAAATGTACTATTTGGTGTATCACCCCTCTAGATTAGACTAGGTAGTTTGATTTCATGTATTTCCTTCTCCCTTTTGCTTCAAAGAAGTAGTTATGTGCATCCTGATAGTGAGGAAGTAAACCTTCTCTAGAGACTCAATTTTATTGTTCAAGTCCCATAACTTGGAGATTGTTTCCATGTTTTACAAGGTTTCCTTTAGGTCAAACTTTAAGGAAGGGTGAAAACTTTTGTGACAATAGTTTTTGGCACATCCAGTGGGACTACATTTAAGATTACTAAGAATTTTGTTCATGTCAATTGAAGGACTTCAACTTCTATGCTGAGAAGATAGTGTTGCTCTTAGAATTTTAGCCTTCAAGAGGCTCACATTCAAGCACCTGGAAACTCCATCTCTACATCTTGGTTCTCAGACTAAAGCTATAGAAATTCATGCCCAAGGTTCAAACAAGGGCATCTTCTAAAGGTAACTTTTAATTTACTAAACTTTCATTTTCAAATCATAGAAGAAAAAGAAGTAGACTTTCTCTATCACCAGTTAGGAGTTTAGAGGTAGCACATACACCTCCTAGATCTCTTTCTACTCTTCTAGTTGATAGGTCACAACCTAGGGTACCATCTTTTCATTTGAATAGTTCATTATTCCACATGGGCCTCCCTAGAAATTAGGTGTTTTCTACCTTTAATGGTGGCAGTCCTCTTATTTTAGCCCAAAGACATGATATCCCATTATCTACTCTTAAAAATTTGCCAGATTTTACTAGTGAAACTTCAATTTCCCCAATAGAACACATTTAAGAATTCTCAAATATCTGCAATATACATGGTATTAAAAAAGATGATTTTGCTATTATTCTATTAGCTTCGTCTCTAAAGGGAAAAGCCTTAAAATGGTACAGAGGATTGCCATATAAATCCATTAATAATTGGGATGAGTTAGGAGAAATATTGTGCAAACATTTCAAAGATATGAGTGACCATCTATCACTTGTAGAATAACTAACTAAAATCAAGAGGATTCCTCATGAGTTTATGAGAGATTTTAATTATAGATTCCAAAAGACATGGGATAAAATACCTGTTGTAGTAAAACCTTCCCCTGGTAATGCTTTCTTGTATTACCTAATTGACTTCAATAGTGATATTGCTACTACTTTACAAACTATGGGAGGGGATACATTACCAGTTGCATATAAAATTTTCATAAGAGCATAAAATATCTTGATTCAAGAAGGGAAGTTAGCTCCAAGGCCTCCAATGCCTTTCTTTCTGAACATGCCTACTCATTAGCCTACAATAGCCCCTATTCATACCACATCCACAAGCCAACCTCTTGCCATAACCCCAATATCCTCTACATTCAAGCTTATTAAGAATTCCATTGGTTTGCTAGTGTCAATTAAAGGATTTCAAATTCTATGTTGAGAAGATGTTGTTGTTCTTAGAATTGTAACCTTCAAGAGGCTCACATTCAAGCACCTAGTGACTCCATCTCTACATCTTGGTTCTTAGACTAGAACTATTGCAATTCATGCCCAAGGTTCAAACAAGGGCAACTTTTAGATGTAACTTTTAGTTTATTGCACTTTCATTTTCAAATCCTAGAAGAAAAAGAAGTAGACTTTCTCTATCACCATTTAGGAGTTCAGAGGTAGCACATACACTTCCGAGATCTCTTTCTACTCCTATAGTTGATAGGTTACAACCTAGGGTACCATCTTTTCATCTGAATAGATCATTATTCCACATGGCCCTCCCTATAAATTAGGTTTTTGCTACCTTTAATGGTGGTAATCCTCTTATTTTAGCCCAAAGACATGATATCCCAACATCTGCTCTTAAAGTTCTACCATATTTTATTGGTGAAATTTCAATTTCCCCAATAGAACACATTTAGGAAGTCTCAAATATCTACAATATACATGGTGTTACAAAATATGATGTAGCTATTAGATTGTTAGCTTCACCAGTAAAGGATAAATCCTTACAATGGTATAGAGGATTGCCACATAACTCCATTAATAACTAGGATGAGTTGGGAGAAAGATTGTGGAAACATTTTGAAGATATGAGTGATCATCTATCACTTTTATAATAACTAACTACAATCAAGAGGGTGCCTCATGAGTTTATGACATATTTTAATTATAGATTCTAAAAGACATGGGATAGGATACCTACTATAGTAAAACCTTCCCTTGGTAAAGCTTTCTTGTATTACCTTAAGAGATTTCGATAGTGATATTGCTACTACTTTACAAACCATGGGAGGGGATACCTTACTAGTTGCATATGAAATTGTCATAAGGGCATAAAATAGGTTGATTCAAGGAGGGAAGTTAGCTCCAAGGCTTCCAATGCCTTTCCTTTTGGACATGCCTACTCATTAGCCTATAGTAGCCTCAATTCCTACCCATCCACAAGCCAACCTCTTTCCATAACCCCAATAGCCTCTACATTCAAGCTTGCTAAGAATTCTATTGGATTGTTGGTGTCAATTAAAGGACTTCAAATTCTCTGTTGAGAAGATGATGTTGGTCTTAGAATTTCAGCCTTCAAGAGGCTCAAATTCAAGCTCCTGGCGAATCCATCTCTACATCTTGGTTCTTAGACCAAAACTACTACAATTCATGCCCAAGGTTCAAACAAGGGCATCTTTTAGAGGTAACTTTTAGTTTGTTGAACTTTCATTTTCAAATCGTAGAAGAAAAAGAAGTAGACTTTCTCTATCACTAGTTAGGAGTTTAGAGGTAGCACATACACCTACTAGATCTCTTTCTACTCTTCCAGTTGATAGGTCACAAACTAGGGTACCATCTTTTCATTTGAATAGATCATTATTCCACATGGTCTTCCCTAGAAATTAGGTGTTTTCTACCTTTAATGGTGGAAATCCTCTTATTTTAGCTCAAAGACATGATATCCTAGTATCTGTTCTTAAAAATCTATAAGATTTTACTGGTGAAACTTCAATTTTCCCAATTGAACAAATTTAGGAAGTCTCAAATATTTGCAATATATATAGTATTACAAAAGGTGATGTTGCTAGTAGACTATTAGTTTCATCACTAAAGGGAAAATCCTTACAATGGTATAGAGGATTGCCACATAACTCAATTAATAACTGGGATGAGCTAGGAGAAATATTGTCCAAATTTTTTGAGGATATGAGTGATCATCTATCACTTTTAGAATAATTAACTACAATCAAGAGGACACCTCATGAGTCTATGACAGATTTTAATTATAGGTTTCAAAAGACATGGGATAAAATACCTACTGTAGTAAAATATTCCCCTGGTAATGCTTTTGTTGACATATCAATCAAATTTGTTATTAGTGACATACACTTATTAAGATTGTAAATAGCTATCGAGCTTATTGTACAATTAACAATGTTTTCCAAGAATTTCAATTGTTGCCAAGTTCTAAAGTTGCTACCAAGTCATTTGGAAAAATTCTAGTGTTTACCAAGAAGTTACAGTTACTGTGAAGATCAACAGTTTAAACCATGCATCTTAGTGTATGCCAAGTTTACTAGTGCAAATTGAGCTATGCAATGCTTACTGAGTTCATAGTTTATGTTATGTAAGTCCAGTGTTAACCAAGCTACTCAGTGTTAACCAAGTGACTCAGTTTATATCGAGCTTGAGGAGATAATGTTTATTGAGTCATACAATATAAACCAAGAGACTCATTTTATATGACAAGTTTCAAAGTATCTACCAAGTCACTAGTGTAGACCAAGTTCAAGACTACTTAGAAGTGATTAGTATGGACCAAGCTTCTACATCTATAGAGTGCATGGCGATTTCGAGCATTGACAGTGGATGCCGAGTATCAAAAACTCACCAAGTCAATCTTCAAAACCTAAGTGTCTTCAATTGGGTTGACTTTGTAATATTTGTGTAAACTTGTATAGTGGTCGAATTTGTAATTTGTATAATTGGATTGGTATATATATAATGTATTGTATCAAATCCAATGTGTGAAGTAATGATGCATATGTAGTGTAATCTTAAGAGAAGAGCAGAAAGTGCAAATTACAAAGGCTATAATAGTATAAGGAGTAGCAAAGATCCATCTATCACAGCAAGGCAATTTGTACACATAAAGGAATCTCATTCAACAAACCAAGTTGTAGATTAGAGATCAACTATTGTTTCATCCTAACATGTGGATCAGTCAAATCCTATAACAAGGTAGACCTAACAGTCTTTTCTAAATCTCTTTATTGAGTGCATACTTCATTGTATGTCTGTAAATCCTTTCACAAGATGGACTTAGTAGTCCTTATTGCTCCTAATAGGGCAGATCATCAAAAGTGATCAATGTGAGCCTTAACAGGCCAACTTTATACTAGAGTACTAAATCTTGTGGGTATCATCCCTACCCTAGTTTTACTTTCTATTTGGAAGGTTTCTAGGTCATCAAATACTTTTGTCAAAGTGTTATGAATGCTTTCATGTTTTCAGTTTCTTACGCATATAATCAGATTGAATTATATGTGAAGTATTAAATGTTAATTGGACTATTGGATTAATAATTAAAATTGTTGAAGTTTTAGAGGTTACTGATTCACCCCTATACTTTTGTAACTTAGCCTAGTTAAGAATATTTCCAACAATTGGTATTAGAGCATTGTGTTTCTCAGAAGAAACTTTAACAACTTGAGCAAAGATCATAGCCATGGAGATATTTAGACTTGACAAAGCTATTGACAAAAAAAAGCTAGATTTGGAAATAGCTATTGCCCAACTCAAGAAAGAAAAGGAGCAACTCTCTCAATCCTTGAAAAGAAGAAAAGAACTTGCAATTCAAATAAATGATCATCTCTACATTGAAGAAAAGGTTGAAGATCTTCATTCAATTAATCAAGATGAAGCCAATGAAGCAATCAAAGAACTCCTAGAAAAGAATGGTTCCTTGCAAGAAGAAGTAAGAAAACTAAGAAGAGAACAAGAAATCTAGTCAGTAAAGCTATGCAAAGTCATAGAGAAAAAAAACAAGATAAAAGAAGAAATAGAAGGAAAGAACAATTAAATCTAGCACCAATCCATTTAGCAAGCAGACCTTATTGATCAACTCTCCAATGCAAATGAAGAAATCATGAGCCTAAGATCTAAAAATGAAAAATTGAGAAATGATCTAAACTTTGAAAGGAAAATCAATGAAAGAATGATGAAATCCCAAGTAGACATGAATCAATTGAATGAGAGAAATCTCTATAGACAAAAAGGAAAGGTAGGAATTGGATATATAGAAGAAGGAGAATCATCCAAGCAAGGAGCTCAAAAGAATCAAAGACCTACTTGCAATCACTATGGTAAGATAGGTCATACATCAAACAAATGTTGGAGCAATGGAAAAGAAAAATTCAATGAAAAATGCTACAATTTCAATTAGCATGGTCATAAGGCTAATGAATGCAAAGAGAAACCAAGATTTGATGGAAAATGTCACAAATGTAAGAAACATGGACATAAGTCATCAGAATGCAAAACCATGACATTGAATCTAGAAGAGAAAATTGTGAAAGAAATATTTGGTTGGGACTACAACACTTGGTGTAGATGTCATTACTATGGAGAATTTGAACACACTGGAATAAATTGTGTAAAACATCATATGAGGAGAACATATACCACTAAAATATGTTTCACTTGTATAGAACTTGGTCATCTTGCCAAGAACTGTATGAATAATAGTAGAATAGAAGATGCAAAGAAGGCAAAAGCAGATAACATCCAGAAACAAATGAGACAACAATGGGTTCCAAAGTCTACTAAGAATACAATTCCAAGAAATGGTGATCAAATCACTCAAGAATTGGGTGAATCTACCATTTCTACTTAAGTTCTCAAGGGAGAACTAGAACTAGGCTATCAAAGAAGACATCAAAATCAGTTCTAGTAGAAAAGTCAAATGATCCATATCTATATTCAAGATACAAAGGGATTACTGAGCAAAAAGGGGTACCAACTACTAGCAAGTTACTTTCCTTATTGAGTGAGGTTGGATCATACACTTTATTAAGCAAGGTCGGGAGTAACTAAATTCTATGTGGTTATCAAAGGATAAAAGACTCTACTGAGTGAGGTCTAAAGTACTAAAGATACATATGGTTACCAAGTCACAACGAATTTGCTGAGTGTTCAATGAAAAGAAGTGGATGATAGCCTATCAACATGATGTCAATCAATCTACCTTTCATACTGAGCATTTATGGAAATATTTGATAAAAGGAATGGAATCGAAGTCATTTTTTATCATGAAATTTTTGAGAGCTATTGCAAAGTGTGATCTTTAGAGAATCCAAGCAATTTGAGTGAATTGTTAGCACAAATTTTTGAATTGTCTAAAGGCCTACCAAGTAAAGATGGCATCCAATAATAGCAAGGCAAAGTGAGGTTTAGAAATGCTAGTTTGTGGTGAATGGAAGGCACTAAACTTCAATCTCACTCATGTAATCATAGAAACCCTAGATCCAAGTGGAATGTAGTCACAAATCCCTCCAAATGTACTGTTGATCAATAATTTTCGAACTCACTTTAAATGTGTTATTTAAGAGATTGGCACTTTGGAAATGGATGATGCCATAGACAAACTATGTTTAAATGGAGTTTTGAAACTCGAGCACCAACACCTAGAAACTAAAGGGTTAACTCACATCCCTCACATGCCCCATTAATTTCATGTAAAATGGATTAGGTTTATCCTTAGTCAGGTGCATAATGGGTAGTTGTGGCAACTAGTATTGATTACAAAGAAGATGATTCATCAAATCATTGGTCTCCCAATGTTGACCAAAGCTAAGATGACCAAAACCCTAGGTCAGGTTGAAATTGAAAAGAAAACCTTGACAGAATAAGACGATAGAGGAATGAAGATTAGTAGTGCCATAAACAAGGAGTTGAAATTTGGAATCCATATTATTGCACACAAGATTTACAGCTCAAATAGGTTAAGCAATGATTCGTTTGAAGCAATTGACCTTGCATATAAGGTAGTGAAGAACAATCTATCTTTTGACCTTTTCAAGCTACTATTGAAACAATTCAACAAGAACATTGAAAGCATCACGACATCAAAGAATAAACCATGTAAGTTTGGCTCCCTATTAACATGCTTATTCTTTTATGTTCATAATTTTTTTCCTTTAAAAGGCACTATTATGTGTAGAAAAGATGTGCTAGTGCTTTATTAGATCAATGAGTTTATTGTTGAGATGGGTGAAAACTATAATAGTATCATGGATAACTATTTTGATGCTTTCAAGGAGAAAATGAACAATAGATACCGAATCCCCAAGAAACTTGTTAAAGACTATAAGGATGATGTGTGTTTCATGGTGGATAGTGACAAAGTATACATTTAGGCAGTTAGGCCTAGAATAGCATGGGTGAAACCTCTTGGATATGAGGTAAATATTGATGAAACCAAAGACATCATTGAAGCTCTTATTAATGAACTAGCCTAAGGTTGCATATTTTGGCACCTATGATGAAGCTAAAGCTAGGATAGCAAATGAAAGAAAAGAATTGCTAAATTAAAAAAAGTTATACTCTCTTGTTGACCAAGGAAAAAGGTGAGGATGAAGATGTAGAAGATGAAGAAGAATCAGAGGAATAGGAACCACTAAAGAAAAGGGCAAGGTAATTATTACTAAGCTAGCCAAGCCATCCATTGCTATGTTTACCAAGAGATCAAGGAAGAAAGATGACAAGGGAGGAGGAGACATTATATTCAAGAAACCTCCACCCACCTTCCAAGACAGATTGAAAGATGTGCAAGTTGGAGCCTATATAATAAACTTTAAGGAATTGAAGTATAATATTAGAATAGCTGAAGAGTAGAAGCAGATAGAAGATCTGGTGATGAACAAAATGGGTAAATGGAAATACTCACTAGACCAGCTTGCTTCTCAGATTCCTAATGTTTTGATTGAGAAAATTAAGCCAAGAGGGGAATTTTCCATGTAAACTATCAAAGACATCTATGGGAAAAATTTAAGGTAGCTTATATTGAGCATATTATATGCAGCTATAAAAGAGTTACTAAAGAAAAATGAAGAAAAAATGACTTTGAAATTCAACACTTGTCTGATTCTAATAAAAGATATTGAACATGTTGTAAGGAGTGCAACTAATGCTTGGAAAAATGTTTATCTTTTCGATAAACTAGGTGATTTTCTTGTGGATGTAAAAGATGATGATGATGATGATGATGATGATAAAGAAGAGAAAGATGAAGAAGAAAATGTTGAAGAAGCAACTTATTTTGATAACATTGATGATGATGAAGAGGAACATGAGCAAGAGGCTACCAAGGAAGAAAAGCAAGAAGATGAGGAAACCGATCTAGTCAAGATTGCTATAGTAGTTATTGCCTCATTGCCTCACTCTCCAAGTAAGTTTTTGAAAAAATCAAGCACAGAGACAACCTTAACAAGATTAATTGTGACTATAGTGTGAATAAAAAATTCCAATCACTTCTTGCTCCAATTCAGCTAAGCACATCATTGACTAAAGTGCCCTCCACTTCATCTATTGAGCTGCTGACTCTTCCCTCTTCTACCGAGTTGGCTACATCAATTTTGAATACATTAGTTTTGAGCACAATAGTTTTGGACACATCTGTGATTACCAAATTAATTTTGGATTCTTCAGGTATTTTTGTTAGTATTCCTTCAATAAGTGCAGTATCAATTTTAACAGCTAGTCCTAGTATGTCTACAATTATTTCTATTTTGGGTACACAAGCAATAAGTGCAATTATAGTTGATACCAAGCCTCAACTGAGCACAAAATTTTTGAGCAAAGGAAAAGAGAAGGGGGAAGAAATAGACCTAGATGAAGAAATTGAAATCCCTAATCGGGACATCTCCAAGCTTAATCAAGACCAAATGCATACATTTGGTGAACTACTCTAGAAGAAAGCCAAACAACAAAGATTAAGAGAGGAAAGGTATAAAGAATATAAAATTATTGAGGATGCAAAGAATATTTTGGCAGATGCTATAGTTTTAGACATTGATTCTTCACAACCAATTTTGTATCAACTAGTAGAGGTAGTCTAGAAGTTTAATGAAGATATAGATGGACATGATAAGTTAGTACAAAAGGTAGAAAAGAAGTTTGAAAATAAAGTGTTGGAGCACATTGCTCAACAAATAGCTATCTATCAAGTAGAACTTTCTACAATTTTGGGCTCTCTAAAAACATCTTGTACAAATGTATCATCACTATTTGGTACGCTATGTGATGTTTCTAATTTTACCAAGGAAATAAAGAAAAAATTGTCCAAGATAGATAAAGACCTCAAAGCTAGCGCTCAATAGTTGCAGCTTGACCCTAGTTCAAGTTCATCACACTTTAAGAAGATAAGGTTTTTGATAAATATGCAAGAAAAGATTCTTAAAGAAGAAGCAAGGATTATATCTACATTAGTAGATATATAGAATATGATTCTTCTGAACATGGATGCACTATAGAAACATGTTGCACATTCTAAAACTCTCATCTATGACAACAATTTCTCCATAGCAGATCATATGATAGAGTTGTCTACAAAAGTTCAAATGTAAGGTCCCTGCTCACATGTACTTATTAAATATGAATTTCTCTGTTAAATCTATTGTAGGATATTAGAATGGATATGATGTAATGTTTTATGTTGTGAATGTCCTAATGAAATTGAGAGTAGTTGATACATCCATAGTTTAATACTTAGTGATTCGCGAACTACTACATTATCTCAAGTGTTTAAACATTAAAATTTCACTAACAATGATACAAGGTATTTTCACCTGATGACGAGGATGTTGATATTTTGGTAACATGATGATTAAGTTATATGTATTTAGATGGTTTAGTATGCCCTATTGGTGATGTTATGATGTTTAGGTATATGCATGCCTAACGATGATTATTCTAATACTTAAATTGAACTAATGAATAAGTTATATGTTATATTGATTATGTAATTACTGATGATTAAATGTGTGTAGAAATGAGAAAGGATTACTTAAATAAAAGATTTATGTTTTGAATTTATGTGATCTCCCTGATATTTTATATACATATATGCATGTGACTTTCTTGAGCTATTGATGTGTGCAATGAATGTGCAGGAAAGTTAGCCAAAAAATCTAAATAGAGAAACAAAACTGAACCCCATGTATCATTTGTGGAAACTAGGGTTAAATCTGATGAAAGATGCAAACCCTGTTGTTTGTATTTTATTTGTGTCGTGGATTGAAGGAATGTAGCATTCTATAACCAATAAATGTTAATGTTTCATAACAGTGTTTTTATAGTGTCGCTTGACACTCGTGAATTGTATATGCATTCCAACATGATAGTTAGGGTTACCCGAGTAACCTAAAGATCTAAGTCAAACTTAGTTAGTGCTTTTTTTTTTGCTAATCAATTTATAATTGAGATTAATTACCCCTAATTTAGATTAGTGTTTAATCTACATTTTTGAAGGTTGTTAGATAGTCCTAAAAACTCCTAGCTTTTGATAGGTTCCTAATTAATCCTTAAGGCATAAAATCATGAAATCTAAGTACCCAAGGGGCATGGGCATGGGTTGGGGGCATTTTCCACCCCCCTAGCCCCTTTTGTTGAGTTTTATGGTGACTCAAAAACCCCATTTTTGCTTTATTGTGAAAATTGAGTGTTTCATCATGAGTTGGATAACTTTAACTCCACCTTGAGGTCAACCTTATGTCTAGTTGAGTTAGAAGACTCTAGAACTTTTGGGCAAGTGGGGGAGTTATTTCTTTTTAGAGTGGTTGAGTTTAGGATCTTATTTAGAGGCAATTTTGAGAGGGTTTTGGTTGTTACCCAACCTCTAGTTTTAGAGTGGAATTCAGGGTTGAAGGAGAAGGAGAAGGAAGGGAATGTTCATCTCAAATTTGTTCATTTTCCATAACCTAATTTCAAAGGTAGGAATCCCTCAACTCATGTTGTTCATATTGTGTTCATGCTTAAGTTATTGTATTTGCATATGTATGTTCGTGTGTGTGTTGAGTTTGTTTGGGAGGGAATGAAATGGGTCTTTCTTGAATGGTTTTTCTTTGGTGTTTTTTTTTGCTTTTTTTTTTAAAGGGATTGTATGGGTGTATTGGCATTACTCACCCTTGGATAGGGTAGAAGTGGCCATGTATGGGAGGAGGTCTTTAGTTGGACTCCAATAGTGCAGAGTCTCTTCTTAGGATTAGAAGAGGGAAAGAGAGTAGGGTTTTTATGGGCCCCTACTTGTTAGCATAAACCATGTGTTTGTGTTTTGAAATTTGAGAAGTAAAAGAATGAAAGTCCTTGTGATATCAGCCTTGAAAGGGCATATGTGGAAGAATGAAAGTTCTTGAGATTTTAGCCCCGAAAGGGCATATGTTATTGTGTTGTGGTTGATGTCTCCTATTGGAAAAATCCACCTTCTCCCTAGTCTGGTTCAATGTCAAACCTGTCATGTAAACCTGGGATGGGAGTGAATGTTTGATTTTGTCTTCATCTTATGATTGGTTGTTCCCTAGTCAGTTTTCATTCTCTCCACGATCTTAGTATTGTATTGCAAAAAATGAAATGGGTCCCTTGTTAAGGGCCATGAAGGAAATTTAAATTGATTGTTGAAATTTAGTTATGTTCAGGATTGAAATCCTATGTAAAATGTATTTAAAATTTTTGTTGTAGTGGCAACGATGTCGGGTTTTCTTCCTAGTTCTTTCCCAGTAGAGCCTTTGAATCATTGGTCAATAAAAAAATGATTGAGTAATATCCTTGCTTATGATATTTCTAGTTTGTTTTAGTTTTTTTCATACGTACTTATAAATCAGTTGCGATGATGTTTACCTTACTTTAGCAATCTTATGTTTTCAAAATTTTACTCATTTGATTGAGGTTAATTAGATAATATGGTGATATATATTAAGTTATGCAATTTAAGTTTAAAATATGTTAAGAAAAAATTTGCATTTGATTGGTACTTAAATTTCATAGTTTTATGCATGAGTTTGAGGTAGTTAAGTAATTCTATTCGAATACTTAGGTATTACATTTAATCCTATTAAAAAAAAATTGGTGTGTTTTTGCCCTGAATTTTGGGCACGACAACAATTTGCACTACACAAAAGTAAGGTCTTTCAAGAGGACTGGGACAAGACCTTGATAATCATGCTCAAGGTAGATTCAAAATTTTTATCTTATTTTGGCATTAAAACATAAATAAATAGAATAAATCTTTGGCATTAATGTCAAAAAGGGGGAGAAAGACATATGTATAGGGGGAGTATATACCGTGGATAAGAAGATATGAGAAAGATGTATAGGAGGAGATAGTTGGAAAAAGATGTACAAAGTTATGGGGGAGAAAATGTAATAAGTTGTAAAAATAATGGGGGAGAAAGATATGTACAATAAATATATGTTGTATATAGTAAGAAGATGTATAGTATATAGTATGAAAGAACCTTACCATGTATAGATATTTATCTTACAAAATCAATTTTGAAAAATCTCAAAAATAGTATACTCTACCAAGCTAGTATCACAAAGTGATGGTATTTAGGAAACATTTTGAATTCAATTTTGGAGGATAAGTATTTTTGTCACTAATGCCAAAGGGAGAGATTGCTCACATATCAGTCAGATTTGTTATTAGTGATATACACTTGTTTAGATTGTAAATAGCTACCAAGCTTATTGTATAGTTAAAATTGTTTGCCAAGCATTTTAGTTATTGTTGAGTTCTAAAGTTGCTACTAAGTCCTTTGGACAAATTCTAGTGTTTACCAAGTAGTTACAGTTACTGTGAAGATCAACAATGTAAACCATGCATCTCAATGTATGCCTAGCTTACCAGTGCAAACTAAGTTGTGCAGTGTTTACTGAGTTTGTAGTTTATGTGATGCAAGTCTAGTGTTAACCAAGCTACTCAGTGTTAACCAAGTGACTCAATTTATATCGAGCTTGAGGAGATAGTGTTTACCAAGTCATACAATGTAAACCAAGAGACTTAGTTTATATGACAATTTTCGTAGTATCTACTGAGTCACCAGTGCAGTCTGAGTTCAAGACTACTTGGAAGTGATCAGTATGGATTGAGCTTCTACCTCTACCAAGTGCATGATGATGTTGAACAATGATAATGGATGTCAAGTATTAAAACCTCACCGAGTTAGTCTTTAGAACCTGAGTGTTTTCAATTGGGTTGACTTTGTAATATCTATGTAAACTTGTATAGTGGCCAACTTTGTAATTTGTATAATTGGATTGGTATATATATAATATATTGTATCACATCCAATGTGTGAAGTAATGATGCATATGTAATGTAATCTTAAGAGAAGAGTAGAAAGTGAAAATTACAAAGGCTACAATAGCATAAGGAACAAAAAAGATCCATATCATAGCAAGCTGATTTTTACACTTAAAGGAATCTTATTTAGCAAACCAAGTTGTAGATCAGAGATTAGTTACTATTTCATCCTAACAGGTGGATCAGTCAAATCCTTTACCAAGGTAGACCTAACAATCTTTTCTAAATCTCTTTACTAAGTGCATACTTCATTGTGTGTTTGTAAATCCTTTCACAAGGTGGACCTAGCAGTCCTTATTGCTCCTAATAGGTAGATCATCAAAAGTGATAGATGTAAGCCTTAATAGGCCAACTTTATAATATAGTACTAAAGCTTGTGGATATCATCCCCACCCTAGTTTTACTTTCTATTTGGAAATTTTCTAGGTCATCAAATCTTTTTGTCAAATTGTTATGAATGCTTTGATGTTTTTAGTTTCTTATGCATTCAATTAGATCCGATTATATGTGAAGGATTAAATGCTAATTGGACTATTGGATTAAGAGTTAAAATTGTTGAAGTTTTAGAAGTTACTGATTCACCTCTCCCCTCTTAGTAACTTAGCCTAGATAAGAATATTTCCAACAACTGTCTTGCATTACCTAAGAGATTTCAATAGTGATATTGCTACTACTTTACAAACCATGGGTGGGGATACCTTACTAGCTACATGTGAAATTGGCATAAGAGCATAAAATATCTTTATTCAAGGATGGAAGTTAGCTCCAAGCCCTCTAATGTCTTTCTTTCCATACATGCCTACTCATCAACCTACAGTAGCCCCTATTCCTACCACATCCATAAGCCAACCTCTTGCCATAACTCTAATAGCCTCTACATCCTCCAATGAGTTAGGGGAGTTGAAGAACATGATGTAGGCCCTAATGCAAAATATAGACAAGTTGCAAGAATAGGGTTCCAATCTAGAAAATAAAGGAAGACAACTTCACAGTGGTGCAAAAGATGAGCAACAAGGTGGTGACCTTAGAGAGGAAACAAGCTCAAGGCAATAGGCCCTTTCAGCCTTGTTATCAAAACCCTACATATAATAGGCCACCAAATTAGGGTCAAGGTTATGTTCCATACAACCAAAGTAGACCTATGGGTAATGTCTCTACTACAAATACAAGCACAAATCCAATAAGGACATTAGTTGCTCAAAAAAATATTTCTCAAGAAAAAGAACATTGTCCATCTTGCAATTATTTATATGAATATTGTCTATTCCATAAGGTAGAACCATCTTGGACATTAGTTACACAAGATCAAGCAACAATACATCAGTATAGTGTTGCCAACCAACCTACTAATGATTCTAACCTACAATAGCAAGATGATTGTTCTTTTATGAACCATCAACTAGAGGAACATTATCATGCTAACCATGATAGCTATGATTTTATAGCTCATAATACGATACACAAAAGAAGAGTCATTGAGAATGCAAAAATCCTCCATCAAACCAGGCTTCAACTTAAGGTGTTGCTCCTCACACTCCAATTATAAATGCACAATCAAATGTTGCCCCCTAACAAAAGAAAAGCATAAGAAAAAAAAGGTCTACTAAACCTCAAGCTGCTCAAATTTAATCATAAATTCGTATAGTCCCCAAGGCTCTAATCAAATTAGTTGGCACTCCTCTCAACATAATAGACCAGATGAGGAGGGCTAGTGTTATAATTCCTATTTGGGATGTTCTCACTATACCACCATAGTTGGAGGTACTGCAACAAAAGTTAAAGAGTATAAAGGTGTGAAATTAGTTAGCCACCTTAGATGATGCAACAAGTTTGGTGCAACCAACAAATAAGGAAACACAAGTAAGAAACACATGACTCCTTTTTATGTCTCTTTGATTATAGGAGACAAAATAGTTCATAATTGCATGATATATTCTAGAGACAGTAGTTCTATGATGCCTAAATGTGTGGTATTAAATATGAACCAATGGTTAGAGATGTACTTTAGTTAGATGGTATCTTTTTTATAATGGTAGGAATCGTTAACAATGTGGAAAAGGCATTGCATGTTTTTCTTGGTTGTACTATCACTCAAGACATATTAGTAGTTGATCTTCCTCGACATTTTTCCATATATCTTTGCAGATACTTCATTGCATAGATAGGTGGTTATACTACATCAGATTGGTCCTATATTTTCTTTATGACAAGGTATGGGACAAAAGCTTCCATAAGAGTAGAACCTCTGGCCCTTAATCACATAGAGACATACACACCTAGCCATACAAACATGAAGTGTACACTTCATGAGATGGATGATAAGTTTATAACACAGGAACCTTCTAATCTCCCAATAGGGTTGCCTAATTATCTTTTAGATGATTGGGCCATTGCTTCTCAATTTGATCTAGTACAAGAAGCTAAAGGAAAAACCTTGGTACATATTGCGTATTGGAGAAAGGTGCTCCTATTCCTAATCTCATAAAAATAGAGGAGGACTAATGGATTACACAACATGTTCTTTCATGGCTTGAGAAATAAGAATAACTTAGGAGATGGTGTAATGCTCGTCTCCCCTAGTTTGGATAAATTTTACTTCTCTTATAGGATTCAATTTAGTTGTACCAACAACATAGCAAAATTTGAAGCATTGATTCAAGGCCTCCAACTTGCACAAAAGAGGGCGATCAAATATTTAACGGTCTTTGGAGAGAGTGAGTTGGTTTTTAACCAAGTAAGGAGTCAAGACATCACAAAGAATAATATGGTCAAATCATACAAGCACAAAGTTTGGGATCTGCTTGAGGGCTTCCAAGCATTCAATATACAAAGTGTCCCTAGAAGAGATAACAAACATATTGATATACTTGTAGCAATAGGTGCTCACTATGATAGACTAGAGAATGTTGAGGACAAAAGAGAGAAACAAATTAGTTTGGTTGTATGACCTATAGTTCCAAATAACCATGCCAATTAGTAGGTGTTTGACTCTAATGTGAAAATTATCAATTTTTTGCAAAGTAAAGTAGAATTCTTTGGTAGGAATCAATCCAAGCTACAAAGCCAATATGGTGATAAGATCATGAACCTCAGCTCCGATAATTTTCTTAAGGGTCTAATCACTTTAGAAGGTGTTTTAAATCCTGATGATCAAGAAAATTGCATGGGTCTAAACCTAGCTTCAAATAAAGATGATCACATACTAGTTACCATTTTTGATGGAAATGTTCTTAGTTTGGGAAAGGTGTGCTCTAAATCTAAATGAAAAAACTTTGTTCATTTATGTCAAGAATTCAATCATGTATTTACATGGACATATGATGATTTAAAGGGTTTTGACCCAATTTTGTTTCAACATACCATATATTTAAATAGTGATGTAAATCATGTTAGGCAAAAGCAAAGACCAGACAATCCTAAAATTGAACCTCTGATGAGAAAGGGGATATCCAAGCTGATAGAGGCTAATATTAATTTTCCTATTAGGCATTCCTCTTGGATAGCCAACATTGTTCTTGTTAGAAAGAAGAGTGGAGAAACCAAATTATGTGTAGATTTTAGAGACCTAAATAGGGCCTCTCTCAAAGATCACCATCCTCTCCCTTCTATGGAAAAAATCTTATCCAAGGTCAGTGGCTCTAAAATATTTTCCTTCCTAGATGGGTTTTTGGGTTAAAAACAAGTGTTAGTCCAAGAGTATGATAGATACAAGACATCATTCACTACTAAATGGGGCAAAAGCAAAGACTAGACAATCCTAAAATTGAACCTATGATGAGAAAGGGGATATCCAAGCTGATAGAGGCTAATATTAATTTTCCTATTAGGCATTCCTCTTGGATAGCCAACATTGTTCTTGTTAGAAAGAAGAGTGGAGAAACCAAATTATGTGTAGATTTTAGAGACCTAAATAGGGCCTCTCTCAAAGATCACCATCCTCTCCCTTCCATGGAACAAATCTTATCCAAGGTCAGTGGCTCTGAAAGATTTTCCTTCCTAGATGGGTTTTTGGGTTAAAAACAAGTGTTAGTCCAAGAGTATGATAGATACAAGACAACATTCACTACTAAATGGGGCACTTATGCCTATAGCAAGATGTCTTTTGGATTAACCAATGTAGGTGCTACCTTCCAAAAAGAAATGGAGATGGCATTTAAGAGCATTCTTGAGAAATTTTTGCTTGTCTAACTTGATGACATAATAGTCTACTCAAAGAATGTGGCAAACCACTTTGATCATCTCAGGCATGTGGTCATCAAGTGTAGGGAATATGGTTTGTCCTTAAATCCAAGCTAGTGTGTGTTTTCCACTAGTCAAGGAAAGTTGCTAGGACATATTGTGTCTAGGGATAGCTTAAAAATTGATCTAGAAAGAATAAAAGCAATCCTTTCTCTTCCACTTCCTAATCATAAGAAGGGGCTACAAAGTTTCCTTGGTAGAATCAACTTTGTAAGAAGGTTCATTCCTAACCTTGCTAGCATGGTCAAACCTCTTACAACAATGTTTAAGAAGAATATGGTTTTCACTTCAAAAAAGGAAGGGAGAGCTAGTTTTGAAGAAATCAAAGAAGCAATAGCATTAGCTCCTACCCTTATCAATCCCAACTTTGATAAAGATTTCATTCCCTATACCCTTGGGAGTGAGTCAAGCATATTAGTTGTCTTAACACAGTTGAATGATGTAGATGAAGAGAAACCTATAGCCTTTTTTAGTGAAGGGATAAAGAATTATGAGGAAAAATATCGTTATGTGGAGAAACAAGTTCTTGTTGTCATAAGAGCTTTAAAGAAATTCAAACATCTGTTATCACATAACAAGGTCTAGGTCCTAGTTTCACATGCAAGTGTGAAGGAGGTCCTCTTGAACAAAGATATTAGTGAGAGAAGAGCTAGATGGATCACCAAGGTCATGGAATATGACATTGACATCAAAATCACAAATCTTGTGAGAGGTAAAGGATTGTGTGAGTAGATGATTTCATCCTAGGAAATGAATGAAGAGGATGCAATAGTATTAGAGGATAAGCAACTAGAAAAGGGTGAAAATATGAATACTTGGATACATGTTATGACAACCTTCTTATTTGGAGGAGGGTATCCACAAGGATTAGATAGAGCTAAAAGAAGATAGTTCAGATTGCAGTCTATTCCTTTTGTTCAAGTGGATGGGATTCCTTTTAGGAGAGATCTCAATGGAGTTCTATTAAGATGCATCAACCATGGTCAAATAGATAGAATGATCAAAGAGTTTCATGATGGCCCTGATGGTGGCTACTTCTCAGCTAGAAAAATGACCACAAAGATAATAAGAGTTTTTTATTATTAGCCAACTCTTTTCAATGATTGTCATAAACATGTGAGAAAATGTGAGAAGTGTGCCTTCTTTTCAAGTAAATAAAGGTTAGCATCTCTCCATCTTCAATATCCTATTTAGGTTGATCAACCATTTGCCTAGTGGGGGATGGATTTCATTGGTCCAATCAATCTACCTTCTAGATTTCGTCACAAGTGGATCTTAGCTGCACTAGACTACTTTATAAGGAGGATAGAAGCACTAGCTTTGAAGGATGCCACTAAGACTTCAGTAGTGGAATTCCTTAATGGAATTGTTACCAGGTTTGGTGTCCCTTCAACAATTATATCATATAATACCAAGTCCTTTGTTGGGACTCACATTTTCTCTTGGGTAGTTGACCACAGTATCTACTTGAGCACTTCCTCAAATTACTATCCCTAGGGAAATGGCTTCACTGAGTCCTCCAACAAGAACCTAATCAAGATTATCAAAAGGACAATTTAAGACAATCAGAGGTGTTGGCATTCAAAATTAAGAATAACTATTTGGGCTGATAGGATTACATCTAAGAGAGAAATTGGGAACTCACCCTTCATGTTAGTATATGGAAGGGAAGCAAGGCTTCCTATTTCACTAGTGTTTCTCTCTCTTGAATTAGCTCATCAATTAGAGCTAATTGAAGATAATTTCATGATAGTCAGGATGGTAGAATTGATTGAACTAGAAGAAAAAAGAAAACAATCTATGTAGAAACTTGAGGCACATTAGCAATAGGTCAAAAGGAGTTTTGATAGGAAGGCTAAAGCTAGGATTTCCAAGGAAGGAGACCTTGTTCTCAAGTGGGATGTAGATAGATCTAAACTAAATAGACACTCCAAGTTTGATGCTATGTGGAGTGGCCCATATGTTATCACTAGCTGTAAAGAGGTCAATGCTTTTTAGTTTTTCAGGCCTAATGGTGATATTCTGCCAATTCCAGTCAATGGGATTAACCTTAAGCCTTGCTTCTAGGAAAGGTTAAGGGCTTTTTGTACATAATAGAGTAGTTTCTCAATTTTCAATAAGTGCGTGAGCATAGGCTTTTTCTCTGTGAAATAGCAAGCTTTTGACGTTTCTATAGTTGTAGAGGTTAAAATTTTTTGTTGTAGAATAGGGCTCATTTTTGTGACTTTGTGCCCAACAAATTGCTAAGGCCACTAGCCCATGCTTAGCAAAAAAGCATCCCCTTTGAGTCACTAGAAATGTTAGTCATTTTAGCCCCCCCTTTTATTTCCATGTCATCATCACTAAATCCAATCAGAGATATGTGTTCATGGTAGCAAGGTTTGCACAGTGTGCTAAAATGGTCAAAACCTAGTAAAACCCTAATTCTCCCCTTCATGTTATAATTATATGTTATCTTTTTGGAGGGTCAAGTTACCCTATGGTGTTGATGTAGCGATGGCCATGTGTTGATATTTCAAGAGTTTTTAGAGCATCAAAAGAGAAAAGTACAGTGAGGCCCTGAAATGGAATCTCCACCATTAGATCTTTCTTGAGATGAGAGAAAAAATCACTCATTTTCACACACCAAAATTGACTCTATGCTCAATGGACTATTTAAGGCTACTCATTTTGATGTCTACTAGGAAGCCATATAGTAGAAGTCACCAAAAATGATACTGATTTTCACTACACTATGGAAATTGGTAGAGCTATTATTAGGGTGCCTATGTTATGAGGATGTGAAATAGTCATGATAACAGGTAGGCACAACTTCATAGATGTTAAGATTAAGTGTCAATTTTGGGTTGCAAAGAGGTGGCAAGTTTTTGATCGCAGGGTTGCAGGTAGTATTAGGCTTAAGGAATTTTAAGTTATGAAGCAACAATTAAGAGCTATGCAATCAAATTTTGAACCATCACATGATCACAAGCCATCAAATAAACTCCTCTAAGATGTGAGGGTATGAAAGACAACAATAGTTAAGTTAAGTGGTTATTGCATCTTCATAGGTGGTTAAGGCTAAACTGAGATCAAGGTTATGAAGTGGAGAAATACTTTGATTGCATCTTTGTGGGGTTAAGGTTGTGGTTAAGACTTAAGGTTGCAAGACTATGAATAGAGAAAATGTTAAGGTTAAAACGAATACTGCAACATTGTGGGTGGTAACACAATTAAAATTTTTTAAGATGCAAAGTAGCAAAAACTTAAGATTGCACCTTCACAAGGTTTGATTATGAGTTAAAGATTCAAGTTGTGAGGTTCCAATGAAGGGAAACATTTAACTTCAAATGGTTATCACAACATCATAGATAAAAAAAACATTGAATATATTTTAGGTTGTGAAGTAGTGATAAAGGGCCAAAACAACATAAGTTAGCCAATCGCAGCTTCACACGGTTAAGCATTGAGCAAATTTTTTGAGTTGTGAGATAGTGAGGACCATTTAATAGTTAAAGGAAATAGTTATCACACCATCGCAGGAGTCTGAGTTATAGTGATAGTTTGGGTTGTAAATCTATGACACAAGACAATGGTTATCCAAGATAGTGATCACAATGTTGCACAATTAAAGCAGGCTTTATGTCTGGTGGTTGTGAAGAGGTGACATGATTAATATCTGAGGCATTGTAGCATTGCAAGTAAGAGAAATGATAGGTTCTAGATTGTGAAGAAGATGCAAGAAATTTAGTTTGGTGGTCATCACAAGATCGCATGGGTTAATAAATTTAAACAATGAATAGTTGTGAGGTTGTGATAAAGGCTTGAATCAAGATATCATTATCTCATAGGTCAACATAGTCAACAAGGAAATATAGTTGCGAGGGTGTGATTTTGTGACATGTGGTGATGACCTGTTGACAGGATAATAGGGTGATGAATCTAGCCTATCAAATGGTGATGAATGGCTCTCTTCACATAGTTAGGTGGTTGCAGGCGATCAAAGGAATTGTTCACCATCAATGAGCCACTTTTGATAGTGTTCTCGATGCTTTATAAATGAAAATTTCATTCTATCACTGCCATGGTTACCATCTACCAGTCAAAATAGTTATGGCCATTAATTTTGTCTCTTTAGGGCCCAAGTTTGCATGTAAAAATTAGGTTTTTTGTATAGGAATGTGCATTTGATCAAATATTCCTTAGAACAATAGTTATTGTTCTCTGCAACTTGAACACAATGTTTGACTTTTAGGGTTTCAGTTGAAGTCTTCTCAATTCTACCTAAGCTATAAAGTCAAATTTTGTAACTCTTTCAAGGGGTAGGTCTCTTCTTTGATTCTTTATTAGCTATATTGCATACTTTTCTACTCTAGTTTCCTTTGTCTCTGAGTAAATATACTTCTCTATTGTACCTCTTTCTTCCATTAATATATTGTGCAATATCTTCTTGCCTTCTATTAATGTGTTGCTTCCATTCTTCAACTTGTATGTTGTATATATTTTTCCTTTGAATGATATAGAGTGAAGCTCCTTTCTTATAACATTCTATTGGTTTTTTATCTATGTATGGTTTTTGAGTTAAAGAAAAGATTGAATTTGTGTACTTTGAAATTATATTGATGAATTGTCTAGTTCTAGGCAGAGATAAGATTGATCATACTATTTGGTGTATCACCCCTCTAGATTAGACCAAGTAGTTTGATTTCATGCATTTCCTTCTCCCTTTTCCTTCAAAGATATAGTTAAGTGCATCCTGCTAGTGAGGAATTCAACCTTTTTGAAGACTCAATCTCATTGTTCAAGTCCCACAAATTGGAGATTATTTCCATGTTTCACAAGGTTTCCTTTAGGTCCAACTTCAAGCAAGGATGCAAAATTTTGTGGAAATAGGTGCTAAGGTCACTATACCAACCTACTTTTCTAAATCACCAATAAGGCCAAAAATTGTGCATCAACTTGAGCGGGAGGTTGATTATTTAAAGGATGACAAGGGAAAAGGTAAAAGGAAAAGGGTAGCCCCTAGGGTGAGGAAACAAGCCACTAGGTTCCAAACAACACAAGCCCATCAAGAGCTAGAGCTAGATGCCTAACCTCAAGTTGATAAAGAATAGCCAAAAGAGCCACAATGAGAGTAGCAAGAGGAGGAATTTCTAGAGGAACAAGGGTTCCCACCGCTAAGAACCTTAGAGGAAGAAGCCTCTCCCTTAGTGAAAAAGAGAGCTAGAATAGAAATAACTATGGTAAATTTCCAAAGGAGGAGATTGAAGAAGAAAAGTACTCCCTTGCCACAGGTTCTAGAGACCATCCATGAAGCAAAGGATGAGGAAGAAGGAAAAAAAAAAGAATTTTTTCCCTTAAGTTAGAGAACTCGTTCAACCAAGGCATCAAAGGAAGAGAGAAGAAGCTCTAATCAAACATCTCCATCTGCTCCAAGGGAGCCTATCTAGGTAGAAACTTCAGAAGATGAACAACAAAAGTAGATAGCTAAGATGGAGAGCAAAGGGGCAGATTTTTTTGACCTCTCAAATTTTTACTTTATGCTAGTGGGCATTGAGATACATAAAAAATGAGCCATTAGGAGAGGATTGGAATAAATTGCCTCCTCTACCTTCAAAACCACTTGGCATTCCACCACCACCACCACAGGATATGGCCACCATATTGGATAAAGGGTACTAGATGCTGATGGAAGTATACTTAGTAGAGGAACTAGACAAGATCAACAATTGAATAGAGAAGATATCCTTAGGGAATAAAGTTATGGAAGGATTACATGAGGGAATCCAACAAATAGAGGACAAAGCTCAAGAGCAATTTTTGGAATCGGGAAGGTACTATAATGCTGCCAGCCTTGAGATTTTTGAAGATAAGTCAAAGACCAATCTTTTTTTAGTGCAATAAGTGGTTCAACAATTTAGAGATACATTTGAAAATGCTTCATCAAAAGATTATGTATGGAAAGCATTTAGAACTAAAGAGACATTGTTAGAACTAGGCACCAAGCTTAAGGATGTTGTAGAGATGAGGATAGAAGTTAGTAACTAGCAAAAAGTAATATAGAACAAGTATGATGCATTAGATTTACTAGAATCTAGTGAAGTTGTGGAGAAAATAGAGAAGTTCAAGAATACACATCCAAACATCATTGTGGTATAAAGGGGAAGAAAACCTAGATGTTGGAGATTCAACTTTTATACTTAAAGATTTATTTTGGTTTTAGGTGCACAGGTGCATCAACATTTTTGAAGAAGTAGTACACTAATAGTTTGTCAATTGTTATATTAGAGCATTTCATGCACCAAAAACACATTTTGATGGTAGTTCAACTTCCAGAAACACCTAAAGAAGGCTGAGCTTCCATTTTTAGAGCTCCTAGATTTTTCTAGATCATCTCATGGCTTCTATCTTCTTGTTAACTCATTCTTTTATTCTTTTTAGGCATTTAAAGGCTCATGCAACCATTAATGGATATAAACAAGGGTGGAGACCTACTTAGCACCATTTAGAGAGTCAGTTTGTGTATAATTAAATTTATTTTATTTATTTATAGCATAATTTGCATTTAAAGAGTCTCTCTCCTAACACAAAAGGAGCAGATGATTTCTTTTAAATACATGGATGTAATATGTATTCTAGGCCATTATTTTGATGAAATATTATATGTTGTTGGTGCTCTTATTCTGAGTGTAGTTATTCTTTTCATAGTGTGTTATCATGAATAATAATGGAGCTAATGGTTTTATTGTGTTGTTATGATTGTGCAATTTTTTACTTCTTGTGTTTGCCTTGTGTTAACAAATTCCATTGTTGTGACAAATTGGAGAAAGAATCATCTTTATTCTTGGATATCATTTTGTCTCATGTGAGAACACTTTATGTGGCCACAATTTGATGAAACATTACACATATTTCAATTATTTTTAATGTTCCCATAGATGATTGCATCAATGGAGTTGAGGAAGCACTACTCCTAATTTCATTAGTTTCCTACTAGATCTTTTTGATAATTTAATTCATAGATGTGTTGTTACTTTGGCTTATTTTTGTTAGGAATTTTTCTTTTAGTTATTTTCTTAAAATCTCTCATTACTCTATCTTTGCATTTTCTTTTCAAATACTTGGTTAAATTGGAATTCATATAGTTGAATCGATAAATTGCTTTCATCATAAAACATAAAATACAAAAATATATTTCTTTTGTGGTCACATTTCAGCAACGGGTTGTGTTGATTGGTTAAAACCAACAAAGACCTTCTCATGAGCACACACATTTATCTTCATTTGAGTTATCCAACAAGTTGAAAAACACTCACTCAGAACATTGGAGCTTGTTATTGATACCCCTTTTAAGAGAGGAATTTGAAAGGATCTCTATCATTTAGCATTATGCAAAATGAAAACTCAACAAAAGTAGCACTAGAAGGAGGGCCCCAAAACCATTTAGACATAAACCCAAGTTGTTGTTTAAATTTTTTTAAGTTTTCAGACATTCAAAAAATTTCCAACTCTATCACTGTTAGAAGGTGTGCAAGTGCTCCTTTTGAAGAGGTACACTTTTTAGAGGTGCACTTTTCCATAATCAATACAAATTAGGAGATCCTGATTCACCATCTACATTTTAGCAAGCTTTAAGGTCTTCACCTGGTGTACATGAGTTCCTAGAACTCAGTCATTTTTGCAAGCCTCATAGTGATAAGGGGACACCAAGAATTCTTACATTTCCATTCCAAATATTCTCATCTTCTTTAGTTCTACCTTCAAACTTACCTTCACCTATCATTCCACCTAATCCTCCACCAATTTCCTTTATAAATGAAGTAGATTCACCAACCAATTTACAAGGTGCACTCAATGACCTTCCCAATAACCCCAAGAAATTATGCCCAAGGTTCATTTATGGAGAAACATAGATAATTGAGGATCATATCAAAGTCTTCAATGAAATATGCCTTTAACTGGGATCTGAATTCTCCACTAGGATGGATCCAAAACTAGGTGGCATTTGAAAAATTGCTCCTAGATCAATTCAAAACATTCATCAACCCAATTTCGGCAAACTATTAGTTTATATCAATAAAGAGGGATCCAACAGAAACCATTTCATGTTTCAATCATATCTTTCATATGGTATACCACAAGTTGGAAACAGCCTACACTGTACTAGTTGAAGTTGCAATCCAAATCTATCTTAATGCTATAGACCACCTCATTGCTATCTTCCTAAGAAGATTTCCTACTATGGATATTGATACATTGGAAAAATCTTCAACAAAGTAATTACCTTTACTAAATAGGCCAATCCTAATAAGGGCGGGTTGATGGCTCCAACTTGTACAATAATACCAACATATCCTCTTGGAGGACAACTAATGCCTAGTCAGTTCATTCCAATGACCCCAATCCCACTACAATATACACTAGTTGTGCTAGCTCTAGCTATAACCTACATAGGATATGAACCTCCAAAAGTTTCTTTCTTTGAGAAAAAGGCAACACCATCCACTAAGACTGAAAATAATGTCACAACTGAGTTAGGTCAAATGAAGAAGACCATGTCTTAGATTACCAATGAGCTAATCCATCTTAGATTGTCACTAGGGTAGAATAACAATTTTCAAAGAATGAATGCAGTCCTATCAAAAACTATGGTTAAAATTACAACAAGAATTTTAGAGTAAATAACAATGTAGGGAATAATTTCAACCCTCTAGATTGTAACAATGGTTTCCAAAGACAAAATTGACAATGGAATGCCCGTCCAGTATCCCTGTAGAGAACAACAATAATGCTCAATTTGTGAACATAATTCAACTTCACACTAGTCAAACCATACCCAATGATGGCGAATCATATTTCAATGGAAATCAAGAAGTGAACCAGAATTCACTAGGCACTAACAATGAGCCCCTATGCAATTTAATACTATGCTATTAGAATCTTATGATTCTCCACAAAATTCTAAAACAGAAGAACAAGTCAATGAAGAATTCATCTTTCCATTCAAACAAGAATTAGATCCTAAACTAACATAGATGTTCACTTTTCAGAATAATAACTCAAATACTTACAACTTACAAAATTGGAGGGAACCCATGACTGATGGGATTCCTCCCGCATTGCAACCAACACCCCTAGATCCAAGGGAAGATAACAATCCAATGCCTACTAGAGCACCCTATGTTAGACAAAAAAATTAGAACCAAGTAAATATACCTACAATATGAAAGAATCTTGCTTGGTCAATTAAATAATACAATGTCATAAAAGATTTTAAAAAAACCAATATATCCTTGTTTGATATGCTACAAAATTTCCCTAGTTTGAGAGAAGTATTGCTAAAGACTCTTGGTCATACCAAGACAATGTCTGCCATATTCCATCAAAAGATAGTGTCACAATAGGTTAACACCTATGAGGCTATGCCTACCATGTATAAGGACAAGGCTAAAGCCCCTCCTTTCTTACTTAGTCTCAAAATTTTTGGACAAAACCTCCACAATTGTTTCATATATTTAGGAGCTTATTGCAATTTCATGCCACTTTTGATAGCTCAAAAGTTGGGAGTCACTCCTCAACCTATGAATCTGATAGTGATTCAACTTGATAAAATAGAAGTAAAATTTACTGGGGTATTAAAATATGTTCAAGTATTGTTGACTACATACCCCCAAATTCAAGATATTATAAACATACATGTGGTGGAAAGTCTAGAAACATACAACTTGTTACTAAGTAGGGAATGGACCTGATGCCTAGAAGATGTTTCTCAACTAATTTTACTCAACTATGGTTACCTTGGAAAGGGTTGAATAATTAGATCAAGATAGATTTTTAACCAAAGCTAAAGACAATGATCATAGAATATAATGCACCAAATGAAGTATTATTTCTTCAATTAGATTAAGGTTCTTATAAGGTGATGGCTCTTGACATAACTTCATTTAAAAAAATAGACAATCCAAATGAAAAATCACTAAACCCTACCCCAGGAGAAGAGATCATGACTCAATTCATAGATAGCATGGTTGAAAATTTTTAATTCTTAGGAGAAGAAATAGACCCAAATATTCTTCTCCTTCCAGAATTTTGTAGGGTACACAAAGTAAGTCATTTGGAATTTGAGTGTTTACATTGCCAAAAAGCGATTGCGTGAGTATTGACTCAAATGATGCACTTGAAAATTGGTCAAAATCCAAGTGGGGTACTTGAAGGAAATTTAAGTCTCCCATGCATATCTGAAATCATGTGTAATGATGAAGAAGGAAACGAAGATCTAAATGCATTATACAATGACACCTCTTTAGATGGTGAGCGTTGTCTTCCCCTTTACCAAGGATGATTAAAGTTTTAAGGAGAAGATACTTTGTGCAAGGTAAAGGATGGACTTTGCTAGTCGTTCAACCTAAACCACAAATTGATAAAATCATAGAGTTGATTGGGGAAATTCAAGATAAACAAAAGAAACAAATGATCCCCATATCAAAGGTAAACAATAATAACTCATTGGTTCCACCATGTGAAAGATTTCAATGGATCTCGAAGAAAAAATCCTTCAAAGGCCAAGTGAGAGAAAAGCTTCAAAAGAATAAATACAAGTCAAGAAAGCTGAAATAATAATTGATATGGACACTCAACTTTGATGGCTGTAAATGAAAGTTAGGAACTAGTGCAGGTATTGAACTACTTAACCCCTAAGGAAGGTTCTTTTACGCCACATATCATTTACAATTTAGGTGTACTAACAATGTTGTAGAATATGAAGCCTTGATCCATAGACTTCTCTTTACATTAGAAAAGGACATCAAATCTCTCATAATTGAAGGAGGATCTCAATTGGTGATTAGATAGGTTAAATCAATCTACTCTTGCAATGATAGAAAACTACTTACTTACCAAAAAAGAGTTTGGGATTTGATGGAAGATTTCGAAGCCCTAAACATAAGGTCCATTCAGAGAAGGAGGATGTAATGTCCCCACTCCTTAGGACATGTTTACCTATAGAAATTGTTAGCAACATAATCTATTAAATTCAATTCTAATGATTGATATCTAGGAATGTTACTATTTCTACACATCTTTGAGGATCCCTTAATCTGGCTTCCTAACCCTCTAGGAGGATCCCTTGTGTTCATGAGAAACAACCTTCAATTATTTGGCCTTCTTCCTTGAAACTACCTTTCAAGTTGGGCTTCATAATCCTCTAGGAAGATACTCTGGGTTCTTCAAAATGATCCTTGATTAGTTAGTCATTATCCTTCAAAGACCTATGAGACTATCTTAACACATGTACTACATTTCTCTTCAATAGATTCATTAATATAAATAAATTCATAATCATAATTAAATAAATATAATCCATAAGCATACCTTTCTTACCTTCTTCTTTTCCAGGAGTCACAACCTTTCATAATACAAATCCTTTGGAAAGTCACAACACTTCATAGTTATAATCCTTTCGAAAAGTCACAACACTTCATAACTAAAATTCTTTGAAAAAAATCCCAATACTTTATAATCACAATATTTTGAAGAGTCACAACAGTTCATAATTATGACCCTTTCGAAGGTTCACATCCTTTCAATATCATTCATACCTTTTCAAAAAGTCACTTTCTTATTTTCTTCATGATATTACTTTCCTTTTCCATTTTTCCTTTTTGAACTCCTCTCTTCTCCTCTTCCTTTTTTTCCCTCTCTAAAATAAGCTTTCCTCCCTTTTATATCTTAACTTTAAGGAGTCATGTCTATTTGTTAAATCTTTCTTGACTTTTCATTAGATTTAGTTAATTTATATTATTCTATGTTATATTATTTATTTACTTACTTATTTTTGTTTATTATTATTTATTCTAAAATTCTATTTAGAAAGTTAACATACTTTCTACAATATTGTCTCTTGTATTTAACTTTATTTCTTTATTTACTTTTTGAAAATTTATTATTTTCTAATTATTTAAAATATCATACTAAATATTATTTCATTAATAATATATATTAAATAATTATTATTCCTAGTTTTATAAATATAACTTTATTATCATTATTTATTTAATAACATTTTATTATCTAATTATTATTAAAATTTTATCTTAAAATAGAGATATGACAGTCCACCCTTCCTCAAATTTCTTCTCCTCAAGTAATTATATAAATTCTTTTGTTGAGTTGAAATTTATATTTCTTTTAGTCCAAATTCTTAGGTTGCTCTCATGGATATGTTTGAATCATTTCTAATAGTCATTAAATTTCTACATTAGTCTTTCATATATATTATTTTTCTAAATCCCCTTTAACCCTAGAGGATTACAAGATCATGCTTTGATACCACTATAATGTCCCCACTCTTTAGGACATGTTTAAGTATAGAAATTATTAGCAACATAATCTATTAAATTCAATTCTAATGATTAATATCTAGGAATGTTACTATTTCTACACATCTTTGAAGATTCCTTAATCTAGATTTCTAACCCTTTAGGAGGATCTCTTGTGTTCATGAGGAATGACCTTCGATTATTTGAACTTCTTCCCTAAAACTACCTTTCAAGTTGGGCTTCATAATCCTCTGGGAAGACCCTCTAGGTTCCTCAGAACGATCCCTGATTAGTTAGCTATTATCCTTCAAAGACCTACGAGACTATCTTAACACATGTACCACATTTCTCTTCAATAGATTCATTAATATAAATAAAGTCATAAACATAATTAAATAAATATAATCCATAATCATACCTTTCTTACCTTCTTCTTTTCCAAGAGTCACAACATTTCATAATACAAATCCTTTGTAAAGTCACAACACTACATAGTTATAATCCTTTCAAAAAGTCACAACACTTCATAACTAAAATCTTTTGGAAAAAATCCCAATACTTTGTAATCACAATATTTTTGAAGAGTCACAACTATTCATAATTATGACCCTTTCGAAGGTTCACATCCTTTCAATATCATTCATACCTTTTCAAAAAGTCACTTCCTTATTTTCTTCATGGTATTATTTCCCTCTTCCATTTTTCCTTTTTGAAATCCTCTTTTCTCCTCTTTCTTTTTTTCCTTCTCTAAAATAAATTCTCCTCCCTTTTATATCTTAAATATAAGGATTCATGTCTATTTGTAAAATCTCTCTTGACTTTTCATAAGATTTAGTTAATTTATATTATTCTATGTTATATTATTTATTTACTTATTTGTGGTTATTATTATTTATTATGAAATTATATTTAGAAAGTTAACATACTTTTTACAATATTGTCTCTTGTATTTAATTTTATTTATTTATTTATTTATTTTAAAATTATTATTTTTTAATTATTTAAAATATCATAATAAATATTATTTCATTAATAATATAGATTAAATAATAATTATTTCTCAGTTTTATAAATATAACTTTATTATCATTATTTATTTAATAACATTTTATTATCTAATTATTATTAAAATTCTATCTTAAAATAGGGATATGACAGAGGAATATGGTATTCTATGCTCTTGTAGTTTCAACTAGTGCATTACAACCTATTGAAAGAATGAAACTTAAATGGTTTTCAATTAAACTAGTGGCTACCTTGAATCTTCTAGGTCTTCCATGATGGTCAAAATATTCTTGAGTTCATCATGTGTAATGGTATGTTCAAAGGACAAGAGATTGATGATACTTGAGATGACAAACCTGAGGAAGATGAACTGGAAGATGAAGATGGGATTATAAATTTGAAGACTAATACTATTCCTAAGAGGATGGTAGAGTTGGAATGTATCTTTGATCAAGAAAAATCCTCATGTAATAAGAGAATGGTTGAAGAAAAAGGGATTTAAGAGTGTGATTCATATAATCTAAGCACGGAAGATGATCCTAAGTTGGTGAGGATTGGAAAGGCATGTAATCCTCAAGAATGAGAAAGTATTCTTTAGTTACATAATACAAAGACATCATTGCATGGAGTTATGAAGAACTTGAGATGTATGATCCTACAATCATTACACATGATATCCCATTGAAACTTGATGCTAAGCCTTTTCATCGAAGATAGAGATTGGTAAACCCCATTATTGATCCATTAATAATGAAATAAGTCCAAAATTTTCTTGATGCCAAGATTATCTTTCCAATCCAACATTCTACATGGGTTGCTAACTTGGTGTAGGTAAGGAAAAAGACTGGAGAAATTCACATTTGTGTAGACTTTCACAATTTGAACCAAGCATCCCAGAAAGATAACTACCCTTTGCCTTCACTAGATGAAGTACTACAAATTGTGAATGGGTATAAAATGATGCCTTTTCTAGATGGATATTCAAGATATAACCAAGTGATGGTAGATGATGAAGATGGGTTAAAGACTGCATTCAAACCAAAATTATGGGGAACATTTTCATACAAGAGAATGCCTTTGGATTAATCAACACAAGAGCTACATTTCAAAGAGCAATGGATGAAGAACTCAAAGGATTGTTATTTAAATTCATAGTTATCTATATATATGACCTAACTATCTTTTTAAAAGATTGGAGTACACTCATATTGCTGATCTTAAACATTTTTTCAACCAATGTTGAAGATGTGGTATATCTCTTAACCCTAACAAATTTTCATTCATGATTACCAAAGAAATTTTTTTGGGTCACATTATCTTTGTAGTTGGAATATTCATTGATCCTGAGAGTGTAGAAGCAATTCTAAAATTGTCACCTCCCCATAGTCGCAAAGGGATTAAATCTTTCTTTGCAAAGATTAATTTTGGTAGAAAGTTCATCAATGGGTTCACTGAGATAGTTAGCCCCCTCAATGACTTGCACAAGAAGGGAGTGAAAACTAAATGGGTTCCTAAAATCAAGAAATATTTTAAAGATATCAAAGTAGCTATCTCCATGGCTCCAGTACTTGTAAGTCTAGATTATGAGTTGCCTTTCAAAATATATTCTTTTTCTTTAGAACATTCATGTTTAGGGATTCTCACACAAAAGAAAGCTAAAGAAGATGAGAGACCTATCTGTTAGAGTGATATTTTTTTTCCTTACTACTTAAATCATTTTGATTTAATTAGTTAATTTATTACTCTTTAGTGCTTAAGCTTTCTCTTAGGTGCATTAATAATTAATTCTTTTATTAATTATTAATGTGCAACCTAGCTTTCTTAGGATTCAGGGTTTCATTCACCTTAAAGGTTGAACTCTTGTAATTGTTTTTTATCAATTCCATTTCTGAGAAAACATTAGCATATTTTTTAGAGCAAAACCCTTGCCTCCTCTTGTCTTTTTCTTCTATGATAGGTTTTCTGCATGCAGGTATTCAAAGGCTTTGTGGATTTGTTTTGATCAAATCCTTCATGGCATTTGAGCTAGATCTGCTGTAGCTTGTTCATTATTTGGAGAAAAAGGAGAACGAGGGTTTGGTAGAATAGATCTAGATTTTTTTGGGTATTTTTTGAGAAAATAGGGGGTTACTGATTTTTAGAGCTACTAGAGCTACATGCTCTTCGAGGTGATTTATCAAAAAAAAAAAAAAAAAAAAATTAAAAATGGCCACTAGCCATTTTTTTGGCTTGCGGACCCATTTTTCTGGCATCTTTTGTGTTTTTTGGCCAACTTTTGTATTTTTCGGCATGACCGACAACCTTTTTATTTACAACACTAGTTTTAAGTTTTTCGGCACTATTTTTTAATTTGTAGGTGCTAGTGCTGAATTTTGTCGCTCCTTTATTGTTGAGCCACCCAAGTGACGCTCACCCCAACTTCGCACCACTGTGGTGTCACACAGGCTGAGCTTCACCTCTCCACCACCATTGTTTTTGCAATAAATCAAGCATATCGGGGTTTTTTTTTTATCTAAAAGTGTCAAAAAAATGATTCTGAGATAGAGATGATGGAGAAGAAATTTTTGGGAATTTTTTTAGATTGATACCTATTTTGGTGCCTGAAGTTTATTGATGGATTCTATCTTTTGGGGGGCATAACTTCTTCGTTATAGCTATGTTTTTCATTTCAAAAAAAGCATTAGAAAGCTCTTCTCGAGCACTTTCTAGATTCTCAGTATCTTCACCAGTATTTGATATCAGGTATTTTTTAATTCATATTTGAAGCTTTTTTGCTCTTCTCTCCTTTATGGAATCAATTTGTAAGTTGGGGATTAGTTTATTACATTGTGGGGGGTACATTTTCCTTTATGTATTTTACTTTAGAATCAACCCTTCTACTTCCATCTTCTTTCTGAATGGTGGACTCTTATGTCACCTACCTTAGACCTCACAACTACCATACTTGGAAAGGATAGATGACCATATTGCTTATGGAAAAGGGGTTATGGTCATGCCTTGATGAGGCTCAGCCAGTCCTAGAGGCCCTATGAGGTTCTTATGTAGTACAATAAGATGGATGAGGCAATAGACCTCATTACATTAAATACTTTATATGTGTTACTATTTCACCTGGATGGTTTGACTTCACCTAGATGGTTTGACTACACCTAGGGCTATGCGGGAAAAGTTTTCCATCTTGTTTGGCATAATGAATTAGTTCAGGGTTCTATAGATAGATGCAAAGTTTACCTCCTTGGTTCCTGAATCATTCACTAGCATTGAGGACTTCTTGATGAAATTCAAGTCTCTTCAATCTATGTTACAAGTTGTTGGAAAGACAAAGTCAGATGATGAGTGTATCTTTCTGATACTCTCAAAGCTTTGAGGTCCTTATCAGATTTTCACTTCTACCTTCTACTCCACTATGGATGCTCTAGGTGCATGACATGTTATGCCCTCTTTTGAGACATTCTGTGTCAAGTTAACTCGTGAGCAATCCAAGCTCACTTAGATGGATTCACTTATAGGTTCACAGTCATAGGCATTGCTTGCCAAGTCACCTCAGGATATACAGAAGTAGAAGCCAAACTAGATATCAGATTCCTCTTCTCAGCACTCTACTAGTTCATCATCTTCTTCTAAGAAGGAGAAAAAGAAGATTGAGACTCCTACCTATTCCTATTTTCAAAAGGGACCTCATGATGAGTCACATTGTTTTTGGAAGAGATATGATGACTATGAGAAATAGATTGCAGATTTGCAAGCTCTTCATTAGAAGAGCATTGTTTCATCTCCATCCTCTTCTACCTCATAGGGGTCTTTGTTTTAGCCGTCTTCCATCTCTTTGATATCTACAACAGATTTTGGATAGGGTCATGCATTACAAGCATCTATTACATCCCCTTCCCAAGTCCCTTAAATACTAGATTCATGTGCTTCCTACCATATGACATCTTCTCAAGGGGCCTTCTCCTCTATTGAAGCTTCTCCCATTCCTCATATGATGTATTGTATGTTCCATCTCTATCTACAAACCTTCTCTTGATATATCAGATTACACATAGTGGATTCGAGAAGACAGTTGAGTTCACTGTAGATTCAGTCTACATTTGGGATAGTGCAATAGGAGACCTTATTGCTATAGGGACAATTTATCATACCACCCATCTTTGCACCTTCTTACACTTTGGTCCACCATCTCCATTATCAGAGCATAGCTCTTCTCTTTCACAAGAGCATCATGTGGTGCGATCAGGACACTTGAACCTTTGTATTCTTCCCAAGATCACTATTTTGACTACAACACCACATCCAGTTGAGTTTTTTTCTCTTTAGCAAGATTCTACTTCCACTCTCCTAGACCCTCCAACTCTATTCATTGAGCCTCTAGGTGCACTTGTTGTGGATTCTACAGAGGAGATTCATCTCCTCTTTCATGACAGTGTCTGTACACCTACATTGGGGATTCCCTTTCAGGATCCTCATGTTTTCTCCTTTTGAGCATCAGTTAGGCCTTCTAGTCATTTAGTGGTTTCCTTGTTCTATGCCCTTGTTTCTTTTGCATTGGAGTTCCATTAGTTCATTTATTTCTACAGGGGCTCCATCATTCTGGGGGGCTTTGGTGTCTCATTTCTCTCTCATGGGGGGACTGGTTATACTTATGGTTTTGAGAGAGTCTCTTGAGCCTTTTTTTTTTGTTGTTTTTTCATTTCTTTTTAGAGAGGAGTTTTTCCCACTGGGTTTTCTCCTTTGTCTCTAGTTTATAGAGATTTCCTTGTATTGGGTACTTGATCAAGCCTTGTTGTTGGGACCCATTTCCTGCTTTCATAGCTGTGCTAGGTTAGTTTTTCCCCTTCACTTAGCTTAAGGGGGGGTGTTGGAGTAATATTTTTTTTCCTTACTACTTAAATCATTTTGATTTAATTAGTTAAGTTATTACTCTTTAGTGCTTAAGCTTTCTCTTAGGTGCATTAATAATTAATTCTTTTATTAATTATTAATGTGCAACCTAGCTTTCTTAGGATTTAGGGTTTTTTTCACCTTTAATGTTGAACTCTTGTAATTATTTTTTATTGATTCCATTTTTGAGAATACATTAACATATTTTTCAAAGCAAAACCCTTGCCTCCTCTCATCTTTTTCTTTTGTAATAGCTTTTTTGCATGCAGGTATTTGAAGGCTTTGTGGATTTGCTTTGATCAAATCCTTCACTATCACGATCATGATTTGACTACTAACGAATTCCAAATTGAACTATTCAAATCTTGACAAACAATCATTCACCTTGATAAATGCATTCAAGAATTTTTTCCATTACATACTCAGGAGTAAGGTATATGTTATTGTGCCAGATCTTGTAGTCAAATTATTAGTAATGTAGAATGAATTAGGTGAAAGAAGAGGAACATGGATGGCCATATTATAAGAGTTTTATTTGGAAATTCAACCACTGAATCAAGTGAGAGGACAAGGTTTTACCAAGATGATAGCTAACAATGAGATCAAAGTAGACAATGAGATCATAATTGACAATGAAGAATAGATCATAGTGTCTCAAGTGGACATTGATGAAGGAATAATCACGTATGTGTGGTATCAAGATATTGTGTATTACCTCCTACAAAATCAATAACCTCACTAGATGTATAGTTCCCAATGTAGAGGACTCAAGATGAAATGTGAATCCTACATGCTTCAAGATAGGAAACTTTACAAAAGGAACTATGAGAAAATTTATTTGAAATTATTGGGATGTGAAGAATAAAGAGAAGTATTAGAATAGTATCATGATAAGCATGACACTAGACATGGATTAGCAGAGGCTACAACCCATATTATTTTAAGATTAGGTTACTTTTGGCCTATAATTTTCAAGGAAACATTTGAACATGTACGCTCTTTCCACACTTTTCAAAGAAGTACCAACAGGGAGAGAAACCCAGCTATGCCACTACAACTAGTATTTGAGATACACCCTTTTGCCAAGTGGGGGATAAACTTTATTGGACCAGTAAACCCATCGTCATCTATAGGACACATGTTTTTCCTCATAGCTATAGATTATTGCACAGTTGAAACTTTTTGAAACTATAGAACAAAAGTGGTTAGTGATTTCTTAGAAGAACATATTGTGACTAGGTTTAGAATGTCATTCTTCCTAGTGTACGATAATGAGACACCTTTTGCCTCAATTTTCCTTACTCAATGGACATTGGACAATCAAGTTATAATCAATTTCTCATCTAATTACTATCCCCAAGGGAATGATGTGGCCCAGTCCACCAATAAGAACTTGATCAGTGATAAAATTCATTCTCATAGATAATCCAAAAGACTGGCACACTTAATTGAAGTACGCATTATGGACAGACAAATTCAAGATTAAGAATGCTTCAAGAACATCCCCATATCTACTAGTCTATGACTTAAGCTTATAGTTAGTTGTTGCAATTATGACGTGGATGTGATAGCTATGGTGTAGAAGTGACATTCATCTACTCGGACTAGCCATCATAATTGCAATGCATTTGCCATAGTTATGTTGTGCAAGTGACGACTAGCCATTAGAATGGGTCATCACAATTACAACAGCTAGTCAAATCATTAAAAATAATTACTTTTAATGCCTTGGCTACTTCTACTGTCAGAGATGCTTAAAGCTCTAACTGGCATATGTGAGTAGAAGTAAAGAAGCTGAGGATCTTTGAGAATGACATGGAGCTATGTCTCAGAGTTCTCTTTCTAGAAGCGACTAGGTGGCATGGACAAATGTGACATTAAAAGGATACCTTCAGTGAAAATAAATGTGGTTATACAACTGGGTTAGTTTGGTTTAAGTGATTCATTTGTAGTTAATAAGAATTCTTCCAATCAATTTGGATTATAGTCTAGTTTAGGAGGAGATTGTCCATGTGAAGTTTCAAATGATAGACTTTCAAAAGGTTTAGGAGACATTCCAAGGATGCAAGCCATGATGGAGTCTTACCACAAGTTTTCGTCAACAAGAAATGTTATTGATTCAACCAGTCATGACAATCCTTTTCCAAGTACAAGATTAGAATCCCTACATGAAATAAAAATATCATAGGGATTCAAAATGGGGAAGACTTACACAATAGCATGAAAGCCTATATAGTGTCAAGAAATGGATAACCTTGCGAATAGGGATAATGAAGCTACAAATTTTCACTATGCTCTTTTCTCATTCACTCTAGTAAATCAAATGTTGAAGTGTAGAAATTAAACACCATTAAATGTGTGATGGGCTTATCTTTCCTCAGACTCTAGTGATTACTTAGAAAATTCCATCAAATTTTGGGGGAAGGGATATCCATCAGAGATTGATTATTCAGATTCATTGACCCCTAAAGGTGGAATATTATTTGATATAACTATCAAAAATTCGTTGGACATAGACTCCAACTTGTTTGCAAAGCAAGTTCAAGAGCATATTGGATGTTTTCCTATTGAGGAGGAAAGCTTGATTGTGGAGGAGAATATGAATGATCATACTACAATGAATACAACTCAAAAAGGATTTAGCTCATTGATTAAGAAAAATGTTCTCAGTACCAAGAATATTCTAACAGACTTAGCAAAACATAATTCAGCCATAGCTACTCCTCCAACTGGAAGTTTTTTTAAAAGGATTTTCACTAGATCCACATAAAAAATTTTAGATCTATTAAAAAGGAAAGCTTTAATGAGCCCCAAATTCAATTCTAGAAATCTTGGAGGGTGGGCTTCTATAAAGGAAAATCTAAGTGAGTTGCAAAATACATATGGTTCATTAGTTAGAAAGAAGGATTCAAAAACACCCAATTTAAGAACTGGTAGCATCTTTGTAAGCCAGATTTCACCAAGGATAAATTAGAAACCAAGCAACACATTATGCAATGTGAAATCATTATTCCATTAGTTCAGCAAAAATGGGAAAAACCTCCAATATTTTACCTTTTCTTTTCAATTTCTTGTATTGGAAAATGATTCCAAGAAAAACATTGCAAACTGATCACAAACTTCTCTTATATAGGTGATGTGATGTCCTTGTTTTCTTTTGAGTGAATAAAAGATGTTGGAAAGTGGAGTACCTTTTGGCTAGCCTATGAAATGCTCAAAGTTATCTAGAGAGATGTTGGGACTTCGCCCCTTTATACCTTCAGTGCTCTTCATATTGTAAGTCCAGAGGAAATTGATATTTTGGGATAAATGAGCATCATATACTAGTCATTAACACTTATTCTCATGAAGTGTGTCTTTATAATGATTGATGTTGTAATTTACTTTATTTTGTTTAGGAGGAACATTTTCTCTATGTTCATTATTATGTTAACATGCCAATATGGGACAAAATGGTGGCACACAATTCCAACATTTTTCTTTGGATTCTAAGTTGACATATTTTGGGAAAAAAAAAATCTACAAAATGTTAACAAGGTATAGGAAGTGCTTGAGAAGAGTGTAGTGACATAGAGAATTTTTCTTAGTTTTGTGATGATTGGCACCAACATGGTGATTGGTGATGGAGCACTTAATCTTGCAATTTTAGGTCAGGTTGTAAATTAAGTATTTTTATTTTTGTAATAGTCCTCTTAATTTTGGGATGATGTTATAGAGGGTTTAAGTAGAGCTCTCATTGTTGACTAATTTTGTTTATTCTTGCAAACATTGAGCAATGATGTCTGTTATCTAAGGAATTCAGTTAGAGAACTCTAAACTAACCAATGATGAGATATAAAAAATGAATTTATTTCATGAGTCTTAGCATAATTTGACAATCCCAAAATATATTTATCTCGATATTGGCTTGTATGGAGTGAACTAAGATAGATTATTGAAAACTATATTTTATGTAGGTGCTATTGTGGCTCTTTCTTCTACAATCCTTGTTCTACTCTTCCTTGTTCAAAGATTTGGTATAGGTAAAGTGAGTTTTATGTTCTCTCCTATAGTAGTTGTATGGCTTGATACTAATGCCATTGTTGGAGTATATAACATTATGAAATACTACCCAGAAGTATTTAAGGTAGTCAACCCTTACTACATTGTCTATTTCTTTCAAAATAATGGGAAACATGGATGCATGTTGCTTGGAGGAATAATCTTAGCTCTAACAAGTTTGTAAAAGATACCCATTTATTGAATATATATATTCTAGAAATTTTGCTCAAGCAACATTAGAAGTTTCTTATCAAGGTTTGTAGAAATACTGAGTATGTTCACACTAAGTACATTCATATTGAGAAATTTAAAATAGGTAAAAAAGAGCAATACATTTAAGGAGAGTATTTTTCTTAAGTATAGGTTTATAAAATAAAAATAGGTGTGACGAACATGAAATGAGTACTGAAGAAAGATTAAAAAAAACTTATACGATTTTTTTTGAAAGTTCAAAAGAATTCTTTACTACCCCATATGTCATATATTTCATAGAATCATAAAAGAAGACTAAAAGAAGCTTCTTGTGTCTATATTTAAACCATGTTTTGAGGCTATGTTTGTAGACTTGGCCCACTTCAACAAGGGTTCCATCCAGGTTCAACTATTTTTTAAAGACTAAACTATTATAGTTTCATTTTCTTATTCATTTTGCATTTTGATGACAAAATTGGGATTATACATTGTAGATTGATTTCTCTTTTCTCTTCTACCCTTCCTTGATCATAACATACCCAAGGCAAGCAACTTACTTAATCAAGCATAAAGAGTACATGGGAGATATATTCTATAGCTCATTACCTATTGGTACACATATGGACCTAGATTTTAAACTTTCAGTTTCAAGTCTTTAACCTTTCAATTTCAGATTTTGAACCTCTTTGAACTACTTCGAACTTGGTTCAAAATGGTTCGATGGTTCAAAGAGGTTTGAAGTGATTCAATTTGTTGAAAGAAGTTCAAACAGTTTTACAGGCTCGTTGGTTTGGTGTGGCACAATAGATGTGTTCAAAGGATTGTTATCAGAATGTGCTAGGTTATGATCAGGATTCCATGTGCAATAATCTGGCAGTTCATGGATGCAGAAGTATAGTTCAAATCTATAGACACAACCTCAATCCTCAAGTTTAGATTTTAAATCCCCAAAACTACGAACTTGGTTTGAGTTCAATATTTTTCAAGGCTTACATTCCCCAATGCAAGGTTATTCAATACTTCAAAGTTTTGCCTAAAGTCTTGATTAGAGATTTCCGAGGTTCGTGATTCAACTGCCCATTCAAGTTGTCAAAGTGAAATCTTTTGGTTCAAGCTCAAAATATGAGGTTGGGAAAAACCATCTTTGAAAGTGCAGATCCAAGCTCGAGTTAGAAGGAAGGTTTAAGTTCCCCATTTTATATTTTCAAACCAAGAATTTTCATTTAAAGACTCTAATGATAGCAATGATGGGAAGATACAATCATACCCGATGACCTCAGATTGTGAGGAGAATCATGTCATCATTGTATGGTTGGAGAATTTGGGTACAAATGCAGAATCTAGATAGTGAATGTTTGACGAGATATAAGTATCTATGAATCTAAAGTTTGTTGAAATAGAAATAATTATAAGTCAAAACCAAGTGTATGTTTTGAAGCCATTTAAAAACAACAAGGCTTGATATACCTTGAGGATATTACACGTGATTAGGTGACAAAGGATGGTAACATGACACACATGACCTTCTAAAATGTACGTGTCACCAATTTGTGGGCAGATTCAGACATGAAATATGGAGGTCTGGAGAGCTTTTGTATGTATGAGGAGGCCATAGGTTTTAATTTTTGAATGTGCATGAGCCAGGTATAATGAAATTTGTGTGTGTGCAATTTACTCAATATAACACTATAGAAACTCATTCATGAGAGCCAAAACACAATGCAATTGGGGTTGATATCAAGTTTAGTATGGCAATGCCCGAGTTTTTTCTTATGCCCTTGGTACATAAATGCATCAAGGAGAAAGTTACGGATCCAAATGAGATGACACTAGCAATAATGGTAGAAGAGTCGATTATCTATAGAAGAACGATGCACCCCCATGCCAAATCCAAAATTTGTTCCTTCTCACTATGTTGTCAGGTGGATTAAAAGAAGGATGCATAACAAGTATTCGACAAATATCGATATCAATCGCAGGATAATCCAATTTTTTTTTGATGATGATCTGCATCAATTCCTTGATGTTGAGTTATTTCAAACCGAGAATCTGCATTCAGAGCATGCATGCGAGTGACATCAATTACATTTTCAGAATGTCGATTGTTGATACAGTAGTGAAGTTAGCCATGGTTAAATTGTCTCAAATTCCCCCAGGCACTGGACTTCCTTTTATCAATAATGTTTAGGGTGACCATAAAATAATTCTATAGAATGCTGATACCATCATGATCTTGTGCAAAATCTCTCCTGACTGGTTCTAAGGATAAGCAAGGGTCATTGACTACATGAGCTCAATTGGTTCTCTAAAACCAAGAACATAAATCCAATTGGGTTATGCAATTTGTTGTGCCCTTTTCGGCAGATAGATAGATAGATAAAATTTTAACGTCCAGTGGCACACATGGAAAAATGGGATGGTTGGCTTGAATCATATCATTCATGCATATTAAAAAAAGCTCTATATTATCGCTGCATGTATGTCATGAGGAATAATCCACATAGGTAATATTGAAGAAAGTGTAAAATACTTCCAAGTAAGATTACATGTGGTCAAAAATAGGCAATACATAATGCTTGATTCAAAGACTTATATCTACAAGCCACAGTGAAGCACTTTGCTCAATACATTGTCATTAGATACAACAATGAATGCTGATGGTAGGTCTCTAGCTTCGATATGAGAAGGTGCACATAGATTGTTAAACAAAATTCGATGCATAATCATTAATTCTAGGTTATAAACATATCTCTTGCATAATCTTTCCAATTGTCCTTAGGCATTTATTCAGAATATGAAAGATTATATATTATAATATAACTTTAATGATATATGTCATTAAAAGTTACTACCTAATATTCAATTAGAAATTAAGGATTACAATTGCGGGAGATTGAAATATTAAAAGGAAAAAGGGGAAATCATAAAGTTTTTCAAGATTCAGTTAGGGTAATTGAAAAGTTTTCATGGGCAATGAGAAGATAATAAATAAGCTAGCAAGAGGAAGGGAGGCGGTGCCACTTCTACTCTTTCTCGAAGGCTGTAGACTTGGTGCTACAATAGAGGGATTTTTCAGTGTTTTCAATTTTTTGAGTTTTCCATATTTTTTATCCAAAGGGAAAGAAAATTAGACTGTGTGCTATGAGGAATAGGGCTGTTATTTTTTTGAACTTTGTATCAAGGACAGGGGAAATGTTGTTTCAAAATGTAATGCAGGGAATGGAATTTTAGTTTTCTTTAGATAGTAATTTTGATGCAATTGTGTAACAGGGTCTTTGTATCTTTTACACTTTAGAGAAGGGAGGTTTTGGAAGATAAATTGCACATCAAAACTTGGAGTTTGAAAAATTTTCTTTCCACTAATAGTGATCTTTGTATCGCTTTAGTTTTCTCTAAATGCATTCTACTGTCATTGTTTCTTGAATACATTTTGCTTGCAAGAAAGCTTCAGAGCTTTGTTTCTTCCCTCTCTCAAGCGGATGGAAAATATGTTCCTTGTTTTCATCCTTTATAATGTGTCTAGGTAAATGGACTTTGTGTCATTTTTTGTTTATATTCTTGTAGTCATTTAATGTTTCCACATCTACTTTGTGTTTACAGATAGATGTTTGTAATCCTTTCGTACTGTCTGGTTAAAAGCATTCATATTTAAATTTACTATCATATATGGGGAGCTATACCTAGATAAATTCAAAGGGTGCTTACACTCTTTCAATAGTGAAGTGACCCAATTGTTAGTGTTGATTAGTCCTCTTACTTGGGCATTTAGAGTTATATTTGCATGTATTTTCTTGGAGGACAATCTGTTCACTAACAGATTACCAAAAAACAATGGAGCGTATTGGGCAATGTTTATTGTTGCCATATTAGCAGCCATTGTTGCCAGTTAATTATTAATTTCGACAACCTTCTCAATTATAAATTAGTCACTGAATATACCAGTACTATATACAAAAAAAACCATTCTCAAAATGCAAAAAAAAAAATCTATTAGAAGTTACAATATGTTTCATTGATTATGTTACCAACTTTAAAACTATCCCTAACAGATCTTGAAAGCATTTATTGCTATATCATGTCAAAATTCATTATGCTATGAGAGGGAATAATTGTTAGGGGATACATATCTTAAATGGGTTGTTAGTAGGTCTTTATTCATCAAATACCCTCAAAAACATGAGCACCAACTTACACCCACAAGACATTAGACTATAAGAAATGGTGTACTATATCAATATGCACTAATTAAAGGAGTACAATCCTATATTCAGGCTAATCACTTTGCTCCATCTAGATGGGTTTCTCCTAGTGTGTTCCCATTCATTGATGAGGATACCCATGAAACTCATAATGCATATTTTCTTAGTGATGTGGAGCTCAACTCACCAAAAGAACTCGTGACACATAAAAGCATGCATCTTGAAAGACAATGATGATGATTCAATGGAGGAGGGTGAAATTGAAGGAGATTTGAGTTGTTATCATGTTCTTCCAAGAAAGATGTTAGTGGATGTTGTGGAAGCTTTGATTGGAGTCTATTATGTGGAAGAAGGAGAGAAATAAGCTACTCATCTAATGAACTAGATAGGTATTCCTATAGAATTTGATGTTGAAGAATGTAAACTTGCTAGGAAAAGATGCAACATATCAGAATCTATGGTGAGGAATATTGATTTTAATAAGTTAGCTGGTGCATTGAATTGTAAGTTCAATGAGAGAATCTTGTTGGTTGAAGCAATTACACATGCCTCAAGACCCTCATAAGAGTCTCTTGCTATTAGTGACTAGATTTTATCAGTGTTGCAGTTTTAAATCACCTCATAAAAAAACATCTATATGGTGACATAATCAACACCCTTTGACTAATAACAAGTACAGTGTCTTTGAAAATAACCTCCTAACTTATCCTTTGGACACCCAAATCTATATGGTGACATCTTCTATATCCTTAAGGATTCAAGCCTACCCCAACTAACAACTCAACACAATCTTCTAAATTAGTGAATTTGAACTATGACTGGCCTGCTTATTACTAAACCTTGTCTATAATGAATCTTGTATCTTAAAGCCCTACCTTCCTACAACCATAAAGTAATCTTATTGTACCTTCTTTAATAGCTAACACACCCAAACAATTTCCACATTACACCTTTAGCAATGCACCACATCAACCTACTATCCATTGTGATAATCATACCTTTGTTTGCTGAGATAGTCACAACTTAAACTCAACCACAATGCCCCTTTGACCAAAAAACACATGGAAGCTGTTAGAATCCCTTAATACTTTAACACTTCCATTATAGACTATAGACTACTTTCTCTAATTAGTCTTACAATTAGATTCACGCCTATGACCCATATGTCTTAGTCTAAGATGGTTTAGAAGATCTTTCTTTTATCAAGAACATAGTAGTTCCTTTACATGGTTTCCTACACATAATGTGAAGGCATAATATAAACATTTTTCATCTTTTGACCAATCATGGGGATTTTACATAAAAGAAAAAAAGGATTCTACTTTTTATGAGATTGCTAATTACCTTAAGGAGGGCTTGGCAGTTTAAACAAAAACTTGAATGTCTTCCTTAAAAACTATATGAAGTTAAATGAAACTAAAACCAAAATAAGAACATGTATACCTTCATTAAATCCTAAAGACAATATATGTCCCCAAATGATTCCTTACATTGAAATCTGGCCTACAACAATTAGTTATACTAGACAAAAAAATAATTTATGCAAAGAACCAAAACTTTATTGATCATAAGCTTGATATTATTTAACTTCATTTGTATTCTCTACCATTCTTGTGGGTTTTTGACTTGCATCATTTTTCAAAGTTTGGTTTATGCGAGATTGGATTTTCACTTAGAGTTATTAATCTGGTATCTTTTTAATCTTTATATTTTGATGTATTATGACAATTGATATTTGTTATTCATTTGGAAAAGTATTTTTAATAGAGTGAAGCTAATTGAAAAAACAACTTATTTCTAGGTAGCAGATTTAAAGGACGAGCTACAAAATAATGGGCTTCATTATAGTACCCTATAAATAATGGGGATAAGTTTTGGACTCACGAATAGGAAACCCATGGAATCTTTAATGAACATGACTCCTTCAACTCTATACTTAGATCACATTGTCAATGTAAATTGGAAGTCTTCTATGGGTTATTTCATTTTACAAGAGGAATAAAGAGGTTTGTTTGAAAGTTGAAACCTAGCTCGATATAGGCATGACTCAAATCTGGTCTAGATTTTGAATCCTATAATCCATCATCAAAACAAATATTCTAAATTTTAATTTGTTTTAAAATTATGAAAATAAATGACAGTATCACATATCACATCAAATGATGAAATCATACATGAAAAAGAAACCAAATAATACAACATTGATAAGTTGGCTCTTCTAGAGCATACATCTCTAAGAGTTCCTACATCATCCATGAAAAAATATACTCTAGAACATGGACCTTGTAGCACATGTCCTTTAGTGAAGTGAGCTATCTCAGCTATCTAGGGACTGGAAGATTATTAATGGAAATAATAAACCTATTTCAACCTAAAATATGTAGAAAACAATGTTCTTAAATGATACATATGACAAAATATTCATATTCATATGGATATGTGTGACAAAATATAACAAAAATAGGTTCCAAGCCTGCAAAAGTGACATCATTTTCCCATCTTCTGGTGTATGTCATTTTTCGATCGCATCCAAAATAAGATTTTTCCACTCTAAATTGAGAATGAACATACAACTACATTCTATATGCATGGACAATAGGTGTACCTAAAAAAATGCACCACGTTTACATTTATTTAATAGATCTATTAAGTTTTTTAAATTATAGACCATCATGAATGTTAGAACTCTAGTTGTTATGGTTTAGAGAATGTCCTCAGAAATTCAACTAATAGAAAGTCTTGATTTTCTTGCATGCTAAGGACATTACCCTTGCCTTTAAGAGTCAAAGTTACAATGTTTGTGATGGTCTATAACTTAAAATATCTAATTAAAGACTTCTAATAAAAATGCAAACATGTTGCATTTTTCAGCTCCACCCAATGTTGTATGCATATGAATTGAGATTGCATATTGAACTATGACCTCCTTCTACATTGCATAAAATGAAAGAGATTCACATAGTTAGTTTTTATGAAATCATAGGTTAATGTTGAGCTTCACTTGGTTTTGAGAATAGTTTAACATTATCTAATAATCAGGGCTAACCACATGAAGATGGAATATCATTTGGCTCCACACCCCCCCCCCCAAACATCTAAATTCTCCGTTAACATCTAAAATTCATTCACTCTATTAATAAAGTGTAACATTCATGAATTATCACATGATAACATTAATTAACACATAAGTTTCATTAGGACATTCATACTAACATTAAAATATAAGATTCATTAGAACATTCACATGAACATCCAATACAACAATTAAAACATCTAGACATAAACATTAGTCATTATCAAATAAGTTACATAAATGAGAATCATTTTTTTTTGTCTTTTTCATTTTTAGTCCTTCCATATATTGTTGTAGAGGCATATCCATGTCATCATCAACATTTCTTCTCACTCGTGGACGTGATCTCACTATCCTTTGTAAAGGTGGGTTCTCTGCAATAACAAATAAAAGGGTTAAATTTAAAAAAATTGAGACTTTAAAGAATATTTTAGCACTCTTTACCTTGTCCAACTACATCATCTTGCCCAACGACTTGAACCTCAACACACCCATCAGGAACAACCTCTACATCCACTACAACTGCAATTTACAAGATGTTTTCTTAATCTCAACACATATTATAGTTAAATTTGTATTAATGTACCAAATTCACTTTAAAATGTTTACTTGAATTAATAATTTAGAAATAAAAAATTGAATAGAAAATATATACCCCTAGTACTATGATGCACATTTGAATCGATGCCTCCATGGTGCTCGGTTGGTGTATTAAGATTGGTAGGCTACAATCCAATGTAAATGATTAGTACATTTATCAATAATATATACATATAAATAAAATACAAATAATGAGAAACGTTAATCATTCATTTTAATACATATAAATATATTCACTTCAAAGTTTTAAACAAATATATAATCATTGTTTCCTTAAAATAAATATAACGACTTATATTTTTGGAAACTAATATCGAATACAGCAATTGCTAAAGTATTCAATTTGAAATAAAATCAATTGACTTATTTACCTCATTGATAGATCCAAAAAAATAACCTTGTGCATTCATTGCTTGCAGTTGTTCAACCATGGTTGTATAGCCTTGTCTATAGGCTAATTTCTTGTCCTCTTCAGAAGTTGTTTTTTAAAAATCTAAGGCCTACATTTTTTCTTGGTATCATGAATTTTTTTTGTAATAAATTTCATCAAGACAAAATTATTTACAATTTATAAATATTTTCATATTATTTTTCATTTACTTATACTTGCAATTTGTGCAACAAGTTTTGAATATCCACTAGAGCCAAGCTTGTGTTGCCTGTGCTTGTGTTTTCTTGCTTCGGTTGCCTTTCATCTATCAAGAAACCTATGTGAAGTTTGAAATATGTTAGATCACATAAGTATTAAGAGTAATTAGTACATAATTTCATTCTTAATATTATGATATACCTTCTTTCTTTGGGTGGTACTATTTCTCCACCATGTCTTGTGCTTTTCTTAGAGGCATCCTTTTTAAGATTCTCCCACTCAATAGTAGGAATATTGGGGCGGGGTGGGGTGTGGCGCACTCATAATAAGGGGTTGGTTTACATTTGGTTCATGTAGTTGTGCCTAATATAGTTCAAATCTTGGCCCAATTTCTCAAGGAGCCTAAGTCTTTGAAATATGTTAGATGCAAAAACTGTTGTCATGGCATCATTAATGAGTTTATCTTTTGACTCTTTAGTTTGTAAATTCCACCTTTTAAGAAAAGAAAAGAACTATTAGATTCATAAATGAATTGAAGCTACGTTTTAATTTACTTATAGAAATTGATCAAAGGAAACCTGATCTAGCAATGAAATTAAAATATGATACCCTATGCATGTGGTTGATCCAAATATGCGCAAACTTTCATCATTAAGTTTTTCATAAAATAGATTATTCCTTGTAAAATAATAATGGGATTAGTAGTTATTGCAAGGGACTACATGATAGGTTAGTGAATTTTATTATGAGTATAAGATTATATAGTAAAAGAAATGATCAATCTTTAAAGTACCTGTAAGTTGGGCTACTCTCAGGGGAAGTCCATCTTCATTTCTCACGAGAAATTGATCACAATTTTTTACTGTTCCTAAGCATCTAAAATGAGTACACCCAGGAATATCCTTATTGCCTCCTGCATAAAATGAAACTAATATTGCAAAATTCCCCCTAAGAAGTAACAGTTCAAGTGAAATAAACACATGAAAAATGAGAGAGATAAAGAGGAATCTACTTTTCAATAGGCATTGACATCGCATATGTGGCCATCCTACGTGTTTCTGACATTGCAATCAGCATTACCTCTTTGGTTTTGTTCCTTGTAGTAGGCAATATAGTGAACATAGTATCAATGCTAGGAGATGAAAAATAAGATTGTTAGAGCACAAAAAATCAATATTGTTAGAGGTATTAAAAAAATTGTTCGAGCAAAACACAAGTGTAGGATAAATCATGTGATGTACTTGAACCACCTAAAGTATCATCATTTGGGGCATTGTCCTTTAACCTATTCAGCATCCTCTATAAAAATAATACATATACATTTTATTTAATGACATAAATAAAATATTATACTATAAAAACCATTATTAAAATTTTGTTATAATTTAAAACTACATTAATGCTTATTGTATAAGTCTGAACTAGGTGCATCAACTCATCCTCTCTCTTTGTTGTATTTGAGGAGTCTATGGTCAAATTGATGCCAAATATGTTGATGGTCTTGATAGTGCACAAAGAACCTTTTGTAGTGTAGCCATGGGATCAGTGGCTAACACAAAATCAACAATAAATTGATCCTACTCATCATGTAGCTCCTCATGGACTACTTTTTCCTTTCCCTCTTCTTGATTAGCACTCATTTGTGAGAACAATATTATTAGTGTTTTGTTTAAAATCAATCCAAAATAGTAGTGAAGAATAAAATAGAATAAAACATATGCATTAACATAATTCTTATATCTAATTTATACAACAATAATGAGTTTTACCTGTCGTGATGAAGAAGTCCCGTGAGAACCATCATTGTTGTGTGTATCATGTGGCTATTGATTTTTACTATAACTCTTTATTTCAAAAAAAAAAATATTGAGACATGTTAAAAAATATGTGTTATTATTCTAGGTTAGAATTTTTTTAAAAAATTAATTGTGTGTTGGATTCATTGATTGGAGTTGATTTTAAATGTGCATAGTACATACCACCTTGCCCATGATAGTGGCTCCTTTTGTATCTATGCAATTCAAATTGTAATAAATAAGAATCTCTTTGCCTCCACATACTAATTTTATCACACATAAAAATATGTGATTTCTGTCATGCACCTCAAATATGCAATTAGGTTTCTTCTTAGTTGATGCAGGTCATGCTCTATTGATAAAACCTATAATATTCCCTGATGCTTTTGGCTTTCCATCAATGTCTATAGCTTTTTTTTTACTTTTTTCACTAAATTTTTGTTGTATATAAGTTTCTGCCAATGCATACCTACACATACTTTTTTTATATCTACCAATCTGCATCAAACTATTGTAATCATAGTGAGGATCGACATACTTGATCAATTCAACAACCTTTTTGTAAGAGACCTTTATGTAATCCATGGAAAATAGGTCCAAACCATGTAATGAGGATGGTGATATGCAATATATCCTCTTTCCAACACAAAAATCAGTGTTTATTGGAGGAAGTTCATCACGAACCCATTACTTTTGTAGATGTTTATACCTAAAGAGCACATTGGAGTTACCTTCACTCTCATCATCGTAAGAACATGATCTCCTTGATTTAGACATACTAAATGTCTCACTTTCTTCTTCTATTCCTACATTTTCCTTGCTTGAGGAAGACAAATTTGACAAATACTTATTTGTTGGTACCTACACTCCATCAAATAAGAGAGATAGGTGACAATGAGAGAGATAATTTACAAATGGTAAAAGACATTAATCTCTATGAGGTGTACTGAGTTATGCCTGATGATCCATGAGACTCTGTGGAATGCTTTTGAAAGGGCTTTAGGTTTCTGCATATGTAAATCAATTGTCTTATGTTAGCTAAAAAATTCATGATACATATACTCAAAATTACATCAAATATTAACATCACACATGAATTATAAATATTAAAAGGTACATGACAAGTTAATCAAATTAATCATTGATCTATCAAAAACTCAATATTGAATAGCATAGGCATTGATCACATAAGTATACATTTCATTCTTGTCATTGATAATCAAACTTCCCTTAAATTTTAACTAATCAAACACACCCCCCCCCGCATTGATATTATTCTTCATCCATCTCATCATTAGGATCATTTTTCTCATCAACATCATCACTGCCACTATCATCATTGTCATCCTCATCCTCCTTCTCCTCCTCCTCCTCCTCATTATTATTGATTAGTAGTAGCATCATTTGCATCAAGAGCATCTTCGACTAACTTTCAATTGTGATCCACTTCTTCCTCTTCCTTGGTATCTTCTTCTTCCATCGCATTATACTTATCGGCCTTCCTCTTAGATCATGTCTAATAAAAAATGACCAACTTGGTTTATGTAGAACCTTTAAGTAAAATACCTACTCACATTGGCTTGGAAGAACATAGGGCTCATCCCTAACTGGCTCAAAAAACCTTGTATTAATAATTGGAAATCCATTCTCATGCTCAATAAAAATCCTATCAAGATCATTTTGATTGAGTCTTAGTCTGTACCATTTGATGACAAACTAATTTCAAGGAATTAAAGTCACAGTCAAGTATGTTAACCAAAATGCCATAGTATTGATTTTGAGATTATCGAGGATGTAAGTCATTTCTAGATTTTGAGATTATGTTTCCTTTTTGTGTTCTTTATGATAAATAAAATGATCTTCAAGATAAGAATCTATTGCTTGATACTCCATTCCAATATGTTTCATAGTGTCAAATAATTCTTGGTATGAGTGAGGGAGAACATGTGATGGTGGTAATAAAAAGTCAGCTAACAATCTACAACAAAAAATATAAGTTGTTAGTATAAACAATATTAATGGTATATTTTTCACCTTTTATAGACTATAATGATGTATATGAAAAACCTTAGCATATGTGACATTATTATGTTGGATAAACCATTCATAACCTTCAAATTCACTAACAACAATACAATTGAGAGAAGATTTGATTGGGATCCTTAGTAAAGGGTTGTGTTTGCCTTCTCAAGTAGAGGTATATCATAGATGACCATAATGTCATCCTCATCATAATCATCATCATCAATAGTAGAAATAGTAGCACTAGTACCAAATGTATCATGGATCAATGCATTCACACCATCATCTTCAAATGTGTTTTCTGGTGCATGATTTTCATCTTCCATGGGATCATGATCTTCTTCTTCAATACTCACACCTCCATGTTCCTCCAAGATGTGGTGGTCCATATTTTTGTCACAAAAGTTTGCACCCTTGCCTAAATTTTTTACCTAAAGGCAACCATGTGAAACATGGAAACAATCTTCAAGTTGTGGGACTTGAACTATGAGATTGAGTCTCCAGAGAAGGTTGGCTTCCTTAATATCAAGGTGCACCTAATTACTATTAGAGAGGAAAAAGGAGAAGGAATACATGAAAGAAAACTACCTAATCTAATCTAAATGGGGTGATACACCAAAATAGTTTGTTCAACCTTATTTTTACCTAACAATGCACTATTCGCCAACATAACATCAAAATACATTGATTCAATCTTTGTTTTAATCCAACTATTACATGTTGGAAACCAATTGAAATGCTACAAGGAAGGAACTTCTCTCTATAACATTCAAGGCCAAGTAGATATTGTTATGAAAATTGAAGAATAGAAGACAAAACATTAACAAAGGCAAGGGAATTATACACTTAAATTAATGAGAGAATGAGGTGAGATAGAGGATTACATTCATTCATAGACAAAAGGAGATTAATAGTAACAGAGCATGAAATGCAATACCAATGAATCAGAAAAAGGCCAACCCTAAAAAGGGTTACAAATTTTTCTTTTATAGTTCAAGCATAACTGAGATAGCTTCTACCCTAAGGCAAAGCACAACCACATTTAAGGTTGTAGAGAAGAATCTCTACAAATATGAAGAAAATTGGATCCTAGTACATATTTAGATGTAGAAAAATCATATATTTCATAGCCATCAGAGCCTTGAGAAGATAGAAATGATGGCCATTAATGCCTTAATTGAGTAGGTGGATAACAAAGCAATGATGAAGTGTCCCTTTTTATTTATTAGGCATGGGGAATGTTGAAAGTAACCAGTAGATGATCAAGAAGATTTGATCCTCCATTAAAAAAACCATTTCTTCTTTGCTACCAAGATGCCAAGTCAGGAAATCAGCAAGTCAAACATTTTCAAACTCTACCCTTTATCTTTCCTAAAATATCATTAGTCAAAGACTATTTTACTTTCCATCTCGGATAGATAACAAACATTTATTCAATTCAGAGGGTTATGATCCTATGATTTTCAATTGAGGCCAACCCCTCATATCATTGCTAGTTGAGAAAATGATCCTTTCAATCTCTCAATCACTCAAAGCATTAGACCTTTGTGATCTTGCAATGTTACAACCATACGACCACATCCCAGTGTAACATTGGTGACCCATCAACCTTTCCTCATAATCTTATGAGAAAAAATATATTGTAAGATTAGGACATTTTCTATCTTGGCTCTTTAATGAAAACTTGTGAAATGAACCATTCAACCCCTCATCTAATGCATATTCCTTCAAAACTAGCACTTGTGATGCTACAACAACAAGAATAAAAGGAACTAGACCCACCTTGGCACATGGAATGTTGTCATTTCCCCACATTCATTAAACATTGTGCACCTTCAAAATGCACACATATGTGTACCATAGGTCCTATAAAATCTAATGGTGGAGATTAATGTTGAAAATGCTCCCATCCATCACACGGTCTCAACTTGGATCCATGAAGCCTTTCCAATGATTAGCATCAATTAAACACATTTTCTTCATTTGATGAATGATTTCTTACCCTTGTGATAATGCAATCATAGAACCCTTAAATCTAGCTCACCATGACATGTGGTAGCTCATTATATTCCTATAATGGCTAAATTTTAGGCATTTTGAGAATGTGGAAATATGAAAATCATAGATTTCTCTAGATTTGATGATAAAAATGAAGTTGAGGCCCTTGCATAGTTTTATCACCCTTGACCAATCAAGAACTACCAACCTGTCAAACATCTAACACATCAAGACTTGTAATCTTACAATTGCCCACCATTTCATAGCTTTAGAGACTTGACCATTCAACTCCATGATCTTACGATTATTGATCACTTCATAACATCAGGCATGCTTCCTTGAAAATCATACTTGTGATGTTATGACAAATTGAATCTTGACCACTATTGGCTTTGCAGCTTCACACCTTGAAAATCCTATAAAGCCTTTTTGAAAGAAAATATTGATTAAATGAAAAAGACTTTATATGATGAAAATTATACCCTTTGCAATGATACAAGTAGGAGGGACCCTCAAATTTTCACACATCTTGCTACAAGGTGAGTTGTTGTTTCCCTACTTTGGTTAAAGCTTGGGCATCTTGAAAATGTGGGGATATGTCATTCATTGATTATCTGAGATCTGACAGTCAAGATCAATCTATGAAATTGCTCCTTTTATGCTCCTTACAACTAGGTAATGACACGATGTTATGATGGGTACTTTCTTCATAGCTTCAAAGGCCTAAAGAATTAACTCTGAGATCTCACAACATAAGCTTTTTTTGTAACATCATAATTCTTTAAGCTCTTTATATTTGGTCCTACAACCCTACGACAACATGATGAGATGACTAGATGATCACATGATCAAACATGTCATAGCATCTTACCTCTAGATCTTAGCGTTTACAATCTTATGACCACAGTTAACTAATCATGTCATGTCCTTGGTGTTCTATCTTCTCCTTCATGAGATCCTATGATCAACTACATATTGTAACTTCGCAACATTAAGAAATCACTTCTATGAACATATGGCTTTACAATCTGATAATGATATGATGTGATGAACACTTGATGCTATGAAAAAATAACACATTGTAACATCAAGACCTTTCTTAATTCATCTAGCAATCTCATAATCAACTGGATATTGTAGCATCAAACCACCTTTGTTTCCATCACCCATTGCAACCCTAACTTGGGTTTGCATTTAGCTTGCCACAACCATGCAAACAAGAGTAATCACAAGGTCTGAGCTCTGACCATGATTAACATTAAACCCTCTACAATCATGAAAATGAAGGAAAATTGTGACATCACATCTTTGACCTTAAGTCAAGATCATAACTCTATGACCATGCACACAACAAGACTTCACCATTTGACAACCTTAATCATGGTTAAGCTTGGACTCTTTGCGACTGTGTGATCTAGGATATTTCATAGCTTCACAACTTGACTATGAAGCTTATTTTGATGGAAGGAAATCAATTGAACTGATTAACCTTCATAAGATAAGGAGAACTCATCTTTGTGATGTTGTGACAACAGAGATAATATAGCTAGCCTGTAAAATTGAAAGTGGTCCCACTTGGACATATGGCAATCAAGCACTTTCCTACTTTGATTAAACATTGAGTAGCTTTGGAAAGCATAGATATGTTGAGTGTCAATCATCTGAGATTTGGCAGATAGGAAACAGTGGGCCCTTTGACTTGAAACTCATGTGAAAATATTACCATGTGATCATGCAGCAAGAATGAAGTGCAACTTCACCAGTTAAAATGGGATGTTACCTAAAACATTGCAAAGCTACACCAACTATGAAGATAGTTGCATCACCTCATTGGGACTTCTAGGTGATCTTCACCATTAATTGTTGGGAATGAGAAAAATTTGTTAGATTAACTATTATCACACCATCATGACTTAACATTTCAACCTTATCATTGACCCTGTGAGTGAGTGATAAAGGAGATCGCAACATCACCAGCTAAACCATGAGTTGTTTTAACCCACCTATGACCATGTGAACCCAAGTACTCACACTATTATAGCACTAACCATGATTAACCCATAAACCCATGTGACCAAGTGAATATAAAGCTTCTATAGTATTGCAACCATTAATTTGACATTAACATTTTGAATTGTGACCTTGTGCTAACCATAAAGATGACTGCCTCGCAACATCAAAACTTAAACTTTGAAGCCATTTTGATAAAATGATGTTGATAGAATGAAAAACCTTCATCTAATGAAGAAACTTTGACATTATAACAATGCAAAACTAAGACTAGGAAGTACTAGCCCACCCAAACACATGGCGGCTAGGTGTATTCCTACATGAGATAAAGATATTGCATCTTAAGAAAGTGAGATTACGTAGATCATTGATCTTCTTTCATTGGATAGTTAAGAAAGTTGATTGAAGATGTCCTTGATCCATTGCAACCTCGTGCCCTGTCATTGGACACAAACAAAAAATGTTGTGAAGGTGCACCAACCACAATCTCTAGTTGTCTCACACCTTCGTGACTCATTTGATAGTTAAGTGCTAACATCTATGATTGGGAAATGAAAGGTAGTCACATGAACGTGACTTGAAAAATTCACCAAGATATATCATGAAGGTTTGAAACTTATGGATATCAGGATAAGATAAGATTTTTTTAATGTATACCTATAACATTTGAATACTTGAATATTTGAATTCAAATATGACCACTGGTCATGCTGATCACCTAAAAATTTAGTTGTTTGGCAAGAGGGAGAAAATGGCTAACACATATAATGTACTATCTTGAGGAGATAAACCTATATAAAAATGATGATAATCAAACCCCCATTGTGTGGTTCATATATATATATATATATATATATATATATATATATATATATATATATTGGGAAAATAATATAACAAACAACTTACCAATGGATGATAATCAAACCCCCCATCAATGTGACCATCATCCCTAATATGTCTCTTAGCTTTTTTTGATTTTGATTCTTCTTGACTTTAAGCTGTTAGAACTCTTGTAAGGAAAATAATATTTTTCATCACCTTCTCTTTGAAATTTGGACAACAATCTAGCAATTGTCTCCCTATTTTGATCAATTCCCTTGTATTATCTAACATGGTGCTTCTTCATGGGAATAACTTATTTGTTTACCCTTGTTGAGTTGGTTGTACTTGCTAGATCTATCATTGATAACCATTTCAACATACGCATTGACATTAGAGAGGAAACCTTGAAAAAAAATTGGATATGGTGTTCTTAATGTTTATATCTGCGCATATGGTTTTGAAAGAAAAAAAAATTGTGTACTTAATGTGTATATCTACAAGAAATATGGACATATTGTACTTAATTTTAATATCTTTACATATGGTTTTGAAAGAAAAATTTGGTATAACTAATGTGTATCTGCAAAAATATTGGACATGTACTTAATGTTTATATCTGCACATATGGTTTTGAAAGAAAAATTTGTAAAGTCCTCTAAGCATGATGATGATTTCCTCATGAGGTTAGTAGAGTCTGAGATGGATTGGTGTTAGATTGTGGTGACTGATCAGGGAAGTATTGTACATACTCCATAATTCCTCGGTGGGATTCGAGGCTGGGTCGAGCCCTGAGCGAGGAAGTTTTTTTGGGGCTACTATATCAGTATTTTATGGCTGACATGTTGTAACTAATTTTTAACCCTAAAGAAAAAAAAATACTTGTATAAAAGGGCTTAGGGTTAGGGATTGTTTTTAGTGTGGGTGATGCAAAAATTGCTTCTTGCAGTGGTATTGAGCCATAAGGGATTACAAATTGTAATCAGGTTGTAATCACTGGATCATAATAATATTGGACTTGTTGTTTGGTGGAGTAGTCCACAGATTGGGTGAACCACATTAAACCTAAGTATCTTGTGTTTTGTTCTGTGTGATCTATTATTTTCTATTATTATTTATATTTGCATATAATTATTATTTTTGTTTGTGGTTTTATCTTAACAAGTGGTATCAGAGTGAGGTTATTTTTCAGTCATCCTCTATAGGAAAGTCTCATAGTTGAGTGGGAACAATGGTAGATGAGGGTAAGCTAAAGGTTGACAAGTTTAATGGGCAAAATTTTCAGTTATAGAAGATGCAAATGGAAGACTATCTTTATCAAAAAGATTTATGGAAGTTGTTAGAAGGAAAAACCAAGAATTAGGAATCTATAAAAAATAACAACTGGAATCTTTTAGACAAAAAGGCACTTGGAAGTATTTGATTATTTCTAGCACCATCAATGGTATTTAATATTACAAAAGCAAAGATGAAGGAAGAGTTGATGGAAACCCTAGAGAAATTGTATGAAAAGCCCTCAGCTTCAAATAAGGTATTTCTCATGAAGCATTTATTTAATATAAAAATGGAAAAAGGTGGATCTATTATGGATCATTTAAATGAGTTTAATACTATTACTAGTCAATTATCTTCTGCGGGTATTAATTTTGATAAAGAAATTAGGGCTCTCTTGATTGTGTGTTCTTTTCCTAAAAGTTGGAATGGCTTGGTAATAATTGTGAGTAATTCCACTTCTGGATCTAATACTTTAAAATATGATGATGTGATTGGTGTTATTTTGAATGAGGAAACTTGTAGGAAAACCTCAGCTGGATCTACATCTAGAAGTGCTTTGAACACACAAAGTCAAGGCAGAACGACTGAGAGAGGAAGTTATTTTAAAAAATAATGGAAAATCAAGAGGAAAGTCAAAAGGGAAGAGGTCTTAATCGAGAGGACCAAATGACTATTGATACTGTAGGAAACCAGGGCATAAGAAGAAATATTGTTGGACTCAAAAGAAAAATGAAGGGGAAAAGAAAGATGGAGACAAGGAGGAAAATGTGGTAAGTAACAAATCTGAAGAGGATTCTTTGCTTCTGTATTTAGAAAGTGTTGATGATTCATGGGTTTTAGATTCTAGTGCTTAATTTCATACTACATTTCATAGAGGTTATTTCATCGATTATGTCCATGGGGATTTTGGGCTTGTTTATTTGAGGGATAATGAACCCTGTGAGATTGTTGGAAAAGGAAAAGTTAAGATTAAGTTGCAGAATGGGAATCATTGGCTACTACATGTGGTAATACATGTTCCAAGGCTAAGTAGGAACTTAATTTCAGTAGGGCAACTCGATGATGAGGGTTGTGTAGTTACTTTTAATGATAAAAATTGGAAGGTTTCAAAAGGTTCCCTTCTAGTAGCAAAAGGTGTGAAAATAGGCACTTTACATCTTTGTACAAGTCATATTGTTCCTTCTACTTTAATTATTTTAGAGAAAAATGAATGTTCAAGAACAATTGTTGCAATTGAGCAGGGAGAACAAAGTTGTAGATTCTCATACAACACTATGGCACAACAGAATTAGGCACATGAGTGAGAAAGGCATAAAGTACTTCATTCAAAGAAAGTTTTACTAGGTCTAAACTATGTTAATATGGATTTCTATGAAAGTTGTGTGTATGGAAAACAAAAGAGAATGAGTATTGTGAAGACTAGGAAGGAAAATAAAAGTGAGAAATTAGAGGTTGTGCATACAAATATATGGGGACTAGCTCAAGTATCTTCCCTTGGTGGCTTTCATTATTATGTTACATTTATTGATGATGCAACTAGAAAAGAATGGATTTGTTTCCTTAGACAGAAATTTGATGTATTTCAAACTTTTAAAAAATGGAAATGCTTGGTTGAAAATGAGACTGGTAAGAAATTAAAATGTCTTGAATTTGATAATGGTGATGAGTATTGCAGTCATGAATTTGAAGATTATTTCTCCACTTATGGTATTTGTAGACAAAAAACTATCCCAAGGACTCCACAAGAGAATGGAGTGGTTAAATGCATGAACATGATAATAATGGAGCATGCAAGGAGCATGAGTTTACATGCAGGGTTTCACTTAAACAAGTGGTAGATGTTGTCAATACTATTTTATATTTGATTAATAGAGTTTCCTCTACTCCTTTGGGTTGTGCTATTCAAGAGAAAGCATGGATTGGTAAGAAGGCGAGTTATTCTTTTCTCAAGACCTTCTGTTGTGAAGCATTTGCTCATATATATTCTAAAAATAGAACCAAGCTAGAAGCTAAGTTGAAGAAATGTGTATTTGTTGGATATGAACTTGGTTATAGGTATTGGGATTTTGAAAATCATAAAATTGTAAGAAGTAGGGATGCCATATTCAACAAGAAAATGGTGTACAAAGATCTATTGCAGCAACACGAGAAGAAAGAAGATGATTATGTAGTGCTAGGTGATGCTCCAAAAGATGATGTTCCAGAATTCCTCATGATGTGAAACAACCAAAATAACAAATACCACACACAAAATAGCTAAGTAGACCTCCAGAAAGATTTTATCCTTCTTTGTATTCTATTTTACTAATAGATGCTGGTGAACTTGAATGTTATGATGAAGTTGTGCAAGTGGATACTAAGATTCAGTGGGAGTCTACAATGCAAGAAAAAATGGATTCTTTGCTGAAAAATAAGACTTGGGATTTATGCAAATTGCCTACACATAAACGAGCTTTACAAAATAAATGGGTTTATAGGTTGAAAGAAGAGAATGGAGGTAAGAAAATATTAAAAGCCATGTCAGTGGTAAAAGGATTTGCACAGAAAAAAGGCATTGATTTTGATGAGATATTCTCTCTTGTTGTTAAGATGACTTCTATTCGCATTGTTTTAAGTATTGTGGCTATTGAAGATTTTTATTTGGAGTAGCTTGATGTTAAACAACCTTCCTTCATGGTGATTTGGATAAAGAGATATATATGGATTAGCCACAAGGATTTGAGGTCAAAGGTAAGGAAAACTTAGTGTGTAGATTAAAGAAAAGTTTATATGGCTTGAAGCAAGCATATTGGAAATGGTATCTAAAATTTGATAGTTTTATGCATGAGCATGGATATAGTAGGTTTCATTCAGATCATTGTGTTTACTTTAAGAGTTTGAATGATGATAGCTACATTAATTTATGTTTTTATGTTGATGATATGCTTGTAGGTGGGTCTAACATGGATCACATTAAGGGGTTGAAATGCCAATTAGCACATGTATTTTCTATAAAGGATTTAAGGGTAGAAAAACAAATCCTTGGTATGAAGATTTGCAAAGACAGGAAGAATAATAAATTGATATTATATCAGGCTGATTATATTGCAAAGGTGTTCCAACATTTCTCTATGGAGAATGTTGAAGTTGACTAAGGCAATGTGTCCCAAGACACAAGAAGAGGAGGATAAGATGTTCAAGGTACTTATGCTTTAGTTGTAAGAAGCTTGATGTATGCTATGGTATGTACTAGGCTAGATATTTCACATGCAATGGGAGTTGTTGGCAGGTATATGAGTCATCTAGGAATTAAGCATTGGAATATTGTTAAATGGATACTTAGATATTTGAGAGGAACATCCAGTAAGTGTTTACACTTTGGGGGCTCTACTACTAATTTATAGGGCTATGTTGACTCAAATTTGGCAGGGGATATTGATACCAAGTGGAGTATTGTAGGCTATATATTTATTATTGGTGGGGCAACTGTGAGTTGGGTTTCTAGATTGTAAAAGGTTAATGATTTATCCACTACAAAGGTACAATATGTTGCTGCTATAGAGGCAACCAAGGAGATAATATGGCTTTAGTTCTTCTTGGAAGAATTAGGACACCCTCAGAGGGATACTTATTTGTTTATAAATAGCTAGAGTGCCATTCATCTTGTGAAGAATTCTGCTTTGCATTCAAAGACACAACACATACAGTTGTGGTACTATTTCATTTAGTCAATTGTGGATGGTGGATAATTAAAGTTGGACAAGATACATGTAGATGAAAATCCAACAGATATTTTTATAAAGGTAGTAATAAGGGAGAAGCTCAACTCCTATTCAAATTCTATTGGTCTTCTAGATTGAATAGGAATAAAAGAACAACAGAGTCTAGGGTGGTTTGATCCATGGGAGCCTCATGGAGTAGCAACATATCTACAAGATCAGTCTCCAACTAGGAGATTGTTGTTTAGTGTGGAGCCTAATTAGTCCCCAAGTGGGAGATTGATAGATTGTGGTGATTGATCAAGGAAGTACTATACATACTCAATAATTCCTCGACGGGGTTTGGGGCCAGGTCGGTCCCTGAGCGGGGAAATTTTTTTGGGGCTATTATATTGACATTTTGTGGCGAACTTGTTGTAACTAATTTTTAACCCTAAAGAAGCAAAAATACTTGTATAAAAGGGCTTAGGGTTAGGGATTTTTTTTAGTGTGGGTGATGTAAAAATTGCTTCTTGTGGCAATATTGAGCTATAAGGGATTACAGATTGTAATTAGGTTGTAGTCACTGGATCATAATAATATTGGACTTGGACATAGCCCAGGGATTGGTGAACCACGATATATCTTGGTGTCTTGTGTTCTCTTTTGTGTGATCTATTATTTCCTATTATTGTTTACATGTGCATGTAATTGTTATTTATGTCATTGGTTTTATCTTAACAATTGGGATGTTATTTTTACTTTAGTTGAGGTTCTTGGTTGAGTTTGGGAAGAAATGGAGGTCATTTGGCTAAAGTTGGAAAGGTTGCATTATGTAACTCTACAATTTTGAAAAGTTTCTTAAGAAACATTGACAAGAAAGTTGCAATTCAAAGGAGAAGAGCATCATGCCCCTTTTCCTAGACCAACATGACAATCAAAGCACGCAAGTGATAGGTCAAGAACATAACCAATAAAAATTAATCTAACATGGAATCAAATAGCCCCCACTCACAACAAAAGATAGAATAAAACTACTATGCTAGATTTTGGAGACTAACTTATCTTGTACAAGGGATAATGATTCTATGAACTATAATGGACCTAGTGGCATACTAAATTGGAGAATCATCACAAGGATGGGAGTAAAATTGGAATTTCCTCTTGGATAAATAGATAGGACTACATTAATCTTATAAATTCCCTAAAGAAGGATCTAAAGGGGCATTTGAAGCATCGGATTAATAATCACTACAATGGTATCTAAAAATCTAAAATAATTAGTAGGTAGATCAAGTCTTGTGATATGCATGTGTCCTAAGATAAGGCACTCTAACACAAATCAAATGGCATGGATGGTCCAAGAGTACAGTCTTCCATGCCCTCTTAACATCATAAATTTCTACCATGTTCACTTTCATACATTAGGATATTATCATGACCACCCCTATAATTTCACAAATGGGTATGTCTAAAGAATCATCACGCATGCTTACTTATACCATTACTAGTGGATCAACATAGTTGTGAACCACTTATAGACATTTTATCTATAGATCACCATAAGGTAAACAATCCCAATGTAGTCAAAATAAAATGGGATTGGATTCATTATGAGAAAGTAACATCAGCAATTCATCTATAAAGCCTACCAAACAAACATAAAGGCAATTTCAATGTGAGGCCAAAATCCTAGAGATCTAAAAGAAGCCAACAGATGAAAAAAATACATTCAAACAAACCCATCCATCCTAGAAAACTAAAAAGACAAAGGGCTATCAATGAATAGGAAAACATACTAAAGTCATCTTCAACTAGGTAGTTGAAATTATGATTCTCATAGTTGTAGGTGAATTTATTGTTACTGGCAAGAAGCTTTTGCAGGCACTGCATAACAATACTGATAAAATTCCCTATGAATTCTATGAATTATTTGAGGTAGGAAGTCATAGGTAAGGTTGGCATCATCTTCAAATTTTGTTTGTCTTAAAAGGGGGAGAGTAGTCAATAAAAGGTTACCAATTGACATAATACAAAGGGTTGAAGAGGGGTAGGTGTCATTGTGTTCACTAACATGTTGCTTGTTGATGAAGATAGGAAAGGGAAGCATCATGTATGTGCCCATGTGTGACAAAGTGGATTGGGAATAGTGAGTGTCATGAGCTTTTGATATTTTAATGTTTGATGCGATTATATTTTATGATGTTTTATAACTTAGATATTTAGATAAATGACAGTTATATATTGGAACAATATAGTTAAGATAATTTCATTATGATTTTCTTTTGTTATATAACATTATTTCTCAAACTTCTATCACATTTACAGAAATATTATAGAACACCCTTACTAAGAATATCACATTGAATGATAGAGGGTTTTTATTTAAATTTGACCTATCTCTTTAACAATCTCTCTCATGTAATAGATTCTTGTTTTTACTCAGGGTATTACACTATTAATAACATTTGTCCACTACAAAAGTGTTTTTATAGCAATTTGAATATATCAAAATTACTTTGAGATTTTTTAATGATAATTCATTACATTTTATTCTATTTATTGCAAATGGTTTTGAAATTGGGAGGATTCTTCTTTAAATCTTTTTCTACATCTACATTTGCTAGAGTTTTTGGGAGATGTCTTCTTGTGTAATGACAACATCTCACATATTCTATGATATTCTCTTTTCATTAGATAGTTTCATAATAAGATGATATTATTATTCATTTTAAGCTTCATTACTACTTGTTCTTTTTATATTTTTCATGTAATATTAGTGATTGTGACATATTCTCTTTATATTTCCAAACTTTAGTCTCTTCTATTGAGTTGTGAATATTTGAATTTCTATGAGGTTTCACATTTAGCTTTTTACCTTCTTAGATAATCAATGTTGATGGAATCCTCTATTAATCAAATTCATAATAGTCTAGTATGCATTCATTGTTCTCCTATACCCCTCTATTAATCAAAGCTTGTTTTGTCTAGTTCTTTGTAAAACTAGATTATTTAATACTTGTAGATCACTTCTAATAGTGTTAAGAATAGTCCAAATAAATCAGTTCATAACCTTTGAATAGGAAAATGTAGATGTTGATTGAATTCATATCTATTCATAGGTAATGAAGCTGAAGATTACTTGCAAGTAGGCCCTTTTTATTTAGTGGTCATTAGTCAAGCAATTTTTGACCAATCTAAAAGAGTTTAGTATTACAATCTACACTACTATGACTTATGATATCCCATAGGATAAAAGGGACTACTACTATGCAATTAAATCATTTTTGATATATGCACTTAGGTACCTATTTTATCTTTGATTCTTCACATTGTATTTTACATTGAATGGGTATGTTACTAAAGTTTCTAAATGTCTTTGGAGCTATGGACAAATCTATTATTGTGGAGTTTAGGAAGATTTCTACATATTTTTGTAAACTTTCATTTTGTTCATAGATTTTATGGACATGCCTATTAGTTAAAGAATTTCAATCCAAATCATGTGCTAGAAACTTTCTTTTTAATCATTTTACCATAAGGCATACAAGCCTCTACTTCTCGGCTTAACCAAAATATTTGAGTTCCATTCAAACTAATTATATGGTGTAAGAAGAGAAAAGGCTTTAAAATCCATTTTCTCCTATTCTCTAATAACATGTAAAATTTTGTAGCTAATGCTAAAGTATGAATAGTCGATCTATCTAGGAAAAGGAAAAAATATCTTTGTAAGAATACAAGAAATAAATTAAATTAGGAATAGAATTAGATCTCTCATTATTCAATGATTACAATATGCATAGAAGTGGAAACTAGATAGAGTGTTTATTAAGAAATGAGGTTGTCATATGTTTTCTAGGTTTCTGCCTAAGATTGGTTCACAAGGTTATTATCTTGTCAAATAATGAAATGGATTTATGAGAAGGACTCTAAGCTTAAATGTTCATATTCAAAATGGTTGTTAAAATGTGTCTATAATAATTATCCCACCTTCCATGCTTTGTTAAGAAGAAAACATAAATGCAACTTCCCTTGTGGAATGAGTTGAATACCCTAAATAAACCAAAAGCTATTATGTGTCATCAAGATGGATTGTGGGCTATGAGTCATCTTAAATCTTCACTTAACACTTACCCTAGGTTCCAAAGAGGAATTTCAAATGCACATGAGACTTCATTCTTTGAGATTCCCAATAAAGTGAAGAGACTATACATCTTGAAGCTACCATTACAAATGATACCCCATAGATTACCAATGTACAATGCAAGATACTAATTATTTATTGTCAAAACAACAGCTTTCTTTCTTCATGGATAAATAAAGACTTGTTTCCAATCAACTCTTCATTGCAATAAAATTGGACTTACTCTTCCTTTATAACCCTCATTGGAGGGATGCAGCCAAGATACCTTTGGATGTAGCATCTAGGTCACAAACCCTGAGCTTGCTGACCAAAGTCTTATGCAATGGATGCCTACATCCTTAACATATTGGTATCCTTGAATTGTTGAGAGCATCATTGCCCAAATATTCTTTGATGAAACTAAAATTTTCCACATACAAGATGTAGAAAGTGCACCTAATTTGTGATCCTAAAATAGCATTGTTGTAGAAAAATGTGGGTGGAAAAACCTCCCTTCAATGAAAACTACTACTGGTAAACTAAGTTCATTTTCTCTACAACACCCACTTTATGTATGAAAAAATGCTACAGCGATAAAATGCCTAATAAACACAAAAAGTACCTAATGCAACAGGTAAGGGCATGGACACAAAAAGGTAATGGAAAAGTAAGGGAATGGCAAGAACTTCAAGGGAATAGGCATGGAAAATGTGGCATCAATCCATCTTGTCTCCATTGGTATCTTCAGAGCTCTCCACTAGCATCTTCCCAGCTCTCCAATATATAAATCAATCAAATGGAGAATTTTTTATGTCATGCTTTCTTTTCTTTTTTATAATGATGCATGCATCACAATTATGATGCCAATGTCAATATTGCAATGATGATGGGGACAATTGCAAAAAAATATGAAAATCACCCACAAGTTATCCTACCATCACAAATTGTCATCACAATTTGACCCCAAATGTTATAGTGTTTAGAATTTTAGACCTTATTCTTATATGGGAAAAGGCTAAAGAAAAACTTGGTAGTCATACCAAGTTTCAACAATTGTGGATTGATCCTTATCAAATTGTTGAGATGTTGGGATAAAATACTTTTAGGCTAAGTTCTTTACAAGGGGAATTGGTTCCATTGCTAGTCAATGACCAATTTATGAAACATTATTTCGAAGCCTAAAATGGAAAACATTTCAAAAATAAATAAATAATTTTGCAAGTGTATTTACTTTATGCATATGTTTTTATTTTATGCAAGTGTGTTTACTTTTAGTCATGAATTTTCTTTTAAAGTTGTGTTCGTCTTTCTTGTCAATCTAGGGGTTAGGTTCAATCAAGATCCTTTCTTGTTGCATACAAATAGATTATTCCATCTAGCTCTAATTTTAGGGAAGAGGTATTTCTTTGTCAAAGCATGTGGCTAGTGTTATTTCTTGTACCCACTGGAAATAGGTATTTTTTGTAGTTGTAGATGACTTCTAGTCTTAAAATCAAAATCATAGATTAATAGCTATCAACATTGGGTCTCTTCAAAGAATTGGTGGGATCACTATTTGGCATGAGAGCCTTCTAAAATTTCATTAAAAGAGGAATGCAAGAGTTATCAACTGAAGTACAGATCTAGAAAACAACACCAATGCCTTGGCCACATAGTCTAAGCATGGTCATGGGATGAAAGAAAGACAAGAATCTCAAAAAGTGTTACATGAAAAAAATTCTAGACAATTGCAAGAGGTAATCAAAAATAGGGATATGCACTACAAAAATGGCTATCTTATTTTATACAATACATGAAAATGCTTCAAGGAAGAATCCAGTACAAGCATGCAAGCTCCATAAAGAAAGTTGAAGAAGATTACCAAAGACTCATAAAGGAAAGAATCAATAACTCGCCAAGATCCCTTAGAATGGATTCTCTCATCTCTTCAGATAGTGATCAACAAACAAGTTTACAAGGATTCCCAATGAATGGACTAGTCAAGCTAAATATTTTCTCCATGTTGCTAGATACTCATGATAGACTAGAACTTGAGATGTTAAAGGAAATTGAAACACTAAACACACACTAAGCTAGAAGATTCAAGATTCTAAATTTACAACTTCTAAAGGACTTGAAAGCTACTTGAAATATTGGAATTCTAGATGTTACTTGATACATGTTAGAAGAATGCTTGCTAATGATGAAGTGCCTTTATCATTTCTTCCCTTTTTGGGGGGATTATTTGTTATGGTCCCAAAATGCACACTCAATTTTGACTCACAAAATGGGGATCCCCTAGTTTCAAAATTCTCTATGAGGTATCTAGTCTAAAGCCTTGGTCATTTAGGACCCTCCCCTAAGTCTTTGTCAAACCCTGGTCTTCGATCAGATACAAGTAAATAGGTTTAGCATGCTAGAAATTTATTTTTGGAGGGGGGAGATGTTCACTTACAAGTTAGGTGTGCACTTCCTCATCTTGAAGAGGTGTGCACTTGCACACCCTTTGGAGGTGCGCATATGCATTGGGATCTATAAATAGACCCCGACCTCCCCTATCTCTCATCATTTTCTTCTCCCTCCTCTGTGAAACTACACCTTTGCACCCATTGAAGCTCTCCAATTGTGCCTTCTACATCCCTTCCCCACTCAACTACATAGGTAAACCCCCCTCGTGGAAGTTTGTGCATGTGTGCACCCCCAAGAGGTGCGTAAGTGTGAAATAGAAGGAGACCAAGTTCCCAGCGTAGCACAATGCATTGATGTGCATCTACGCATCTGCACACATGCTCACCCTACACACCTTGATAAGGTGTGCAGGTGCACTAGTGCACAACTGTGCATATTTCTATTTAAAATGAAAATAGATGTGCACTAGTGCACCCTGCACACCTGCAAAGGTGCACTAGTGTACAAAATTGGCTTTGGGGGGGATTATTTATAGTCTATGTCAATTTGACTAGTTTTGGCTTAGATTTTTCTCTTTTTTTTTGTTAGTATGAATCCTAGTTGAGTCTCATTTTTGTCTTCCAACATCAATAGATAATGTTTGCATTTTTGTGTAGATATAATGGCATCATCATCATTGTACATAGAATAGAAAATGACACCTAGAACAATTACATTCAAATACCAAGGAGCTCGCATCAAGTCCAGATTCCAAGACAGGCATGCAAAGATCCAAGATATTGAACTCGATCACATTGACTAGAACACGTTTCTAACAATATGAAACAAAGCAAAGGAGAGGTCAGCAATGATGTTATATTTTATCTAGAGTGGGATGGTGAATTTTGTATCAGACAATAGATTAGTTCAATCCTTGAAAATAATCATGACACTAGCAAAATACTACATGATAAAGGGAAGCTCATGAAGAGTTTCACAAGAGAGATAGTCCTCAAGCTCTAACCATGCAACATAGAGAAATTTTTTGACCTTCTAAGAGAAGATCAATACCTCCAAATATCTTATGATGGAGAAGACAAATGGTATAGAGAAATTGAGAAAGAGGCCAAGGAATTGATGCAAACCTCATTCTTGATTGACAGAACACATTTGGGCCAAAGAGTAGGCAAGGTGGATATGACCCAAGGATATGAAGGATGACATCAGATACTTGATTTTTTTCCTCATCAAATCAATGGGCCTCCCTATAGTAGGTCACCTACAAATGTGGATGGTTCACTTCATTGGTACCATAAGGATCAATAATATTCCTATCAATTAGGCCACCATCCTAAGTGACAACTTGGATGAGCAATTAGTCTTGGTCAAGATAGACCCACACTTATATATGACATCATATATGGTTGTAGGGTCCATTCCCCATTACTATATTATAAACCCTAAATAACATGAATATGGTTAGAACTAGGAAGCGTAAGGAGGTGAGATGTCATGACTTTGTCTCTCATGCACATGGTATGTGAATTCTAGACAATTACCATACACCTTATGATAGAATGATGATAAGTAGGTTTTGAGATTTAGGTATGTCATGATTGGAATCCTTCCTATTAATATTGGACCTGAGATCTCATTAATACTAATATACATTGTAGTCATTATTGTGATAAGTATCATATTCAAAATTTTATTAGGTTGGTAAGCAAAGACCCTATGGAATAAAGACTTGAGATGTTATTACTTAGAAAACTATGCCAATGGATTCATAGTATGTTATGATCTATTAGGATAGTTATTTTAGGAGGCTATTGTGAAAAGATGAATTAACACCTGCCCTTGTGAGTACTAATTATAATCATAGACAAAAATTGTTATCAATTTCGAAAAAGGCCTACTTGGTAAAGCTCAGCATGATGTAAATAGAATAAGGAAATTTTTGTACAAGTAGTATTAGGTGGATAGGCTATAGTGAATGATGATTAAGATAAAGATATAATCTATTGACTAATAGATATAATGAGTATACCTAATGACTGATTTTGAATCTATGCAAACATGATTATGAAAACATCCTGGTTTTCTGACATTAGTGATTTTGGAGACATATGCCTTATCATGTAATATCTCATAATGATAACAAGATAGTGTTAGTAATCAAGCTATATTTAATTGGATCAAGTATACTAGTTGTGATGATTACATTTTGGTGGTTCTGATCTAAGGTATGTAATCGAAACTAATTTTCATGTTGGTTGATTTAGCAATATAGATTCAACATTTTGTCATTTTGATAGGAAATGGATTAGGATGTGATGTGAAATGTTAAAATTTATTATGATGATTTATGATTAAATGTGATGTGAAGATGTTGATATTTTAATGTTTTGAATGTCTTATTTCAAATGATTAAGTAAAGGAATTTCATTGGATTATGTTATTATGTATTACATAATATTTAAATTCATATGCATTTATGATATGTATTTTATATGACCTCCTTGGATTATTGATGCTCAAGCTTAGTGTGCAAGAAGTGGAACCATGAAAATTTTTGGGGGAAACAAGTTCCAAACTTATGTGAATGGGGATTAGCAAAGGCGAATATTTGGAAGATTCAAAAGCCTCATTGTGATGCATTTTATTTCATAAATGTAAGCTTGTGTGTGTGTGAAATTTTTAATCTCAAAGATGCATTAGGGACATGTCATGATGATGTGGAATGTGCTTTCATGTGTCACTTAACACTTGTGAATTTTGTGAGTTAATGACATGCCATCTAGGGTTTGGTCATGGTAGCATGTTACACTAAAACTAATTACCTAGTTAGCGATTAAATAAACCCACTTGACAAGGGGTAGGATGGGTCACTATTACAAGGAAATTCGAATTTAGACTTGACCAAAGGTTTGATGGGTCATTCGGTGGTCCCAAAGTTCCCTTTGTGTGAAAATAAGTTACCCATATGATAGTATAACATGTTAGAGGCCTAGTTTTGACCATATTAATGCCTGGATAGCCTAGAGGGGTATTTTACCAATGCATTCTTCAACCAATTCGAAAATGGAGCTATCACATGAGTTTTCTCCCATGTTTTCACTAAGTTAAAAATAGAAAACTTAGAGGGAGACAAGTTTGTAAGAGGAAGTGGCTTGGTGTTTTTGCTAAAATAGCTAGTGGGAAGGCCTTTTTAGAGAGTCTTGGACAAACTAGTGGGGTGTTCACCCACTCTCTAAGTTTAGAGATAGAGTTTTGAAGGGAGTCTAAGGGAGCTCTTCATCAAATTTCATTACCATTATCTTGGACCAAGGTAGGTGCTCAAACCATGACCATTTTGTGTTAGCATTGCATAATGAATCTACAAGTATGGAATGTTGTTTTGGAATCATGGATTGTTATGGTAATCTTTGTGTTGTGTTGTGATTGTGCAAGAGTTTCATGCATTTTCTTGGTTTTCTTCCTTGATCTTTTTGTTTTTTTTTAATGCTGAATTTTTTCATGGGTTTGAAAGTTTCACTCACCCTTGAGAGGGAAGAGAATCCTTGGGTGAAGGGGTTAGTTGGGCTCAATATTTAAGTTGAGTGATTTTCCTCTTGCAGAGGGTTTTGTTGTTCATGGAGTATGGATTCCATTGAAGCCATATGCCTTGTTCGATAGCCTTGAAGAGGCATTATGCAATTGCAAATGTATATGTGTATATGGATATGGCATTCTCCTCTTTGGAGAACCCACCTTCACCCATTGTTTCATGATTTCAATGGTGAATCATTGCATAAAACCTTGGAGGGTTTTGTAAATGTATTGTGAGATTTATTTTTGCATGCATTGTGATATGTTTTAGTGTAAACTATTTGAGTCTTTTTTCCCATGCTCGGTGGGTGGCTTCATAGAAGCCTAGGATGGGAGGTGAGCTTCCATGGTTCCTAGTTTTTGTGTTGTTTGTAGGTTTTAGGAAGATGGATTCCTTTGAAGAGATTTGGGGATTCACCTTGGAAGTGTTGAGAAATCAAGTGATGTGGAGAGGCTAATACTTTCCATGCCATCTCATAAAGTGTTGTGATGTTAAGTTTTCCACTGTTGTTTTCCTTGTAATGTGAAAGGGGTTTACTCACTATGATATATTGTTGCAAATGGGTAAAGTGAAGTTTTAAAACTTTTATATAGTTATTTTTGCAAGAGAAATATTGTAGCACTACCATAGTTGTGTAGGAATGAGGATATCAACTCATGTAAAAGAATATCTAATTTTGTGGGGAAAACATATTGAAGCTATGAAGGTTACTCATTGTTCTTGAGTAGATTTATGTATTCAATCAATAAGCCTAAGTAATTCTCATGTGAGGGAAATATTGTAATGAACATTTATTGTAAATATGAGTGATTTCATTATATGATTCTTTGTTATGTAATTGCTACAATGGAAATAAGAGTTCTTACTTTTCAAATAGATCATATGAAATGATTCAATATGTTTCCAATAACAAACAGTTCCATATGTAATCCAAGTCATAATAGAAAATATTTAAAATTAATCTTGTACATTAGTGTGTTAAAAACTGAGTTAGTTTAAACCAATAAATCTCTTGATTAGCTAACATCAACATATCACCAACTCTATTCCCTAAATTGCATAATAGAAATAGGAGAAAATTAACTATTGCATCATACATAGTCTAAAATCTAGAAGAGATGGTATGTTGTAGCTATACATTTTAGTTCTCTAGAAATTGTATGAGGATGGGGAAAATAAGTGGATGCCTAATACAGACTATTATTTTATTTAGGAAGAATATACTTTGGAATCCTTGTACATAGAATAGTACTAAAAAAATCATATGCTAGAGATAAGACTCCAACAATAATCAACACCTAGCTCATAAATAATTCTAAATGAAGACTCATTTGAGCCACGTGACCCTTGTGTCACCATCTCAAAAAAAAAAAGGAAAGGAAAAAAGAAAAATTAAAGTCATGTTAGGTCAGAGACCTAGACACTCAACCCTCTAACCTAGATAAGAAGGAGAGCTACCTATATATTCATTATCATATTAAAATGAAAATTAAACCAAAAAAAAATCCTAAAAGGAATGCCTTAACACTAACACATAGATGTTATGTTTGAGGTTAATTAAAAGATTGAAAAAAAAAACACATATTAAAAGTGCTTAGCACTCTATGAAAGATACTTGAGCACCTTTTTGTGGTATCCCATCTCCTTGACACATGTCAGGGCATCCTTACCTAGGTGCCTCCTATTTCTAAGATACTCTTGGGTGCATGTTAAATCAAAAAGGTGTAAACCCAAGTTAGAAATCCTCTCACCTTTGGTGCCTCCACCTTGGGAACATGTAAATGCACCCAACCTTGGTAAGGTCACCTTGGGCTAGATGATGTCACCTAGGGAAGGGATAGAGGTAGGTGTTAGGAAATAGAGGAGTTGTAGGAAAGCATGGTAACTAAGGATAGGTACCATTTTATTAGTGGGATAATTAGTAATGGTTGGGTTTGTACTGAATGTAAAGTCATGTGTTGTAGGGGTGTTAGGAAGTAGGATTAATTTTTGAGTGTTAGTATTTAGGAATATTGAGGGGTTTAGTAAGTAGGGTGGTTAGTAGCAAAAAATATGTAGTAAAGTGGAAGAGTATTTAGTAAATTTAGGATTATAATGTTATAAGAAATTAGTTATGTTTCAATGGATAGATGTAATTAGAAATCACATACGATTATGAGTTACTTTGGGACTATGTAATTCATAGCTAGTAGTAATATGAATCAATTTGGGTTAGAGGCTATGTTACCCATCGTCTTCATATTATAATTAATTTAATTTATTTATTTTTATATAAATAATATACATAATTTTAAGAAGCAATGTGAATTATTATATACATATATTAAATAATATGTATATTTATGCCAAGACATTGTACTTAATCCTTCCCACAAACTAAGACCAATGAACATAGCATACTATCAATAATGTGTAATATGATATATAGGTAAAGCTAAAGTATGACTTTGAGAAATAACATGTTAGTTAGGACATGCAAAATATTAATTAGTATGTACATCATTTTGATGATATATAAAGATATATATATTTAGAACATGAAATTATAATCCCTCTAAAATTAAGTAGGAAGAAGTTGATTATAAATGAGATTTGTAGGTTGAATAATATAAAAGAGAGTAGTGGAGATTCCTGGTTAGTAAGCAATGAAGTATTAGAAAGAATGTAAGTTTAGTGTTAGAAATATTAAAATAATTATTATTGATAAAGGGTTAGTAGGTGGTAATACATTGTAGTAGTTCAAGGAAATAAAGAATTTATCATTAATCTAGTCAGTAGCACCTAGTTCATGAGCCATCAGTATAGTTGGAGATGATAAAGGATTAAATGTAAGATTTTCATTAAAGAGTCATACCTATATCATAATAAACTGGAATAGAATTGGGCATAGAATGTAACAATTTAAGGTTATATATATCTAGGAAAATTATTGAACATCTTCATATACATAAACTATTGAATTATTATAACCATATGGATGCAAGATTTGTACTTCACATTTACATATGTAATGTCTTATTTCAAGAATAAGATGTGGATTTGAAGTGATATCATCATCTAGCTCCTATATTATAACTTATATTTCTAAGGAATGTTAGAAAACTTATTGGTTTCCCTTGGGAACTTGAAGTCCAAAGTTTTGAATGAAACTGATTCTACCACATCAATTAGGATTAATTATCTCCAGTCAATGATTGAATAAAGTATCATTCCAATACCCCCAACAAACATAAGTTGTTATATTCCAAACCTCCTATAGTTCAATGGTATACTTATAACAAGTATAGGTTTTTTTGTATTACCCTTTAGTTTTCCTTTCAAAAAAAAAAATTGGTTGTGTTTTGCCTTGTAAATTTTGGGCATGACAATGGTGTACCTACTAGCAACCAAAACCATTGACTACCTAGGGCTATATAGAAAGGGAAGCTTGCAAGTGCAAATTCTTGGCCCTATGTGGTTTACCCACAACTAGTGAAAAGTGTGGAATACAAGGTAGTCAATGATGGATTTATTTTTCTCATCATTAGGTTTATTAAGGGAGATTATGCTAAACAAATTTTAGTATAGGCTACAACAAGAATAACCGAAATAGGAGCCTACTACATTCAGTTCAAGACATTCACATATCTCTAGATAGATAGTACTCTTTTGTGCCCCAAAAAGATCCCAAGGGACCCTTTGGACTAACTAATACTTTTGGAGATATCTTGCCAACTCACTTATGCATATGTCAAAGTGAGAAAACAACATAAGAAGACCTAGGTCTAGCCAATCACCATTAAAGCATTTGAGGTAAAGAAAAAATACAATATTGCTGGATTTGATTTAGAATGGGATCAGTATCCCTTGGAAGATTATTAGGCTCTTGGCCCATATTTTGATAATATTGGGATGTTTTAGTAACTTGTGGGAAAATAGTTTGTCCATGAGGAAGCCCTAGAAGATCACTAGATGAATGTGATAGATGATTATAATGTCCATATTAGGGAATATTGTAGGATGAGTCTACATTTTGGAAGAAAATGTTATTAAAATGAAGATTCCCCTAAAGGCCATAGAAAAGGATGTCCCAGAGGTAATGGATCCTTTGTATAATAGGGACAAAATCTATGATAGGCCCATTATGAATGTAGATATAGGGCATGAGGAGAATGATGACATAGATCATTGGGCTAGGCATGTAGTAGAGTTAACAAGGGAATGGATCTGGAATCTATTTTAGATGAATCTAGTTCCTTAGGTCATACCTCTACAAGCTATGGTTAAGCCTAAGAAAGTTAAAGGTGCTAAGGTCACCATACCAACCTACCTTGCTAAATTAATAGTGAGGCTAGAAATAATGCATCAACATGAGCAAGAGGTTAAGTATTTTAAGGCTGACAAGGGAAAAGGTAAAAGTAAAATGGAATCCCCTATGGCAAGGCAATAAGTGTCTAAGGTCCAAACAACACAAGCCTAGCAAGAGCCAGAGCTAGCTGACCAACCTCAAGATGAGAAAGAACAATCACAAGAGCCACAATGAGAGCACCGAGAGGAGGAAGTTCCAGAGGATGAAGGGGTCCCACCACTAAGAACTTTAGAGGAAGAAGCATCCCCCTTAGTGCAAAAGAGAGCTAAAATAGAAACAACTGTTGTAGGTGTCGAAAGGAGATTGAAGAAGAAAAGTACTCCCTCCCCATAGGTTCTACAGAACATCTCTAAAGAAGAGGATGAGGAGGAGGGGGGAAAAATATAATTTTCCCCCTTAAGTCAGAGAACTCACTTATCCAAGGCAATAGAGGAATAGAGAAGGAGAATCTCTACTCAAACACCTCCATCTACTCCAAGGGAACCTATCCAAGTAGAAACTTCAGAAGATGAACAATAAAAGTGGATAGTTCTGATAGAGTGTGAAGGGGAAGATATTTTTGACCTCTCAAATTTTTACTTTATGCTAGTGGGCATTGAGATGGTAGGTGAGAAGATAAGGGATACCCTGACCAATGAGCCCTTGGGAGAGGATTGGAATCAATTGCTTGCTCTACCTCAGGGACAACTTGGCATTCCACCACCACCACCATAGCATGTGCCCACAATATTGAATAAAGGTTAGTAGCTCCACCTCCTCCGGAAATATAAGTAGAACCATAGAGTTATAACATTAAAGAAGGAGAACACCAATAGCTTTATGTTGATGAAGTGTCTAAAGGGGGGTAAGTAGTAGAATAAACCTAACAAGTTCCTTTAGATATAGAGGCCATATCCTTAACCCAACTAAGAATAGAAACTCCCTCCAAATAACTTCCTTGACATGAGAAGACTTTGGAGAGAAGTAATAAGAGAAAGGAGCCTGCTTCTAAACCAATTCCTTCATCCAAGCACATGTCACCAATGGGCACCACACCATCATGGCTAAAGAAGGAGGTTATGTTCTGACAAAAGGAAAAAAATGAGCTAATAGAAGAGGGGGGAATGAATGAATTGATAAAATTAATAAAGAAGCCTAAGCCACCTAAGGGTGATGCTAGAACACTTGCCTTCATTATGAAAAATCAAGATCATGACCTTCTAGCCCATATTGCCATTCTTCCTCCTCATGCCAACACCAAAGAATAGACTCCTAAGGATTACCAAATGAAGGAGATCATATTGGGCAAGCCCATGGTAGAAACCTCTAATGTATTGATCATGATAGGCCTTGAGGAGGTTTTCAAATACATGGATTAGGATGAGTCAGAATTGAGAACACTACAGAAGAAGATCGAGCTACTAAGAGGCTATTTGAATGAAGTGGTAGGACCCATTGACCTAGAAAATCCAAAGATTTCTCTTGGAGATGAACCTGGAAGGAAACGTGAAAGGTTACAAATGGATTCATTTTTGGATGCATGTCAACAATGGCCCCAAATTTTTGAGGAAAGAGGAGTGCCAATAATACAAGGTAACTTAAATTTGTTGCACCATGTCTAGACTAATGTTGACAAGTTGGTTTCCATTGTAAACCAAGATTTTGGGCTGATGGATCAAGTGCATACATGGGCTAACAATCTACAAGCACTCAGATCAATAAAGGGCCAAAGGCATTGGATGTTGATGGAAGTATACTTAGCAGAGGAGCTAGATAAGCTCAACAATTGGATAGAGAAGATATCCTCATGGAATAAAGTTATGGAAGGATTACATGAGGGAATCCAATTAAAAGACAAAGCTCAAGAGAAACTTTTGGAAGCGTAAAGGTACTATAATACAGTCAGCCTTGATATTTTTGAACATGAGTCAAAGACCAAGCTTTTTTTAGTGCAATTAGTGGTTCAACAATTCAGAGATAGATTCAAAAATGATTTTCTAGAAGATGATGTACGACAAGTATTTAGAACTAAAAAAGTATTGTTAGAACTAGACACCAAGCTTGAGGATTTTGCAGAGATGAGGATATAAGTTAGTAACTATCAGCAAGTAATAACAAACATGTATAATGCATTATATTTATAGGAAGCCAGTGAAGTTGCTGAGATAATAGAGAAGTTCAAGAGTAAACATCCAGACATTGTTTTGGTATAAAGGGGAAGAAAACCTAGATCTTGGAGATTCAGTTTTGACACTTACAATTTTTTGTTTTTATTTTTTTGGATCCTATCAACAAAGTGTTGTTGGAAATATAGATGGAGTAACTGAGAGGGGGGGTTGAATTAGTTACCACAAAAAACAAATCAATAGATCCCTTAAATGTCTTATAAAACTAGTTATTTCTGTCATTTGGTAGCCACACAGAAAAATGTTGTAACTTGGTAGATGTATTGTATGTTAACTTATTACTAATCTTTAAGCATTCATAGAGATTTAACATGCATGCATAAAGAAATAACATGAACACAAGAGACACCAAATTTAACATGGAAACCCAATATGGGAAAAACCACCAAGTAACTAGCTACTAATTTTCACTCTTTTGAAGTGAGCTCTATTAGGAGCCAACCCTATTAAAGGTTGCAAAACACACTGTTAGGTGTGACCTTGTTAAAAGATTTAATCACCCTGCTAGGAGTGGCCTTGCTAGAGGACTTTAGGAAAATTCAATAGAATTGCCCACCTTGTTAGAGGATTTACAAAATGGCTATTAAACTAACTTTGTTAAGAGATTTAGAAATCATTGGTACAATTATGAGAAAGTAACAATGAGTTAACCTAAATGAGATGCAACTAAATTGCTGATACAGATCTCTATTCTACTTCACTAGATCCTCTCTAATCGAATACAATTTTGCTACTCCTCAAGGATATCTGACCCTTCTTCAAAATTTGCTCACACCTTCTTTCACAATCAATACACTTGCATGCTCACTCATACAATTAAGAATTCACAACTTGACCTTTTATTTATACCTTACAAATTGTCAAGTTAGCTCATTTACAAGTTACATTTACCAATAATCATTACATCAGTCGGCTACAAATATTACATAAAAAAATTAAGCTTTATTTCCCAAAATAATGAAATCCTTCATTGGCCAACCCTGCTCGGTAGACATTGCTCTAGAAAAGATTTTCAGTGTTAACCAACTGAAGCTCGGTGAACACTTTGAACCCTACAAAATCCTGTGGAGACTAAGTGAACTCGATAAACACTAATCTTCCTTTGCTAACCTTGTGAGCTCGGTAGAAACTAACTTCTACTATAGAAACCTTTAATGCCTGAGTGAGCTCGGTAGAAACTATTTCCACAGAGTAACTTTTAGGAATGCTCGATAGACTCTAGAATATGCTTTTCTGACCAACTGAGCTTGGTAGACTCTATCTAATAACTGATATGACATTTGTGTAACATCAAAGAAAACACACAATTGATCAATTGTATCCAACAATCTCCCTCTTTGGCATTGATGGCAACACAACATGTCATAGCACAATGAAATTTGAGAACAAGTCTTTTCCTAACAGAACATTTCTCCCTCTTAAATTTTATGCCATAATCTTCTCTAATGCTATAATCTCCCTCTATGAAGGAATTACATAGTTTCTTTTCAAATAGTAAACTCTCCAATAAACAGATTCAAATTTTAGAAAGATATGACAGTACACTCTCCCTCTTTGACAACACATGCCAAAGACAACACAAACCAAATGAGTAACAATGTACCTTAAGTACTAATTCATATGCAATGTTCCCATGACTATGTTGCATCAACTGAATGATCTTCAACTTGGTTCTTGTTGATGCATCACTAGAACTTCATTTTAGTGAGCCTCATATAGGGGAATGACCCCTAACTTACCTCTTAGATACAAGAATGCATCCTTAGGTAATGGCATGGTGAATATGTCAGCAATTTGTTCTTTTGTATGGACATATTCCAATCTAATCTCCTTACTCTGCACCAATTCTCTGACAAAGTGATACTTTATTGCAATGTGCTTGGTTTTGGAATGCATTATTGGATTCTTTGATATGTTGATTGCACTTGTATTATCACAAAACATAACAACTAGTTCTTTAATCTCCACCTTCATGCCTTCCAATAACTATTTAAACCAAACAATATTAGAACAATTCACTACTACTACAACATACTATGCTTCTGTTATAGATTGGGATGTACAATTTTTCTTTTTGCATGTCCAAGAAACCAACCTCTTTCCAAGAAAGAATGTTCCACCACTTGTACTCTTTTTGTCATCAATGTTTCCTGCCCAATCAGCATTAGTAAACACTTTCAAGTCTATATTACCTCCAAATGTGTACTATAATCCATAATCTTTAGTGCCTTTCAAGTATCTCATGATCCTTTTGATTGCCATCATGTGATTTTCTCTTATTTTTTCTAAAAATCTTGCTACAATACCAACTGCAAGAGAAACATCAGGCCTTGTATGAATACATACTACAACTTTCCAATCATTGATTTATATAAGGTCTGATCTATCTCTTTTGATTGATCATCCTTGGTAAGCTTTAGTCCAGTACACATGGAAGTCCCAACTAGTTTACAATCTTCCATACCAATTTTTTTGAGTATCTCCTTGATGCATTTAGACTGAGCGATGTAGATACCATTCTTGCTTTACTAAATTTGAAGACCAACAAAGAATTTGATCTCACCAAACATTGACATCTCAAATTCCTTGTTCATTTTCTTTGAAAATTCTTTGCAGAGATCATCATTTCCTCTAAAAAAAAGTGTCATCCACAAATATTTCTACTAAATTTTTTTTTAATCTGGTCCTTCCTTGATATACAAGCTACTGTTATATTAGTTCTCTGAAAACCAATCCGAATAAGATAGTTATGCAATCTTTCATACCATGCTTTAGGGGCTTGTTTGAGAGCATATAATGCTTTGTGTAATTTGTAGACCATGTTCTTCTTACCTGGATTTATAAAACCTTTAGGTTGCTTAATGTAGAGTTCTTCATCTAGAATACCATTGAGAAATGTAGATTTGACATTCATCTGATATACCTTAAATCTTTTGTGTGTAGCATATGCAAGTAAGGTCCTGACACCTTCCAATCTTGCAATAGGAGAAAAAGTCTCTCCATAGTCTATTCCTTCTTCTTGAGAGTAGCCTTTACATACCATTCTAGCTTTATTTCTTAATGCCTTACCATCCTCATTCAACTTATTTCTGAATACCCACTTTGTTCCAATCACATTTTTATCTTTAAACCTGGGTACAAGAGTCCAAGTTTTGTTCTTCTCTATTTTCTCTATCTCTTCATTCATAGCTTCAATCCAACTTTCATTTTCTAATGCATCTTTGACATATCTAGGTTCAAAATTAGAAATTAAACAAGTACCTTTTAGCTTACTTCTTGTCATAGTACCTTTAGATTTGTCTCCAATAATCTGATCTGGTGCATGATGTCTCTTGACATACTTGGCCAATACAGGTTCCTTGCCTTTTGATTGAGTTACACTATCTTTATTTTGTGTTTCAACCTCTAGTTCTAGTTGGTCTGACTATTTCTTGTGTCCTTCAGACTCAGTAGACATTGGCTCAATAGAATTTGAATGTGACTCAGGTTCCTACAACTTGGTTTGAACTTCTTGCAACTCAATGACTGAAGACTCAATAGTAGACATTTCCTGATTGACAAATGTATCTGGCACTATATCAGGTTCAATGAAAACAAATTTCTTGTAATCTTATGGTTCCTTTTTGCTTTCTTTTTTATTCCTTTCTGCAAACTAATTAACTTTCACATGTGCACTTTCTATGACTTTGTGAGTAGACAAATTCAAACATCTATATGCCTTACTCTTGCAAGAATATTGTAAAAATATGCCTTCATCACCCTTCACATCAAATTTACCTTTTCTAGATTCTTTCAAAATATAAAATTTTCTTCCAAATACTTTTAGGTAACTTACATTGGGTTTATAGCCATACCATAACTCATAGGGAGTTTTAAATGAGTCCTTCTTCAATTGTACTTGGTTCAAGGTATGAACTGCAGTGCTGATAAATTCTTTCTAGTATTTGATAGCAATATTATTTTTAATCATTAGAGTTCTTACACAATTCATGATAGATTTGTTGCTTCTTTTAGCTATTCCATTTTTCTCAAGAGTTCCAGGAGCTGATATCTGTCTTTTGATTCCTCTTTCAATGCAAAAGTTATTGAATTCATGGGAGATGAATTCACCACCTCTGTCTAATCTCAAACATTTAAGTCTTTTCCCTATTTCCTTCTCTACTCTGGTCAAATACCATTTGAACTTCTCAACTGATTTTGATTTCTCTCTCAGATACATGATAGTCATCATTCTAGAGTAATCATCAACAAAAAGAATGAAGAAATTTTCTCTAGTATACCTCTCAATTCCAATAGGTCCACACAAATCAGTATGCACAATTTCCAAAACTTCTTTAGACTAATAGTTTTTACTTTCAAAGCTAGTCTTTCCCATCTTACCAATCTGACAATTCTTGCATAGACCAACATTTGGTTTCTTTATACTAGAAATGCCTCTTACTTTTTTGAATTTGCTTATTTTCATAAACCAACTATGGTTATGGCCTCCTGTTCCATAACCAACTTTCTTCAATTTGAGCAATAAAACATGAATATTCACCAAGTTCAAGATAGAACAAGTTATCTTTTGTCTGTATACTTGATCCAATTAGCTTTCCTTTGTCATCTAGCAGTCTTGCTTTTCCATGCATGAAATATTCCACCTTAAATCCAATATTGATTAGTTGTGCCACACTCAAAAAATTGTGTTTTAGTCTTTCAACCCAATAGGCATTATCACATACAAGCTCTTTGGTTATTGAGATTCTTCCTCTTCCTTTTATGCAACAAGGTTGATTATTACCAAACCTCACACTGCCACCATCATAGTCTTCAAAATATTCAAACTTTATTTTATCACCAGTCATATGATGTGAACAGCCATTGTCTATGATCCATGTATCATTTTTTCTCACATGAGAGATAAGTGTCATCTTATCTTCCTCATCATTATCAGATTCAGCCTTCACAGCAATATAAACAATCTCATCTTCACTATTGTTAGAATGCTTAGAATCTTTAGCCATGAAACATATTTTCTTACCTTTGTCCTTGAATGATTTGAAATCTTTCTTGTCATTACACTTTTGATCTTTCTTCTCATCCTTGTTTTGCTTGTTTGGGCACCTAGCAGCAATATGACCAATTTTCTCACATGAGAAATAGATTAGAGGAACCTTGCCTTTGTATTTTCTTTTTCCTTTAGAATATTTCCTTGCTAGTAGAGCTTCAACCACCTCAAAATCACTATCAGAACTCTGTTCTAATTCTTCTTCACTTTCTAAATGAGAATCCTTTATCTTCTTTCTTGATAGACTCTATCTAATAATTGATATGACATTTGTGTAATATCAAAGACAACACACAATTGATCAATTGTATCCAACAAGTGCACAAGTGCACCAACAATTTTGAAGAAGAAGTAATGCATAAGGAGTTAACTACCAGTTGCTATTTTAGAACATTCCATTTACCTAAAATGCATTTTGATGATAGTCCAACTCCTAGAAACACCTAAATAAATCCATTTTGATGGCTTCTATCTTCTTCTCTACTCATTCTTTTATTCTTTTTAGTCATGTAAAGGCTCATGCACCCATTAATGGATATAAACAAGGGTGGAGACCTACTTAGCACCATTTAGAGAGTCATTTTGTATATAATTAGATTTGTTTTTATCATAAGTTTGCATTTAAAGAGATCTCACTCCTAACACAAAAGGAGGAGATTATTTATTTTAAATACATGGATGTAATATGTACTCCAAATCATTATTTTTATGTAATAATATATGTTATTGGTGCTCTCAATCTAATTGTAGTTATTCTTGTCAAAGTAAGTTATTTTTGTGAATGTATGTTCATGATTAATAATGGAGCCAATGGTTTTATTTTGTTGTTATGATTGTGCGATATTTTAGTTCTAGTGTTTGCCTTGTGTTAATGAATTTTGTTGTTGAGATGAATTGGAGAAAGGATCATCTTTGTTCTTACATATCATTTTTTCTTGTGTGAGCACACTTTTTATGTCCTCAAGATTTGATGAAACGTGAAACATCTTTAAGTTATTACTAAAGCTCCCCTTGATGATTGCATCAGTGGAGTTGAGGAAGTGTTGTTCCTAATTTTATTGGTTTTCTACTAGATCCTTTCGATAATTTAAATTGTAGATGTGTTATTACTTTGGCTTATGTCCATTAGGAATTTCCCTTTTAGTAATTTTCTTAAAATATCGCATTACTCTATCTTTGTATTTTATTTTCAAGAACTTGGTTAAAATAAGAATTCATATAGTTGCATTGATAAATTGCATTCATCGTAAAATAGAAAATACAAAAAACATATCTCTTTTGTGGTTACATTTCAGCAATAGATTGTGTAGATTGGTTAGAACTAGCAAAGGCCTCCTTATGAACATAAACATTTATCTTCAATTGAGTTACCCAATAGGTTGAAAAACACCCACCCAAAACCTTGGAGTTGGCCATTGATAAACTTTTCAAGAGAGGGATTCAAAAGGATCTTTGTCATTCAACATCATGCAAAATGATAGCTCAACAACTACCTCAAACAAAATAAAGAAGTTATGTGAGAGACTATATTTTAAATGATTTATCTTACATCAATTCCTAACATGTGATGAGGTGAAGTCCATATTCGCATGAGATTAGATGCATGAGGATAGTTATAAATTGTGAACTAGACAATTGCATATATAGTGAGTTGAAGCATAGTTCATGTCAAGCATCAGCATTGATATTTGTATTGACCAAGTCACAATTTTGACTGAGATGTGATCAAGAACTAAAATTATGTTGAGATCAAGTTGGTATATTGATTGAGCTAGTGCATGAAGAAAGAACTCCAAGTTATCTTTGAATTTTGAGACAGATGTCATACACTATGTGTATACCTACTAAATGCATAAAACAATAAATGCAAGGGTATTTTGACTGTGTAAGGGTATATGGTGAATTTTATGTTAATTTCTTCACTCACCCATTGATTTTGAGTTTATAGAGTGATTCCAAGATGATTCAGAGCAATTTGTGAGAGGTTTGCAAAGATCTTGTGCATGTCATTAGCAATAGTGAGCATAAGTAAGTAAATTTTGTCAAGCATATTTAAACTGAGTTAGGTTGTTTTGTGAAATTGTTTTTAAGTTTCAAAACCCTAGTTTGAAATAGAATATACTACATTAATGAGTGGAAAGGAGGCATTGAAGGATAGTAATGCCCAAATTATGAGAAATAATGCATGCCCCCTGCCTAAGTTCAAGGCTTATCCTAAGATCACGATTACTGGAGATGCATCTAGTGCATTGTCATCTATTCCTTCATTTTTTATCATGGTACATGACATGTGATCTTGTTACATGTACAAGATAGAAGGAATTGGATGTTTTAAATTGATAAATGCCTACAATAAACTATGTGAAAATAGAGTTCTTAAGGAAGAGAAAAGGGTGTTTGTTGAGAAAGGGCTTACCCGTGCCCTAGCATTTTCAAAAAAATTTAAGGTTGAATGGATTGAAATAGTTTTGAGAAAAAATCATAATATAAAGTTATGGCTAGAAAATGGGCCAGTGAAGGTAAGCAAATTGATGATTCAATAACTTACTAGTTACCCTACCCTAGATCATGTGAAGAACATGTGATGCTGAGCTGGGAATGTGATAGAGGAATAGAGAAAGGAAAAATGGAATGGTTGAGGGATGTCTAATGCAGGAGCATCTAGTGGTGTAAGGGAAATCTTGTATCACCCAAAAATATCATTAGTGTTAGTTTCTCTTTAATGTGCTTTCATTTTTGGATACCCATTTAGGTCAAATAAAGATTCCAACTCTCATAGTTCCACTATTGGGTTTTTGGGTTAGACTTTTTGAGCACCTTTGAATATGTGCCAATGAAAAAAATAGGTTATTTCATAATTGAGCTATAATTATAATGAGTTAGAGGGTATAAGTTGGAGGGATGATTATACTTATAATTTAAAGCACTCTAGAAAAAAGAATCAGGTCAAAAGGCTTTATGGTTTGAAAGTTATTGTAGTTTTAAGTTGCCTAGAGACCTCCTAAGAACACTTTAAAGTCAAATTTGAGGCACTAAGTGGACTTGGGCCTGAAAAATGAGGTATGGGAAAATTTGGTCCATAGGGCTATAAAGTTCTTGGATAGCTTTCCAAAAATGTAAACGGTTTGTCAATCAGAGTCTTGGATCAAAAGTTATGCCTCTCGGAAGTTGGACTACCATTTCTAGATTCTTCTAACTTTACACTGACTTCTAACATGTTTTCTAGATGTTTTGGTAGTGGATGCCAAAAGGCATATTCTAAAATATATTCCTAACCCTAAACCTAATTTGGTTTACTTAAGGACATTTTTGGCATTGTAAAGGCAATTTTTGGTGGAGTTTGTGAGAAGGTATTATGAGAAGGGTTTTTTTCAAAATTTGATAACATTGTAAGCCCACAAGGCTTGTCGTCAAGTTTATTTTTGTTGTACTAGATGTAATAGCATATCACTTCTAATAATAATATTCCCCTTTTCTTGTTGCATTCATTTTTTTCTTGGGTTGTGTCCCCATCAAGTGGTATTAGAGCTAGTTTTCCTGAGTGTATAGATAGAGTGTTGACTATGAGGCAGTTTGCACCAAGACTGTGTGGTTGTGGGTTTTGATACAAGAAGATGCCTGCATGAAGGGAGCATGGTGGAAGGGCCAAAGTTATTACTCCTGAGGTTAGAGCCCTCTAGAGACAAGTCCAGGCATTACAGGAAAGATTTATAGAGGGATGAATGTTGTCATAGGCGACAAAAGTGAGGAAGAAAATGAAGAAGAAGGAAATATTGGGTAGGAAGGGGAAGGAGATGGAGAAGTCCTAAACCATATGAAGGAGATGCTTTTTAGGGCCATTAAAAAGCTTGGAAAAAGACCTAAAATTGGCATCAGCATGTTTTCAGGAAATCTAAACCTAGATGAGTTGATTGACTAGATCAATGAGTTGGAGGAATATTTTTAGTATGAGGATATTGGGGACCCTAATAGGGTTAATTTTGCACAGGCCAAAATGAAAGGTCATGCCAAAATCTGGTGCCAAGAGATTTAGTTGGAAATAAGTAGAAGAGGAGAGGAGAAAATCACAATATGGGATCACCTGGTGGGTAAACTAAAGAAGGAGTTCATTCTTGTTGATTATGAGCTTGATTTGTTCAAGAAGATGCAAGGTTAAGGCAAGTAGAAAAATCTATCCAATAATACATAAAGGAGTTTTACCAAGTCCTTATTAGGGCAGGGCATGCAAAAGCAAACAAGGAGAAGGTTTCTTGTGACCTTAGTGGGTTAAGACATAGCATTTAGGAGGAGTTAAGTCTAGTTAGAATGACTAGCATTGAAGAGGCATACCATTTTTCCTTGCAAGTTGAGGAGAAGCTAAACAAAAAGTTTGACAGAAGGCAAAGAGGGTGTAGTTAAGGAGGAAAGGGTAGTGGTAGGTCATTTGGAGGCTGAGATGAGAACTGAGAGAAAAATGAAGATGTGGGTACTAGCCAAAATCAAACGAATGAGCATTTCATCTACTTCCATAATCAAAAATTTGGAGATCAGAGAGGAAGAGGTAGAGGATGTGGACAAGGTTCAAGAAGAGGAGGCTTTCATGGTACCTATTTTCATTAAAATGAAGAAGGTCATCAAGCCTTCGAATGCCTTCAATGCCAAGGAAGGAAAGATAGGAGAATTGATGGTCAAGAAAGGGTTTCTTATGTGGATGATGATGCACAGTCATCACATTCATAGGTTGTAGAAAGAGGAGAGGTTCTAGTTAATGAAAGGGTCTTACTAAGTGGTGAGACTAAACCTAGACAAAGGAGGAGTTCATTTCATACTAGGTGCAAGTGTGAGGGTAAATTTTGTGATGTGATTTTAGATGGTGGAAGCACTGACAACTTGGTGTTAGAGGAGATGGTCTCAAAGATAAAGCTCAAGAGAGAGAAACACCCCTAACCCTATCAAATTTCTTGGGTGTAGGATGATCATAAGGTCCTAGTTAGTAAGCAATGTTTGGTAAAGTTCAATATTGGGATTTACCATAATGAGGCTCTCTATGACATTATTCCAATTGATGTCTATCATTTATTATTGGGAAGGTTGTTGTAGTTTGATAGGCATTCTATACATGATGGTCATGCAAATACATACTCTTTGAGAAAGGACGGAGTTCACAATAAATTGAAGCCCTTGATAAAGGAGGGTGAAAAGGTATACAATAGTGCTAGGGTATTTCTTATTGATGGAAGAAAATTTCTAGATGGCATGAAATAGCAACATATGTGTTATGCTTTAATTCCTAGGAAAGATAAGGAAGGTAATAGTGAAATTCCACTTGAAGTTTTAGGTCTATAAAGTGAGTATGGAAATGTCATATCTAATAATTTTCTAGAACCATTACTACTAGTAAGGCAAATTAGTCATCAAATAGATTTAGACCCTGGAGCTAGGTTTCCTAACAAGGCTACTCATAGGATGACTCCTAATGAGATTGAGGAGCGAAATAGACAAGTTCAAGAGCTGTTGAGGAAAGGTTTGATTTGAGAGAGCTTGGGTCCATGTGTAGTACCTACAATGCTGGTACCAAAGAAGGATGGAGAGTGGAGAATGTGTATAGACTCTCAGGCTATAAATAGAATAACCACCAAGTATCTATTTCCTTTGCCAAGAATGGATGACCTTATGGACTGATTGAGTGGAGCTTAGTACTTCACAAAGATAGATCTCAAGAGTGGTTATCATTAGATATGGATATGAGAGGGATATGAGTGGAAGACTATATTTAAGACCAAGGAGGATCTATATGAGTGGTTATTCATACCCTTTGGACAAACCAATGCACCAAGCACCTTCATGCAGCTTATGAATGAGGTACTAAAGAAATTTTTGGGAAAATTTTTTATTGTCTATCTAGATAATATTTTGATTTTTAGTAAGTCTTTGGATGAACATTTATTGCAAATTTGTAGTGTCCTTGAAAGGTTGAGGGAAGAGAAAGTATTGATTAATTTGAATAAATGTAGCTTTGTCAAAATGATGTTAGTCTATTTGGGGTTTTCTATATCAATTGAGGGTCTCAAAATGGACCCAGAGAAGGTGAAGGTCATCTTGGAATGGCCTACACCAAGGTTTGTCACTAAGGTGAGGTCATTCCATGGTCTAGCTAGCTTTTACAGGAAATTCGTTAGGAATTTGAGTAGTATATGTGCACCCCTAACTAAAACAATGAAGGGAGATAGAAAAGAGTTCAAGTGGACTACAAGAACTATTAGAAGTTTTAAATTTCTGAAGAAGAAGGTGATAGAGCAACCTGTTTTGGCACTTCCTAATTTTAACAAAGTATTCTAGGTGGATTACGATGCTAGTGGTAGTGCTATTAAGGCTATATTGAGACAAGAAGGTAAACCTATTTCCTATTTTAGTGAAAAATTGAATGATGCAAAGAAGTATTTTGTTTATGATCAGGAGTTCTATGCAATACTTCAGGCCTTAAATAAATGGAGGCATTATTTGTTGCCAAAAGAATTTTTTTTGTATACTGATCACCAGGCATTATAGTACCTAAATAGCCAAGGTAAATTGAATTAGAGACATTTTAAATGGGTAGATTTCATGCAAAGCTAGACATTTGTATTAAAACATAGAAGCAAAAGGTATAATAGTGTTGCAGATGCATTAAGTAGGAGATAATTGTTGCTAATAGTAATGCAGTTTGAAGTGGTAAGGATCCTAACTTTGCAGAGGCTTGGAAGGCTTGTAAAGAACCTATTACTCTAGAAAAGACAAGGTGGCTAGATTACATGATTTAGGATGGTATGTTGTTCAAGGGAAGTCAATTGTGTATTCTAAGGAGTTCCATGAGCAAGAACTTGATCAAGGAGAAGCATAATGGAGGGATGGAAGGACACTTTGGTTGAGATAAGACCATTTCTATTATTACAAAACATTACTTTTGGCCTCATTTTTCATAGGATGTGAATAATTTTGTGTAGAGTTACCAAGTATATCAAACAGCCAAAGGATTTAGTCAAAATATTGGACTCTATCAACCATTGCCTATTCCATCGAAGCCTTGGGAGGACATATGTATGGATTTTGTTCTTGAATTACCAAGGACACAAAGGGGTAATGACTCAATATTTGTGGTGGTTGGTAGATTCTCCAAGATGGCACATTTCTTTCCATGCCACAAGACTCATGATGTAGTGCATATTGCAGATTTATTTTTCAGAGAGGTGGTAAGGCTACATGGTCTCCCAAAATGTATTGTTTCTAATAGAGATACTAAATTTGTTGGGTATTTCTGGAGGACTTTGTGGAAGATGTTGAAGATAGAATTGAAGTTCATTTATACAAATCATCCATAGACTGATGGACAAACATAAGTAGTGAATAGAAGTCTAGGCAATTTGTTGAGGTGTTTAGTAGGAGATAGACCCAAGGGATGGGATTTGACTCTACCACAAGAAAAATTTTCTTACAATAATTCTATAACTAGGAGTATTGGTAGATCACCATTCCAAATTGTGTATGGGATTAGTCCAAGGACTACACTAGAGTTGAGGAAGATGGAGCAAGGGGAGAGGACAAGTGCAGAGGCAGAATACTTTGCTAAACATGTCAAGAACCTACATGAGGAGGTGTGAGCACATATTACCAAGATGAACCTACAGTATAAGGCTAGGGTAGATCAAAAGAGGATACATAAGGAGTTCCAAGTTGGAGATCAGGTTATGGTATATTTGAGAAAATAATGATTTCCAGTGGGTACCTACAACAAGCTGAAGATGAAGAAATTTGGCCCCTACAAAATTTTGAAGAAACATGATTCAGAGAATGCATATGAGGTGGAGTTGCCAGATGGGATTCACATTTCTTCTATTTTCAATATTGTGGACTTAATAGAATATCATGATGATGGTGTAGATGAGGATTTGATGCTGGAGCCATGTCCAATTCCTACTTCTACAAAGGAAGAAATTAAAGAAATTCTAGATAGTCATGTGGTCTGGAGTACCAAAAAAAGGTACTATGAAGAATATCTAGTGAAGTGGAAAGGACAACAATTAGAAGACTCAATTTGGATATCCATAAGGGAGGTTTCCCATTTGGGTTTTTTTCTACCAGCTATAAAGTGACAGGGTCACTTTTCAATCTACCCTGAGTGTCTAATGTAGAAGGGCAATCCTATATCACCCAAAAATATCCTTAGTGTTAGTTTTTGTTTAATGCGTTTTCATTTTTGGATACCCATTTGAGTCAAATAAAGATTCCAACCCTCATAGTTCCACTATTGGTTTTCTGGGTTAGAGTTTTTGAGCACCTTGGAATATACATACCAATGGAGAAAATAGGTTATTTTGTAATTGAGTCATAATTATAATGAATTAGCAGGTGTAAGTTGGAGGGATGAGTATACTTGTAATTTAAAACACTTTAGAAAAAAGAATCAAGTCAAAAGGCTTTATGGTTTGAAATTTATTGTACTTATAAGTTGCCTGGAGACCTCTTAAGAGCACTTCAAAGTCAAATTTGAGGCACCAAACAAACTCATATAGGCCTAAAAAATGGGGGATTGAAAAATCTTATCCATAGGGATATAGAGAATTTGGAGAGCTTTTTGAAAATGTAAATGGTTTATCAATCAAAGTCAGATCAAAAGTTATGCCTCCTAGAAGTTGGACTAACATTTTTGGGTTCTTCTAATTTTACACCAACTTCTCATGTGTTTTCTAGAACCTTCTATTTTGGTGGTGGATACCAAATGTCATATTTTAAAAAGAATTCCTAACCCTAAACCTAATTTTGTTTACTTAAGGATATTTCTGGCATTGTAATGTTAGTTTTTGGTGGAGTTTGGGAGAAGCTACTATGAGAAGGGTTTTCTCTAGAATCTGATAACATTGCAAGCCCATAGGGCATGTCGTGGAGTCTTTTTTTTTGTACTAGATGTAATAACATATCACTTTTGATAATAATACCTCTTTTCCTATTGTGTTCATTTTTGTCTTGGGTTGTGTCCCCATCAATGTCAATTTATGGTATTAATGATCCTATTATAAAGTTTGCAGTTAGGGTAATTTCTCATAAATTCTATCAGTCAAGCCAACTGAATAGTGTACCTAGTGTGACTATTGATTTAGGTTACAAAATTGTCAAGAAGAACCACATCTATGATTTGGACGAGGTGCAATTGATTCAACTATTAGAGAATTGGGGATCCATAAGGAAAGAGAAGAACACTTCATGTAAGTTTAGCTCACTTTTGTTTTGCATATTATTTTACGTACATAATTCATTTTCCACTATTTATGAAGTAGTATGGAACAAAACTAATCCTATAATCGAGTCAATTAATGGTTATATTGAGCACTTGGGTGAGAATTTTGAAACAATTTTGGGTGGTTATTTTGATGATTTTAAGAGAAAGATGAAAAATAGGATGATAATCAATAAGTTAATTGTGGATCAGTATTATGATCACATTTATTTTATGGTAGAAACTGACTACACTTATGCTTAGGAAGTTATGCTGAGGGTAGCATGGTTGAGGCCTACACAATATGAAGTCAATGTTGATGAAGTGTCTACAATAGTGAGAGGTTTAATATTAGATAAAATAGACAATAATTTCAATCCATTTGACACATATGGAATTTCTAAGATTAAGATGGTGATGCAGACTAAGGTACCAAAGATGGACCAAAAGAGAAAGAAAATGATTGAAGATTTAGAGGGAAAATTTGGTGAGGCACCCCAGAAAATCATAGAAGGTAAAGGGGAAGATGAAGAGAGTAAAGAAGATGATGAAGACAATGAGTCCAAGGAAGAATAATTGGTGGTTTCTGAGCCTCTGGCACCAAAAGGAAAGAAGATAGTAATTATTGATCCTAAGGTCAAGAGAAGCTTGAAGAAAGTGGTTACTTTACCTACTTCTCAAAGAAGAGTCACCAAACAAGGATCAAAGGCAATATATCCTATAGTTCTCGAGACTAAGAAAGGAACTATGAGGATCACCAAGACAACAAAGGGAAATTCTCCTAATAAAAAGAAACCAAAGGCTAAAGAGACCAAGCAAGCTCTAAAGAAAAGATTGAGGAGGAAGTTGATTGTGAAGCATGATGATGAAGAGGAGAAAAATGAAGGAAAAATAATAGAATCTGATGATATGAGAAAATTTTAGATTGTACCTAGGAATACTCCTTAGGATATCAAAAAGGTATATAAAAATATTTGAAGTTCAACAGGCCTTTCTGGATTTAAACATGTAAAATATGATTCTATAGATAAAGGCAATAAGGAAAAAGTAGAACAAGTAGTATTTGATATGATGATAAATTTCAAGTATACTCCTATAGATATAGGAAAATCATAGCCAAAGGAGTTGTATAATAAAATGGATTCAAAATGGAAATGGCCATTGTCTACTAAGAGACAAATAAGAGAAACAACTTTAGCCCAAACAATGCCAGATTTAGGGAAGACACATATGTCTATAGCCCTAAGGTATTATATAAAGAAGTTTGTACTGAAGACATGGGCTCACAAAATTTTGACAAATAAGATTGAGGATGTAATTCAAGAAAGCAAGTTGGTATAGAAGAAAGAATTTAGATTTTTGGCACCAACTATAAAAGAAGAAGATAAAGAAGATGAGAAAACATAGCCAAATAATATAGAAGATTTGTATAGTGATGTAGAAAAATTTATAGAGACTATAGAAAACATGGCTCAAGACAAGGAAAATCAAATAGAGGTAATCACCAATGAGGATGAAACTCCTAAAGTGACCCAGTGTCAACTGAGCCAAAAGAGATAGTATTTGTCAAGTCAGAACATGGAGACTGAGCTCCAAACTCTATCAAAGACATGATGATTAATAAATTCAATCTAGTATTAGTGTAAATTAAAGAATATCATAAGATTGGAGAGAAAGGAATGGAGAAACATGTAATCATAACAATTATTGAAACACCTATTGCTATTTTTTACTTTAGTGATTAATTGGAACAAATGATTTTAGTCATAGATGCCAAGGAATATAGTGGATCGACAATTGAAGTGAAAAAAGGTGAAGAAGCTACTAAGACTAATCAGACCACAAAGGGTTAGGATGATGCATAGAATGAATGAGTAGATAATTCTACTATTGGTGAGATCCAAGCACCATTCTCAAGACCTCTTATATAGTAAAATAAGGAGATAGATAAATAAAATGTTATAGTGACTAAGTTACAAGGTTAGAAGTAGGATAAACCAAAGACAAGGTTGAGTGTAGAACTCTCTACACAATCTAAGACTAAAGAAGGTGGTGCACCTAAAAAATAGGTGATTGTGACTTAGAAGGAGTCATTCTTAGCAAGAATTGATGATAGTGGAGCAAGAAAGCCAAAAAGACTGAGTGTTGATGTTTCATCATACTCAATTCAGCTAGCACTATTGAGTAATAGCACACCGATGAAGAAATTGCTAAAGAAGAAAGAAAGATCACTTGGAAAGCTAGTAACCTTAGATGAGGTCATTTTCATACCAAAATTTGATACTAACAAGCTAACATTTGAAAAAAAAAAAAAATTCAAGATCTATTGGCAAGAAAAAGTAAACAAGAAGCAATGAGAAGAGAGCTACAAAAAAGGCAAGTGCTACAAGAGATTAAGGATATTTTATTTGAAGTATTTGATGTGGAAAATCTTGATGAGAATGCTCCTATAATATCTTAGTTTGTTCATATTATGGAGAAGATCAATAAAGATGGTGTAGATTGAAATGAAAATTTGATGGAGTAGAGTTGTAAAATTTTTGAGAAGAGAGTCATTGAAAATGTCTCCATTGGAATTGCAATAAGGAAAGTGCATTTTTAAAGTCTAATAAATAATGTAGAAGATGTTGAAAAGAGAATTATTTCTTTGTACAAAAAGTTGTGTGATGTTCAATTCTTTACAAATGAGAATCAAGGTTTTATTGATAGACAACAAGTAGATTTGCAAGCATCAACACATTCATTAAACATGGACCCAAGTTCCAATTTAAATTATTTCAATAAATTAGCAGTTTCCCAAGGTAGATTAGTTGAGCTTGTAGCTAATGATGGAAGAATAAATGCTAAGCTTGTCTTTTTTTAGACAATTTTGTTACCTCTTTTAGAGGTTATTGAGAGAGAGCTTATAATAGCCAAGGAGGTAGCACAAAGAGATACAAATATCTCAATGGTTGAAAGCTTAATTGATCTAGCTACTACACTAGAGATCAAGATTCAATTGTTTGAATCAGTTAGGAATAGTTGGGATTATGCCCTAGCAATGATAATCCAACTTCACAAAACATTTTTGGATAAGTATGGTTTGACCCCTACACCCCAACACCCATAAGTGACAAAATAAAGGGGGAAATATGTCATGATGAGGACATGAACATATAAATCTATAGGTATTATTATTTTGTGAAACTATATATGGGGATATGAGTATAGGTATTATTATTTCAACATTTTTGTAGTCAGAGTATGTAAAAGTCATGTATATATGTTGAACAATTTTTTTTTGATTGAGTAATAGTCAAAGGAGTAATATTTTTGAGTTTTCGGATGTAATTTTGAATCATGAAAAAGTTTTTTTCTACTAATGTCAAAAGGGGAGATAGTTGATACATATAGTTTGTTATCTATTAGTGCCAAACACTTAGTCATTTATTTGGCAGCGTTGGTCAGTCATTACTATGACCAAGCCATCCTACTAAGGTTGAGATTTGTATTTAGAATTATTCTTAGTTTAGTTAAGGACAAAAAAATTTTATTGTCGAGAAATTCTATGGTCACTAAGTTCTCTATTCATGCTAAGTAAGACAAAAGTTGGTTTGTGCTGAGCAACAGAGAGTTAGTTCATGTCAACTTATAAGGTGAATGATGAGCTTTAAGAAGCTAAGGGAAAGAATATAGAGCTAGTCATGACCGAGCATCAAAGTATTCATGTGCTGAGAAAACCAATTTTGATATATTAGTTTGGAATTACACAAATATCGAGGTAAATAGTTTTTGGATGACTTATTGCATGTTTTAATAATCAAAGAGTAATTTAAGGAGTTCATTACGCATTATGATTTGGATCTTAATCCCTATGTAAGGTGTTTAACCAATTAGAAAAATGGAAGGTTTAAAAAAAATGGAGAACTATGGATCATTGATCTTGACCTAGAACCTTCTCCAATTGGTTATATAAGGAAGATTTGAACCCTAATTTCAATATATATGAGAAGAGTATATGCAAGAGAAGAAAAGTTTGGATGCCTAAGTAGAGTTTGAAGATTAAGCAAGGCAGAGTGACCAAGAAGAGTAGTGAAGTGTAGAACAAAGTTATATTAGATCAAAGAATTAGGATTAGACAGTTGAAAGAGAAGATATGTAATCAACCATTACAGTAGTAAATGAAGGATCAAGTAATGATACAATTTAGCAAAGTGAATCAAGGTAGATCTCTTAGCAAAGTGGTCCTAATAGGCCTATGTAAATATCCTATAAGAATGATTACTTTATTGTAAGTTTTAAATTCTTTAATCAAGGTAGACTAAATAAGTCTTGTGAGCTCTTAGTAGGGAAGAGCCCTCATAGGGTAGATCATTAGAATTGATTAAAATTATAGCCCTAATAGGAAAACTTTTTTACTACAATAGTGAAGATTTATGGGTCTCATCCCCACCCTAGTTTTATCTTCATCTTGGAGATTTTTTGGGTAACCAAAGCTTTGTGTTATGTGTTGACCATTTACATTTATGTTTATGGTTGTGATTAATAGATTAGATATGTTACATCATTGCAATATATGTTTATGTGATTTGTGATATTATGAGATAAGGATTAGTGGTGAAAGATATTAGTTTGATAATTATTTAGAGGGTTAAAAGTTTTATAGATCCTAATTCACCTTGGATCACCCTCTCCCCTAATATCTCACTTTCCCAATAGACTTCCAATAGATAGACCTTTAGTGCTATTTGGTGTTGCTTTGATGGTAATTGTGACTTTGAGTATCTAATTATATCATGTTAGTTATAATTACCTTCACATTGATTATTTCATGGGATGATGCTTTATATTTATGGATTTACTTATCCTACACTTGCATGTATATGATTGGCATGTATATTTTATAGTTCTAGTTGACGTACGTAATGTGATTTAGGGACAAATTTATAATCACTTGCTTGTGATATCTACACAATATATTGATCCCAATAATTATCTATTATATATATACATGTTTTTACATGCTCATCTTTCATGTATTTTGTGGGTGTCAAACATCAACTTTCTTAAATTATCAGGATGAGTACGTCTTAACACAATATCTAAATGATAAGAAAGGGGAGATAAGAAACATGTCCAAATTTTAACCTAGCCCATCATTGTACTAAAATAGTGGACAAGTATATGATTAACTACCTATCTAAATTTGTCAATTTTATATCAATTTATGAACCTAACCTTGAGTATGACAATCTTTTTGAGATTTTTTCAAGTGTTATAGTCATACGTGTTTTGTTCCTAGAGCCACTATATACATCCCCAAAACTCTCTTATACAACATACAAACCTTCATTATATAAGAAGCTCTCTACTGCCCAAGAAGGTTCTAAATATTCTAAACCTTAAATTCGAGGCTAACCAGCCCTAGGATATTATTATTTATATTTTATTACATTATAGTAGGCCCCAAATAACTTTGGAACTCAAAATAAATTTTGAAGGAATTTTATTCTCTTCCATTTTAGATAGTGCAACTCTTGAAGACCATAACTCATCACTATTGATTTGGTTGGATATTATGACCCTATTTTAGAAATTTCATGAGATACTCTATAATTATTGATTACACAACCTCTAGTTAGTTAAGGTTTGATAATCAAAATACAGTTCAAGATGATCTAGAGGATGTTGGCACAAACATAAATAGAAAAATATCAAAATCTATTCTTTGGTATGTTCTATATATTTTTCATTTTTAAGACCTTTGGGGTATTTCAAGGCTTCATAACCTCAACTTATATTAAACATTCTGATACTAAATGTGAAATTCTCATAGATCTTTCTAGTAAAGCTAATGGTTCACGAATTTGAGCTATAAGTAGAAAGTTATGACTTCTACAAGTACATAATTTTTTAGAGGTTTGATAGTTTTTAAAGTTTATTTTTTAATTAAATAGTATGTAGACTTTTTATTTTTATTTACAAGGGATATTAGTGACCCTTGGGATCCATCAAACTTTGTATAAACTCCAATTTTGAAAAGAATGGACCACTTTGGCTTGCAAAATTTGCTATTAAATTTTTATTGTTTTCAATGAAATAGCAATACCATAGGTTTTACACTAGGTATTGTAGTCTAGATTCTTAATTTGGACCATTTGACCTCTTTTAAGAGTCTCTAAAGCCTTCAAAACTGAGTTAAAAGGTTTTATACTATAAATTGCCAATACCTAAAATTCTCAATATCTTCAAAAATAGACTCGATCTTGCAATGAAACTTTATTGTTAGACTAATATATCTAAAGTGACCCTCTTGGAAAGAAATTAGAATATTTCAAAGACCTAATGACCAAATTACTTAAAATAGCATTCTTCTATAAAGAAATAATTTTGCATTGAGATAGTTGTTATTGAAAAGAAAAACTAGAAATATTTTCAGATGATGCAAGATTGCACGCCCTTACACCCAAGATGCTCCTGTATCAATTATGAATAAATAAAATATGCTTGTTTAGTTAAAGAATACTTAATTAAAATTAAAAATTAATTAATTATTAAATCAAACTTAAATTAAATACATAATATGAATTGATATTAAAATCAAGTTGCATATTATATTGCACTAACTTTAGTTATTATAATTTTATATATTATATTGTGCTAAAATAATAATTGTGATTGAGTTATAAATTATGCATTTTGAATGTACACCAATTTAAATATAAAAATTATAATTAGTTCTAACTTTAAATAATTTAAGTTAATAACTTAACTAAAATAATGATTATAAATTAAGAATTCTTCCATCCTGCATGGTTGAGTTAAGAGACATAACTAAAAGATTACTTATTAAATAATAATAATTTTCATTTTGTATAATTGAGTTTAGTGAACCTTGATATTCACTAAATATGTCAAAAATATTAATATAATTAAAATATAAATTATGCAATTTAAGTGGACTTGAATTAATAATTAGACTTTTATTATACTTATGAAACTTAAGATGCACCTTGAGATAGAATGCTTTTCAGGATTCCATTCTTAGTTTATATATATATATATATATATATATATATATATATATATATATATATATATATATATATATATATATATATATATATATATATATATATATATATATATATATTTGAGTGGGGTATGTTTTTTATCTCCTCAACACAAAGAGAGTGAGCCTTCTATGGGTTCCATGAGGTTAGGTAGTGGGGTTTTTTTACCATTGAGATTAGTGGGATGATCCTTGTAGGGATTGTATTATCTTGTTTCCAAACTTTTTCTATCTTTCTCATATTATTCTTGTATATTGTTTCAACATATTGGTTATGATGCCTTTGTGAGATGTTATAAATGTACTTTATACTTTGAATTGTATCTCACACCTTGTGACTTGTGAAGTGGATGTAATGTTTTTGTATTTGGATATTGTATCATTTGTATTTGAGCTCATCTTACATGATGGTAGTAGTTTGGTATACATCGACAGTAGGTGGAGTTGTGTAATTTGGTTGTACCTAGAAGATTTAATAATGTGTGTAATTCTACATTGTGGAACCTTGAGAACTATAATTCTATGTATTGAGTATCATTTATGTGCATATGTTATCTTGTGTTGCATTCCTTATGTATTGTGTCACATTGCTATCTATAAAATAGTAAGAAAATAGTTATTTAAACTTGACAGTATATTTTAGGTTAGTTTCTCTTGGGTTCCGTAGTAGGGTGTTACACTATGCAATCCAACTCAACACTCAAGTCAAACACATACGTGAATTCTACTTTTTATTTACTAGAACAATGCACCCGATAAATTTTCAACCAATAATATTTAAGTTGACATTAATAAAAATATAATAATTGATCAATTGAACATCAAATAAGAATTGAAACATCTCTACAACACAATTTGCATCGATTCTATCAAAAACTAGTCCCTCAATGGGTGAGATCAATCACCCACAAAATGTCCCACCTCTTCAACCTAAGAGTGTATTCAAACTCAAAACCATGGGGGATCTACCCACTATCTCAAGCCATCTCTACTACATGTGTGGGATAAATTACAAAAAATGATTATTTTTCATTGGTTCAAAATAATTTATTAATTGTGAATAGGTGATTCCAATAGTATTGCATGTTGTAAATATTACTAAGGAATAATGATAATTATCAGCATAAATATTGAATTAGAAATAGAAACCATAATGTACACTATCTGCAATTAATAATTTCATCACTAAATTGAATTTTAAGGTAAATGTGTAAATAAAATTAACTAGTTTTGCATGGCCATATCAAATACTATCTACATTTACTAATTAAATCTAAGAGAAGTATATGTTGTAAGGTGAACTTAATTTCTACCATCCAGTAATAAAGAACATAGTGAAAAGCAAATAGTTGACTAGACAAAAAGTTGAGGTGCCTTTGTTTAAAATGGATAAAGCTCAAACTTGTCGTGCAACTCTAAATATATTTTCAATGGAAAAAAAGAAGAAGAAAAACTCGAGGGGTGGTACCTACTAAAATCTTTAACCTTTATCAACACCCTTCAAAACCCTAATTGTGTATGTTTGGAAATCAATAAGAAACTTCACACATTTCACTACAACTAGTGTTAGATCACACACCACCACCAAAAAACAAATGGATATAAGATTTCTTACAACCACTAGTAATAAGAAACTACACTCTACTTGTGTGCTTTAGGTGTGAGATTCATAATTACTACAATTATAAGTAAAAATGAATAACATCATTAACATGGACCAAGAATTGATGGGATATAGGTAGTAGAAATTGACACAAAGGTTAACATGCATCATACATTTTTATATATTATTAACATTGAATTGAACAAGGGCAATTATTCCTAAGAAAATCAAAGGTGCAAATAAGAATCAAATTAGATAAATGAATTACACCAAGAAATTAATATGATATCTAAATAGATTCTTGATCAATCAAAAACAACATGTGGAAATAAGTTCAAAAATTTTAAGAAATATTAGAAGAATCCTATCTCCAAGTTGAAGATTGGGGCAAAAATAAGAAATTTTGCACATCAATCTATTGAACACCGCATAAATAAAATTACAATACCAAGAAGAAACTACATTGATTTTTTTCCAAAACTCTCAATGGATATATATGATAAATGCCCATTCAACCAACACAAAACTAACTTTCTAACACAACATTTATATAAAGATTAATGTAATATCATGTCAGTTAAGTTTATTAAATTTTCATAATAATAAAATAAAAATAAATTATTGATTCAATTTTAATAATACTTATTAATATATTTATATGGTATTTTAAATTTAAATAGATAAATAATGCAATCTTGTGATTACTAATTATCTCTAGAAATCATAATGAAAATTATTAACTAATAATAGCCGATATCATTACACTATAATATCTAATAATTAGAAAATTGTAAATCCTCAACATAAAAAATCAAATATCAATTCATAGTTGTAGAATAATATGGGGATGGACAGGTATTGCAATAAATATGTTGTTCTTGGTGACACAATTATGGTGTATTGTGTTGTGATCTGAGATGTTGTTTAGTTGTGTTCTTTGTCAGAGGATTTAAAATTTTGATTCAACTTAAGGTTGAGAGTTGACCCTCATTAATGTTGACAATGGTGTGATGAGGATTGAAGAATAATATGAGATATGGTGAGAAGACTCATGATTTGGTTGTAAAGATGATATCATAATGATTTCATATTAAGATGGTGATTTTACGAATTTAGATAGTAAGCCTTTTGATGAGGATTGTAATTTTTGAGATAAGGATTAGAAGCATAAAATGCATGCTAATATTTGTGTGATGTTGTAGGTTTCAATATATCTCACGTTACTCCTATTGGAAATTACAATTAGAACAATTTTTGTCTTATCATTCATATCAAATCTTATTGGTGAGATAGTTTCTATTTTCATAGAGTGTCATATCAAGATGATTGATGAAGAGTATTTTAGGAGTTATAACAAGAGGACCTAGTGAAAAGGTTGAGTTATGAGAAATTACAATGGGTACTTGATCAGATGGACGTTGACAAGATAATGTGTTGTTTAATCATAATACTAAGTGAAGAAGGCAGTTTGTTGAAGCCTAGAAGAGATGATGAATAAAGAAAAAATACTTAGGCTTAACCAAGCTTCAATGCAAAAGATTAAGGGAATTATAGTTGAATCTAAGTTATGCTAGTGTCAACCAAGTAAATAGTAGAAGCCAAGAACATTTATTTTTGACTAAGTGCTAGTAAAAGATAGAGTAATAGATAAATTGGATCAAGTGTCAATATATGGACTGAGTGGAGATAGTGTAATCTAAGTATGTCACTATAGTGATGACTAAGTTATCTAGTGATGACTAAGGCCGAAGAACACAATTTTGGTTGAGTGTCATCATTTGTTATTTTGTGAAGTAATCTCATTTCCTAGCTGACATACTTGAATTCTTAAAATATATAAAGCATGTTGAAAATAAGTATTGATAAGCTGGAACATTTAATGCAAGGGAAATTGTGTTTGAGAATTTACATGCATGGACTCAACAAGGAGTTCAAAGAATTTTCACGAGGATGAAGGAGGAAACTAAAAGATGGAAGGATTCAATGAATTTGACCTAACCCTAAGATCAATGGTGGTGTTTAAGGGGAAAAAGATCAAGCTACCTATTTAAGGAGGCATAAGGTAACCTAGGAGAGGTCATAGCAATTGTTGATTTTGTTGATTGGAAAATATGAGAAGGTTGAACAATAAAGAGTTGAGGTAAAGAATGATTGCTTGAAGGGTTTCCAAGTGAATCAATAATCATAATTATAATGGAGGCTAGTCATTGAATTAGCTATTAAACCAAATTGTGATATGTATTTGCAAAGAAAGTTTTATTTATTTAGATCAACCTATTGTTGCTTTCTAACCATTGTATCAGTTTGAAATCCCTTAATCAAGGTTTACCTAATAGTCATTTGTAAATCCTTTAATCAAGGTGACAGTCTAATGGAATTTTCTTAAGTCATCTAACAAGGCCACTCCTAATAGGGCGATTAAATCCTTTAACAAGGTCACACCTAACTATGTGTATTGTAACCTTTAACAGAGTTGGATCCTCATAGAGATCACTTCAGAAGAGTGAAATATTGGTAGCATGTTACTAGTAGTTTTTCCCAAATTGGGTTTCCATGTTAAATCCTAGTGTTAATTTCTATTGTGACATTGGATTGTAAGTTTATGTTACTAATATATTGCTATAAAGATTGAGTAGATGAAAAGATAGATATAAGTTGTTTAAAGTGTTTAAAAGTTTAATTGGTACATCTAGACTTGAGGATAATTGATTCATCCCCCCCCCCCACCCTCAGTATTTCTAAATTATTCTAAAAATTGGTATTCAATCTATGGTGCTTGTAGAGAAACTCTTGAAGTTACTTGAAGTTAAAGATCAAGATGTACAAAAAGGAGACACCTAAGTTGAACAAGGAGAACTTCCCTACATAGAAAAGTTTGATGAAGCTTCACATCATTGGTATTGGAGATTCAATAGTATTTTATTTGGAGAATGAATATGTGAGTGTCCCAACCCCTATGACAGCCCAACAAATAAAGGAAAAATAAGAGCACAATCATGCAATGTTGGAGATTTCATATGCTCTAAGCTATTTAGAGTTTGAAAATATAAAGGACTACAACACTACAAAGAAGATGTGGGAAAATTTGGCAAGTATCCATGGAGGAGATAAGAATGTACTGAGAACCAAATTAGAAATCTTGAGAGGAAAATTTGATGACATGAGAATGGTAGAAGGTGAGAACATTTCTCAATATGTTGGAAGAGTCAAAGAAGTGGTGAATGCAATCAAAGGATCTACTGAAGATATCAATGACGAGACTGTAATTAGAAAGGTATTGAGAACCTTACTTCCTATTTATGCAATTAGATTCTATGTAATACAAGAACTAAGATGCACTCCTGGTAATGACCTAACCTTGGATAGTCTAGTTGGTAGGCTTACTATTTTTGAATTGTAAAATTTTGATCAATTTAATGTCCCTACTATTGAATCTTCTTTCAAGTCACAATTAGTTTTGTATAAGCCTAAGAACAAGAAAAGAAAGTATGAGGAAAGTGAGAGTGAATATTCTAATGATGATCTTGAGGATCTTTAAGCATGAATGACTAGGAGATTACCTAGAGGCAAGGGAAAATACAAAGGTAAACTTCCTATAATTTGTTTTTCATGTAATAAAGTTGGTCATATTGTTGCAAAATGTCCCAAAAAGGATGGAAAGATAGAAATTTCAAAGGAAGGAGAGATGGAAAAGACCAAACAAAGACTAAAAAGGAAAAGGTAAGAAGTCTTGTTATATTGTTGAAGAAGAGACTTATAGTAATTCATAAAGTGATGATGAAGAAATTGTTTATTCTACTATGAAAGATGATTTTGGTGAGATGAGAAAACAAAACTTATTTTAAATTTGATTAAGGGTGATAGACTTATAGTTGTTAATGTTTGTGCACATCACATCATTGGTGATAAAAGTAATTTTGAAAACCTAGAACATTATAAAGGTGGTAGTGTTAAATTTGGTAATGATGCATTAGAGTCTATGTCATGTGAACTTTGATAATTTGGTAAGAATTAGTGAGATGAAGAAAGTAAGAGGGCTACCAAAACTAAAGAAACCTAATAATGTGATGTGAAAAAATGTCAATTGGGAAAAATAACAAAGTCTAGTTTCAAGATCAAGACCTATACTTCTAATGTTATTTTAAAGTTGGTTCATGCTAACTTTTATGGACCTATTGGTGTGAAAAGATACAGTGGTGATAAATATTTGATTCTATTTGTTGATGACTACTCTAGAATGATGATTGTGATGTTCCTTAAGGATAAATTTGATGCATTTCAAATATTTAAGTGGTATTTGGATAGAGATGAAAAGAGACAAGTAAGAGCTTGAAGTTTTTGAGATCTAATAGAGGGGGTGAATTCATATTTTGTGAGTTCAACACATTTTGCAATGATAGAGGAATCAAGAGACATATGTTTGCACCTAGGACCCCTCCACATAATGGTATAGCTAAAAGGAGAAATAGATCAATCATGTATTGTGCTAAGACATTGATTATGGAGAAGAATATTGCACCTAAATACTAGAGAGAAATTGTAAGTACATTAGTTTACACCTTGAATAGAGTACAAGTCAAGAAAGGTACAAATATAACACCTTTTGAATTATGGTATGGTTATACAACTAATGTGAAATATTTCAATTTTTTTGGAAGAAAATTCTATGTACTAAAAGATAATATTAATGGAAAACTTGATGCAAAGAGTGATGAAGGCATATTCTTAGGATACTCCACTAAGAGTAAAACATATAAGTGTTTGAACTCTAACACTAACAAAGTTGTGGAAAGTGCAAATGTGAAATTTCATGAATATGCAAAAAGGAATGAATTTGAATGCAAAATAGAACCTAAAGACTACATAAGTTTCATATACATTGATGAAGGTGAGCACAACACCTTACCTGAACCTAAGAATAAATTTATCGAGTAGCAACAACCAATGAATGTCAAGTTACATCAATAGAGTGTCGAGCATCAGGCAGTTGATGTTAAGCATTGAGAAGAGATTTCCAAGAAATAATAAGTTATTGTTGGACAAATAGAGGAACAAATAGAAGTACATGAAGTGCTACCTAAAGTGACTATAGAAGATGCACTCGATGAAGAAGAAAGAAGAAAAGAACATGTACTACCAAAATATGTAAGAAGACACCATAGATCATAGAAGATCATTGGAGACAAAGACTCAAGAGTAATGACAAGAAAGAGATTGAGAAGTGATACATGTTTTCAATGTGAATTTGAGCCCAAATTAGTGAAGGATTCCTTGGGTAATGAGTACTAGATCTAAGAAGTGAATGAAGAGATTAAGTAGATAGAGAAGAACAAATCCTGGATATTAGTACCTAGAGAAAAAGACAAGAATGTTATTGGAACAAAGTGGGTATTCAGGAACAAGTTGAATGAGAAAGGTGAATTCAGAAGAAACAAATAAATATTAGTCTATAAAGGATATGCACAAGAAGAAGGCATTGACTATGGAGAAACATTTTCCCCTATTCCAAAATTGGAAGGAGTGAGAACCCTACTTGCATATTCTACTTACAAAGGATTCAAAGTGTACCATATGGATGCCAATTCTACATTTGTAAATGGAATTCTAGAAAAAGAATTTTACATTGAACAACCTAAAGGATTTATTGACCCAAACAAAAGTGATATGGTATGTAAGTTGCACAAATCATTGTATGGATTGAAACAAGCTCCTAGAGCATGGTATGAAAGATTACATACATATCTGGAAAATATTGCATTTGCAAGGAAAAAATAATAATGGGAATCTATACTTGAAGACTGAGTCCAACAAAGAGATAATATTAGCTAAGATATTTTTTAATGATATCATATTTGGAGAAAAGGATGCATTGTATAAGTCATTTGTAGATCAAATGAGGCAAGATCTTGAGATGTCTATGTTTGAAGAAATCAATTCTTTTGTTGGTTTGCAAGTGTATAAAATGAAGAAAGCTATCTACATCACATAGTCAAATTATATTAAGGATATTTTGAAGACTTTAGTATGGAAGAATCAAGACTAGTTGGAAGACCAATGGAAACTAGACACAAACTTTCAAAGAATGATGATTCTGCTGATGTGAACCAAACCTTGTACAGATCAATGATTGGTATGTTGCCATATATTATTCATAGAAGACAAAATATTGCACTAGTAGTTGGGATTGTTGCAAGATTTTTTGCAAATCCTAAAGAAAATCACATGATCGTTGTGAAAAGAATCCTGAGATATCTAAAAAGAATAGAGGATTATGGATTATATTACAAGAAGAATGACAAGTTTGAGCTAAAAGTATATACTATTGTAGATTGGGCTAGAAATGTTGATGATATAAAGAGTACAGGTAGTGGAGCTTTCTTTGTAGGAAAGAGACTAGTTTCATGGACAAGCAAGAAGCAGAACTATATTTCCCAATCTATAGCAAAAGTTGAATATGTAGTTTCAATAGTTAATTATTCTAACATAATGTGGATCAAGAAACTATTGAAAGGAATGAAGGAATAAATCATTGAACATGTTGTTATATTATGTGACAACACAAGTTCTATAACCATATCTAAAAATCTTGTGATGCATACTAAGACCAAGCATATTGATATCAAGTATCATTACTTGAGAGAATTGGTACAACACAAAGAAGTGAGATTGGAGTATGTTAATACAAAGGAGAAGATTGCTAATATATTTTTAAAAACTTTATCTAAGGATGCACATGGATATCTAAGAGGTAAACTTGGGTCGATTCCCTTAACTGAGGCTACTTAAGATGAGATGGATCTCTGCATCAAATTTTTTGATAAGAATATCTTACAAGTTGATGCAGAAGGTCACACTTTAGGATGTGCCTAAAGTTGTGAAGTCAGTAGCACAAGATGTTGAATCACTCGTAAGAAAAGATGATAAAAGAACAACCTAGCTCAAACAACTAACCATGATATATTTGTTAGAAAATATAGTCCACCAATATAATGTTAGGAATAAGGTGTCTCAACCTTGTATAATTCCTATTCTTATTATTTGTTTTGTAAAATGTATTTCTTGCAAATAATGTTGATGTGTCAACATCTTGAATTGTGTGTAAGGACATTATGACTAAAACAGTTATGATGGATTCCTATGACACGTAAGAGCTATGTTAGGAAGATTCAATGACACGTGAAGACATGTGGCAACTAAGATATTTGAGTACTGTACACTCTACCCCAATAGTGAGGTTCGGGGCATCTCCCTGAAAATTTTTTTGGGGTTCCTATTTTCTCGAAGAATGGTAAAACCCTAATACGATTTACCTTTGGGAGTAGCCCTAAAGTGAAGCACATGTTATAAGCATTTTTAGGGTTGCAAAGAGATGTGATGCGAAAAAGGTGTATTGTTGGTACTGCGAGTAGCTATTGGAGTCTTCGGTTGTTAATGTTGAACTTGCATTGCAAGTGTATTGTAACCTTGTGTTGAAGCTAATACATTGTGCAAGTTCTGAAGGGGTGGGGTTGTTTTACTGAAAGGTTTTTCCCCACCGAAAAATCCTTGTTTTATGTGTTCTTTTCTCTATCTCTTTTCTATATGCATGGTTGGCTGCAATATTGTTGTTTACATGATATTGAATCTGTAAGTGTAGAAGATTTTAACAGGATTTGCATCATACTTTCCTTATGAGATTAGCGTAGGAAGCTATTTCCGCACCTGAGTTTCCTTACATATAATTGCTGGTGAATCAATTATCCAACTATCACAATTATCAACCTTAATAAATTTAAACATATGAGAAATATAATTAGAAACCACAGCATGATACTCATGCACAATTAAAACCAAATATGTTAACTAGGGAAACCCTTGATTAGAGGGAAAACCCCAGTGAGGATGGTACCCACAAGATGTTGTACTAATATAAATATTCATTGTTAGAGGATGGACCCTGTTAGGAGTCTATAACAACATCCAGTACATATTGATCCCTATTAGGAGACTTTGAATCCCTGTTAAGAGATTCTAACTATGTTAGGAGCTATGCCAACCTTGTTAGGAGTTGTAGAAGATAGGTGGACCCACTATCCAAATAGCTTCAGGGGAAAGACCAATGAACCCACTATCCAAATGATCTTTATATTACTCCTTGCAGAATAATATAAATGAATAGTACTACTCCTTCCTCTTTCTTTGTCTTGTCAATCAAACTTATACTCCTTCTGATCTTGTAACCATATTACAAACCTCACATCCAATAATCCTTGGATTGCTTACTCTCATTCACTAAACACTCTTCTCCTTTTCGCACTTCACATTTTTTCAACACATTCGATACAACTTACAAACAAGGAAAACATCTTTCCTTTATATCGTATCTTCAAAATAATTCCTTGAGTGGGCCTTGAGGCTTTCTCAATTAATTATAATAATATAATTAATTAATTCTCAATTGTAATAGCATTTTCAACTCACATTCCATCAGACTATCATATGTCACTATTTGAATGAGCATCACCAAAGTATATCTCTGTTAGAAGAGATAATACAAACATTAGAAACTACTTCTCATGTACTTTGTCATTATACTGCTCTCTATAAATTAGGAATATCTTTCATATATCGTTGACTTACTTAACATGCATTGAAACATGTCATCATAACATAGTGTAGCACATGTCCATGACTGTACAAAATTAGACAAGAAAAACCTTATTCATACAACTATGATCTGTATCAGTCTTCATAGATTTACTATTCTATTGATATTAATGACAAACATAGTCATGAATGTAACATGTCAATACTCTCCAATTCTGAGGATACTCCCCCAAAGGAATATCATTAGCATTCATGCTAACAATCTCCCCCTTTGGCATTGATGGAAACATAGATGAAAAAACATCTAAGATCCAAGAATACCAAATAGTACTATGTTGCTATTCTCATATTTTCAAATCATCTTCATCAATCAAATCTGAAAACCTCTGGAGGAACACTACTCTATTCTACATTTTATTTATGATTAGAAATAGTTGTTCACATTAAACAACTTACTATACATCAGAATTCTTCATGCTACATATCTCTCACATAGAGATATTCCTCCTTCTTTCTTACATGAGTCTTTCTAAATTTCCCTAATAAATGTCTCTCTCCTATACATACATAGGAGATATACTTAGGAGATTGTTTTCATGCATTCTCTCCCCCATTGACATCAATGAAAAAGGCCTCATTATGTTAATTTACTACTTCATCTTAGGACTAGTTCTAGTGTCAAAAGACACTATTCAATACCAAGTACCAAGAGTCCTTAATGAATTAGCTCATCATAGATACTCCCCCATATGAGAAGCATCAGCATTTAGTCTAGCCTAACAATAGTGCTTTGTGCCACTAGACTAATGCACTCTATACATCATCTACTTATAAGTAGGCAAGGGCATAACCCCTAGCATACCTCTCAAGCACTCAAATGTATCTTTAGGTAAGGGCTTCATAAAGATATCTACAATCTGATCTTTAGTAATCACATATTCTAATATAATCTCTTTTTATGTTTCCTCCTCTCTCAAGACATGATAATAGATATATGCTTAGTCTTATAATGTAATACAAGATTCTTAGACATACTTAATGTAATTTTGTTATCACAATATATGGTAATAGGTTCTGCAAACTCAATCCCAATGTCCTTTAGCATCTACTTCATCCACATAACTTTATTAAAATTATTTTCTATTGCTACATAATCTATCTCATTTATGCTCTATGAAATGCAATCTTGTTTCTTGGTCAATCAAGAAACCAATCTTCCTCCAAGAAAAAAATGCCCCACCACTGATGCTCTTTCTATCATCCATATTGCCTACCTAATCTACATTAGTATAAGCACATAAACTGAAATCACTTGATCTATCATACCATATTCCATAATCATATGTTCCCTTTAAATATCAAAATATCCTTATTAGTGTTGCATAATGGTACTCCTTAGGATCAACTTGAAATCTAGCAACAATCCCATTTGCATTTGCTATATCTAGTCTAGTGTGAGTCAAATATTGAAAACCTCCAATCATGGATATGTACTTCTTCTACTCAACTGTAGGTGTCTCATCCTTACTAGATAACTTGTGACCAGTTATCATAGGTGTACCAATAGACTTACAACTTTCCAATCCAAATCTCTTCAACAAATCTTTCAAATACTTAGCTTATGAAATGAAAATACCATCATTGTTCTACACAATATACAATCCTTGGAAAAACTTCATTTCTCCTATCATACTCATCTCAAACTCATTCTTCATTTCTTCATAAAACTTGTCACTTGCTTCATCGTTACCTCCAAATATAATGTCATAAAAAAATATTACTATTATCAATAAACCACTTTCAATTTCTCTCAAATACAAGTTACTATCTATCATAACTTTAACAAATCCAATCTTTGTCAAATAGTTATCCAACCTTGCATATTAGGTTCTAAATGCTTGCTTCAGACCATATAGGGCTTTCTTTAGTATGTACGATATTTTTTCCTTTTTCAAACTGAAACCTTTATGCTTCTCAATTTATACCTCTTCTTCAAGTTCTCTATTCAAGAAAGCTGATTTAACATCCATTTGATATACTTCAAAAAAATTATTCATTGCATAAGCCAAGAACATTCTTACTACTTCCATTCTAGCTATAGGGGCATATATCTCCTCGTAGTTTATTCCTTCTTTCTATGAATATCCTTTGCATACAAGTCTAGCCTTATTTCTCACTTCTCCTTCTTCATTCATCTTGTTTCTGAATACCATTTGGTTCCTATTACATTCTTGTCTTTAGGTCTAGGAACTAACTCCCATGTTTCATTCTTCACAATCTAATCCAGTTCTTCCTTCATTGCTTGAATCTAATGATCATCTTCAAATGATTTATCTACACTTTTAGGTTCAACTTGGGAAATCAGACATAATTCCTCATTAACTATATTTCTTTTCATCACATATTTGTCTTTGCTTCCAATTATCTAGTATTGAGGGTGATTCTTTTTCATGTTCCTATTAGAGGTAGGAGTTTCCATCTCAACTCTTATCTCATCTCTTGGTTCAAACCTCTGCTCTTCAATCTGATTCCTATTATATAAATCATTGCTAGTCTCAATTATAACTTCCACATTCTCATGGTTAGCCTTTGCATCAAAAATAGTTACCAAAGTTATCTCTTCTACTATTTCTCTAATTCAGGCTTGCTAACTTTATCATCATAGTCATTGAAGAATCTTTCCATACTTGCTTTAAATTCTTCATCTTCATTAGAATGAGAACTCTTTCTATTTTTTCTTACTCTCTTAGGCCATCTAGATGAAAATGACCAAACTCTTTACATGTCCAACAAACAAAAATTTACATACCTTCTTACTTTCTTTTCATAGGTAGATCAACACCTTCTCTGATCTTCATTCATTCTTTGGATATGGACCTGTCTTTGCTTGTCTTATATTCTTTTGTATGCAAAAAAAGGTTTTTAGAACTAGAAACTCAATGCTCATATCTTTACATATATCAAATAACTTACCAAGAATCTCTATCTTTTGGGTGTCAAAATTTCCTTGATTTAATTCAAGGCTATCTTTTCTAAAGTAACTTGCCACTAATCTCCCAAAGTTGGTAAGCTTTCTCTTCAAGGACCTAATACTCTGATACTAATTGTTAGAATATATAGTCCACCAATATAACTAAGAGGAGAGGTGAATCACTTATCTAACTAATATCACAATTATCAACCTTAATACAATTTAACCATATAAGAAATATAATTAGAAACCACAACAAGATACTTGTGCATAATTAACACTAGATATGTTAACTAGGTAAACCCTTCATCAGAGGGAAAACCCTAGTAGGGATGGTACCCACAAGATGATGTACTAATATAAATATTCCTTGTTAGATGATGGACCTTGTTTGGAGTCTATAAAAACATTTAGTACATATCAGTCCTTGTTAGAATACTTCGAATCCTTATTAGGAGATTCTAACACTATTAGGAGTTGTGTCAGCATTGTTAGGAGTTGTGCCAACCCTGTTAGGAGTTGTAGAATATAGATAGACCCACTGTCCAAATAGCTTCAAGGGAAAGACCAATGAACCCACTATCCAAATGATCATTGTATTATTCCTTGTAGAATAATAGAAATGAATAATATTTATCCTTCCTCTTTCTATGTCTTGTCAACTAGACTTATGCTCCTAATCTTGTAACTAGATCACAAATCCCAATAATCCTTTAGATCACTTACTCACATTCACTGAACACTTTTATACTCTTTGCACTTCATAGTTGTTCAACACATTTGATACAACTTACAAACAAGGAAAACTTCTTTCCTTTATGTTGTATCTTCAAAATAATTCCTTGAGTTAACCTTGAGGATTTCTTAATTAATTATCATAAGATAATTAATTAATTCTCAATTACAATAGCACTATCAGCTCACGATCTATACAACTTCTCACACATGTGACACTAGGGTTTGCACATTTGTTGATGTCCCCATCAAACTATATTGTCACTAGATAATCATGCATCACCAGATTATATCTTTGTTAGAGGATATAATACAAACATCAAAAATCACTTCTCAGGTACTTTATCTCTATACTAGTCTTTGTAAATCAAGCATATCTTTCATATATCACCGACTTACTTAATGTGCATTGAAAAACATCATCATAACATAATGTAGCACATGTACATGACCATGCATTATCAGACAAGCAAAATCTTGTTCGTACAACTATGATCTCTATTTGGTACTCTATCAATATTCACAAATTTATTGCTATGTTAAAATCAATGAGAAACATAGTCATGAATGAAACATGTCAATACTCTGCAATGCTTAGGATATTCCCCTAAACAAATATAATCAATATTCATGCTAACAATATCTACATGTTGAAGATGTATGAGTAAAAGGTAACTGAAGATGTTGAAGTATCATGTTGATACTTTAGTATTGAAGTGTTCTTTGGATGGTATGGAAGTGTCTTTGGCATTGTTGTCAAAGAGGAAGATTTTATATAATTACCATTTGTTAGCTCCTAATTTAATAGGGATTTAAACTACCAAATAGCCAAGACAAGATTGCATATAGTGGAAGCTATCTCCTATGATGGACACAATTTGTCTAGAACTTGGGCCAACTAAAAGGTTGGACTACTTCTTTAAACTCTACAAAACGTTGGCGGGTAGACCTTAGATCTATTCATATGGTACCAGTCCCTAAAAAATACATCTAAATATTTATTAAGAAGAATAAAACCCCAAAACCTTCTATGCTCATGCAAATGGAAAAGGTATGAAACAACTAATAACATGACCAATGCAATTCACAAGTTGAGTGTGGGTATCCTTTTTAGCTCTACAACATGAAAGAGAAAATGGATATTGTTTAATTGATTGATTTAAATAAGAACCAGATATAAAACAACAAGAGTATGTAATCCCCAACTAAAATCAGTGTCTAATCCATTGGGCATCTAACAAACTAGATCATATAACATCAACCTTGATCTATCCATTCACTTTTTGAATTCAACATCAATTTGCAAGATGAATCTTTTACTTATCAAAATCCTTCCATCAAATTTGCAACCCTATCAAAGCACACTAAGAATTTACTTAATTCTTTGAATCAACAAAAATCTATTCTATGGTATACAACCCTAAGTGAGTCACAACTAAGATATGATATCTTTGTTTACACATTGCAAAGGACTACAAAATTCATAGAGAGGAGATAAAATTTAGAATGCAACTATTTCTATTGAAGTTTTGTATTCATTTCTTTGAAGCTAATACATCAAGGAAATCAAAAAACTCATGAGAAACACAAAATGGACCATAACTATGATTGTGTTTGCATTATTTACTATTCATATAGAGAAAACTTGCTAAAAGAATGATGGAATCACAACTATGGAACTTGTCCAAAAGTTTGGAACCAACTCTGTACAATGAGAAAAGAAAAGAATAAGTAGAAGAGGAAGAATTATCGGATCTAATTTGGATGTGACATAAGTCCACTTGAAAATCTTCCATTTTCTACTTGCAAAACATCTCTCCTCTTCCATATTCCAAATGAAAATCAAATATGATCATTGCCCCAACAAACTAATCAAAATATCTCATAAGAATGATAAAAAATCACCTTAGAAAGAATTCAAATTTGCAAATAAGATGTCACTGAAAATCCCCTTCAATTTTTTTCAAAGGAAAAATATGACTACTAAAAACACCCATGCCAAACTTGGAGACAATCTAGATAACCGTTTTTTCTGAAACTGAAAATTAATCTACAAAGTTAAAACAAGACTATTTGTTAAGAAGGCCTTAGTTTTACAAATCTTCAAATAACTTTTACTTGGTCAGAGCTGCTCATAAACTAATGGAAAATATGGATTCCTCATCTTCTCCCCTTTCTAATGATATATGATACTCATAAATTAGGATAAAAATGATGTCCTAGGTGTGTGTTTGACATTTCAAGCTTAAAACTTATTACTATGCCCTTATTTTGCAAAAATTCCACTTTATTATAAAGTTAGAACTTCATAATATAGCCCAACTTATTTAAAGCTTGATGCACATTTAAAATTGAAAAAATAAAATTATTATTTTTATCACTTTGAGATTTTCTCTCATTTCCAAATCAAGGTCAAACTAGGTTGACCAACTTGTAGGTGCCATGTGTCACCATTCAATAGGCCCTTGAATCTTGCCTTCATCTCCACTTCTCCACTAACTTGTCTAAACTATGGAGATTAGGATATTAGTCTTGATCTCTGCTTCTCCACCTTTGTTACTAACTGCCTATAAACTATGGAGATCGGGATATTGACTTTGATCCAGTCTCTCGGTCTCTCGGTCTCCACCTCTATCTCTAACTTCATGAAAATTGTGGAGATCAAGATATTAACTTTGATCTCCAGTTCTCCATGTCTCTCGATCTCCACTCTCTTGGTCTCTTAATTTCCACCTCTATCTCTAACTTCAAGCAAACTGTGGAAATCACTATAATAATCATCATGCATAGATGAAGTATAGAGTACCAAGTAATCTCATCATAAAATTAACTGAATCTAAAACAATATCTGATAATCTCAAAGATAATGCTACTAATCATCAAGCATAAAATTGGTCTAAAAGAGTTTGGCAATAATAGAAAAATGTAAACTATGGGAAAGCACTAGAAAACTCCTCAAAGATTCTCTAACCCCCTTCCTCTTTTTTTGCTTAACTTAGTGAACTGCTCTGCTCACTTCTTCCTTCTTGTACTTATGCACTAATATATTGTTATGCTATATTCATGAATGTTTAGTTCTACCTCCATAGATCTTTTCTCAACACATCAATAATAATGATAACAAATTCAAAAAAAAAAAAGTTTGAGTGTCTTTAAATAACTCATTTTGTGTTGGCCCTACCAGTATCATTGGCATTAGGAAGGGTAGTTGGTGTTGTAAATACTTTACACAACAAAATATTCTCATTGATTGGAAATTAATCAAGAGGAGTATACCATCTCATGTACGAGTAGACATCTACACCCATCTGCATTGGAGATGAAGATGAGATGAAGTCTGTTACAGTCAATATGAAGAGTCATCACTGTGACATGACAAACTTTCAAATGGATTAGCATTTTGACATAATAATAGAAAGCACAAAGGAAAAAGGATTTGAAGCCAAAGATAGCACAAACTAGTAGAGATACTAGTATAGACCCTATGATGTAAGTGTCATGGGATTTTCATGAACCTCTCAATGGTGGAATCAAAATTTTTAATTTACTAGTTTAAGCTAGATAATTTTCTAGGGTTTCAATACCCAAAAATAAAAGACTTCATACATATGAAGAACTAGTGAGTAAGAGTTGACATGTGTGGAAGTTAGCATGTGCAAGAAGGTGTGAAGAGAAACAAGAAGCATAAGATGATGCACTAAACGAGTTTGAAGGAAGAAGAGAATGAAGAGCAAGATTTTTCTAATAGAAGAATGAGACAAAAGGCTATATCAACCCAAAGGTAGCATTGTGCACTACATACAAGGGCAAGCTAATAAAGAGAAGAGTAGTGATATAGATACTATCATGCCATTTGCCCAAGTGGAAAGAGTAGATCAAGTTAAACTCTCTAAAGTTGTACACTAGAGATCCATCAAGAAAGATGTGTTGCATATTATAGATCACATTTGATTTCTCTCTAACCACTGTAATCATTTTTTAAGCTCTTAATTGAGCATATTTCAATAGAAAGCATATGATAAATCCTCTAACAATATTTCTCTCAAAAGGAGTGCTAAAATCCTTTAATAAGATAGGTTTAACATGCTAATTATAATCCTAATAGGTTGCATACATTCTTAACCATGTGCGTTTCTAGAAGGAACAAGTTTTATCTCTTAAATAAACAACCTTTATGTACAAGTAAAATGATAGTGGGTATGTTATTCCCACTATAGTTTTCATTCTCTCATCAAGGGTTTCCACATATGAATCTGTGTGTCCATTGATGAATGCTTTTGTGTGAATTTACATGCTTCTACTTTACTACATTTATGGATGTGTTGGTGTTTATGTGGTTGTTGTGCAATGCATTTGAAATGGTTAAAGTTAGGATTATCCATAGACAAAAATAACAATTACATGTAAATATAACCAATATTAGAAAATAATAAATCACATAGAGGAAAACACGATACCCAAAGATTTAGCATGGTTCACCTAATCCCTGGGCTACATCCACCAACAACAAGTCTAATATTTTTATTATCCACTGATTACAATTTGCAATCCCTTACAACCCAATACCATCACAAGAAGCTATAATCTCATCATACATCATGAAATCCCTAATCCTGAGCCATTTTATACAATATTTTTGCCACTTTCAAAATTAGGGATAGAATAAGCCATCCAATAGAAAAATAGCAACCAGTGCCTTTTATAGTCATAAAGTCATTTGAGACTTTGGGGGTACTACCCCCGAAAACCCCCATGGGGGCATTTCCTCAGGACCCCACAAGGAGTGTTGCCCCCAAACCCTTATAGTAATAATTTGGGGGGAAACTATGTCGAATAAGGCAGGAAAATATTTAACCTTTGAGCCTGATTAGGCTCCACATCAAAACAATCTCCCACTTGGAGATTGATCAAAGTCCACAAAAATAGCCTCCCACTTGGATACTAATCATAGAATTGCTAAACCTATAGCTCCTACTAGAATATCAAACCACCTTAGACTATTTTGTTCTTTTATCTATTTATTCTAGAATACCAACCAAAGCTAAAGAGGAGTTCAATTTCTCCCTTGTAACTACCTTTGTAAAGATATCTACTAGATTATTGTCAATATGTATATTCTCTTTAACTATCTATCATCCAAAAATGATAAAATGAAATGGCACCTCAATTTTATATGCTTTGTCTTTGAATGTAGAGCATAATTCTTCTCAAGATGAATGACACTCTAGCTAAGTATGAACAAATAATTATCCCTTTGTAGGTGTCCCAATTTCTCCATGAAGAACTAAAGCCATATCATCTCCTTGGTTGTCTTTGTAGTAGAAATGTACTATTCCTTTGTAGTAGATAAAGCAGTAACCTTCTTCAACTAAGAAATCCAACTCACTATTGTCCCACCAATAGTACATATATAACCTATAGTAGTCTACAAGGTATCAATATCCCCTGCCAAATCTAAGTCAACATAGCCCTATAAATCAATAGTAAAGCCCCAAAATGTAAATACTTACTGGATATTCCTCTCAAATACCCAAGAATCCATTTAATTGCATTACAATGCTCAATTCTAGGATGACTCATATACTTGCTAATGATTCCCACTGCATGTGCAATATCTGGCCTAGTACACACCATGACATAAATTAAGCTCCCTAAAAATAAAGGATAAGGTACCTTGGACATCTTAGCCTCCTCTACTAGCCTATTTGGATACATCTCCTTAGTCAATTTTAAATGACCAAGTAAAGGTGTGTTGACAACTTTAGCATTCTCCATAGAGAAATATTGCAACACTTTCTCAATATAATCAACCTGTCAATTTTATGTTCTTCCTATCTCTACAAATTTTTGTACCAATGATTTGTAATGCTTCCCACAAATCCTTCATAGAAAATGCATGTCATAACTATTGTTTTAACCCCTTCATGTGATCCATGTTAGACCCAATGTCAAGCATATCATTAACATATAAACATAAAATAATGTAGTTTTCATCATCTAACATCTTAAAATAAATATAATGGATAGAATGAGATTGAGTATAACCATTGTCAAGCATAAAACTGTCAAATTTAAGAAACTATTATCGAGGTGCTTGTTTTAAGCCATATAAATGTTTCTTCAATCTACACACTAAATTATCTTTACCTTTAACCTCAAATCCCTATGGTTGTGGCACATATCTCTTTATTCAAATCACCATGAAGAAATACTATTTTAATATCAAGTTGCTCCAAATGAAAATATTTAGTAGACACAATACTTAAAACAATACGAATAGAAGTTATTTTAACAATAGGAGAAAATATCTCATCAAAATCAATGCCCCTTTTCTATGCAAATCCTTTTACCACTAGCCTGGCTTTAAATATTTTCTTACCTCCATCATCTTCTTTCAACTTGTAAACCCATTTATTTTATAAAGCCCTTTTATCTACATGCAACTTACATAAATCCCAAGTTTGATTTTTTGGCAAGGAGTCTAGTTCTTCTGTCATTGTAGACTCCCACTAAATCTTTGTTTCCACCTGCACAACTTCATCATAACATTTAGGCTCACCAAAATTTGTTAATAAAATAGAATACAAAGAGGGAGGAATTCTTTCTAGAGGTCTATTTAGTTGTGTTGATCATCTAACATTCACTAGGGTGTGTGGTATATGTTGTTACAGTTGTTGCAAATCATGAGGGACTACTAGAACATCATTATCTTGAGTATCATCCAACACCACATAATCATTTTATTTCTACTCATGTTGATACATGTTGAAATATTTAGAATAACTAGGGGGGGGGAGGTGTGGTGAATTAGTTATCCAAGATCCAGATGTACAAATAAAACTTTTCAGCACTTAACATATTCATATCCATATATCCTTATCATGCATGCATCCAATAATTCCATAACTTAGTAGGTCACTATCCTAGGTCAAATAATTTTGCAAAAATGTAAACATTAAGCACCACAAAATCAATCACACATTTGTGTTAGTGTAAATAATTAATTATTATTTACACTTTACTTAAGTTTACTTAGGTTAAATGCATTATTTTATTATTTATCATGTACACACTTAGGAGTATGCATACTCATATGAGTTGTCTTGTTGACAACATAGGAGTTAGCAACTCATTTTAGCACATGGTGTCTACAACACAAGATTTTGCATAATCAATTAAGTTTTCATGTAGATAACATAGTTGTTTGCACTCTAATTAAGCACATGGTGTCTACAACATCTTTTTATGTGACACACCTATGTAAGCTTATCCTCTCATCATCGTACTAACTTATGTGCTCAATGGAGGATAATCCACTCTTGGTAGACATGTGCTTAGTTTTAAGGCTTATCATTTTGCTAACTCCTAGTCATTTTAGAGGTCTTTATATGCAGGCACTTCTAGTGTACATGTACATTCATTCATTCTCGTATTGTTATTATGATCAAACATCATTTGGTCCATATTGTGCTTTGTTCTTAAGCTTCTTGATCTTGGTGTCATTTTTCCCTAAGGAAAATTCATACAATTTTGACATAGATTTAATGTGGAAACCTAATTTGGAAAAAACCAGTAGTAACATGTTACCAATTTTAACTCTTCTAAAGTGATTCCCTATGAGGAGCCAACCCTATTAAGGGTTACAATGGACACTGTTAAATATGACCTAGTTAAAAGATTTCAATGACCTATTAGGAGTGAGCCTTGTTAGAGGACTTTAGAACATTCCATTAGAATGTCACCTAGTTAAAGGATTCACAAATGACTATTAGGTCAACATTAATCCAAAGGATTTATGCAGACTAATACAATGGTTAGAAAGTAGCAGTAGGACTTGATCTAATAACAAAATACAATTCACTTTTAGATTATAGATCTTTGGTTTAGTCTTCCATTCTACTTGACATCCATACGCTTCATCTCTAACATCTTGTTCACCCTTCAAGCATTTATCCTCTTAAGCCTTCTTGCTTTGTATGCCAATTATAGACCCTTCTATTTACCCACCATATGAAGCAACACCCTAAACTCCTTGTCTTCCTTAGGTTCTCACACATGACAATAGTTGCTTCTAGCCTTGTATCCCCTTATAAAGAGAATTATGATATTTTTCCACTTAATCATAGTTGTCCATCTTAGGGTTAGGTCAGATTCATTGAATCCTTCCTCTTTTTATTTTGTTCCCTCTAAAAACTTCTCTTACAATCCTCCTTAGATTCCCCTCAAAATTGTTTATCTTCAATTTTGTACCTCTAACTCATCAAGATTATCTTCCACATGCTTCACATAATCCAAGAAATAAAATTTGTAGGCTTGGATCTATCAAATGTTTGATTTAACACATTTTTTTGTCACTCAACATCCACACTGTTCACTCAACAATAACAGACTTCTGATGCTTGACCAACACTAGGTTGCTTGACATCTACTAAGTCTTCCTCGCTTGGTCACCCCTAGATTATTTTCCTGATGCTCAACACTTACCAATTTTTACTAATGCTCAATACCTACTATATTTTCTAACACTTGATACCTACTAAATTCTACCCAACCTTAACTAAAATTTCTTGGCTTATACTATTTCTAGGCCAGGCTTGGTAGACAATTTTTATGAAAATATGTCTTCTAGGCTTAGCTAAAGTAACCATTCACTTTAGCCTTAGGTAGATCAATGATACACTATATCATCAATGTCTTACTTGGTTAAAGATTAGTATTCCTTTTATACACCATATAACTTAACCTTTCTCTAAGTACTCTTGTTATGCTTTCTTTTCAAATCCTCTTCATCAATCAATCAAATGATAACAATTAGACCAAAAAGGAATTATTTCACTAGCAAGTAGAAGGTTTGACATCAGTGAAAAAATAATGATGTTCTATTGATAGATTCCACACTTCAAACAATCTCATTTCAACAATATCCCTCTTTGGCATTGATGGCAAACCAATACCAACAACAATACCAAAAAGAAACTTAATACCTTTGAAACTCTCCCTCTACCAATATGTGCCCTTCTGTATAGGGTAATGTGAACTTTATCAATCTCTTTCAATATATCTCTCTCTGACTTTTATCAACATATTTTCCTTCTTAAGATGTTTCAATGTATATCTCCCTCATAGTATCTATCTCCCTCTTTTGCTTTAGATTTTCTATGTAGATCTCATTGTATATCTCCCTCATTCTTGGATATCTCCTTCTTTGACAACAATGCCAAAGGCTAGTCATCTCAACATACAAATATTATCAATTCAGGTTCTCCCTATGTCACCTTGTTTATGACTAATCTTCTATTTTAGCTCCTTGATTACTTTAGGTAGATCCTAAAGTAAGATCCACAAAACCAAGTTGTGAAATATGGCATTCAACTTAGTTAATGCAAGGCACAATTCTTACTTCTTAAGTAGCTTGAGATAGGGGTATCAACCCTAGTTTACCTCTTAGATACTCATGTGCATCCTTAGGTAAAGCTTTTGTGAATATATCAGCTATCTATTCCTTTGTATTGACATACTCCATTCTCAAATGATGATATTTTATAGCTATGAGCTTTGACTTTGTATGCATCATAGGGTTTTTTAAAATGTTTATAGCACTTGTATTGTCATAGTATATTACCATAGGTTCAGTAATTTCCTCTTTCATACCTTTGAGTAACTATTTAGTCCACACCACATTAGTACAATTCACTGTAGTAGCCACATATTTAGCATAAATAGTAGATTGTGAAATACAATTTTTCTTCTTACTAGTCCAGCTAACAAGCCTCTTTCCTAAGAAAAATGCTCCACCACTTGTACTTTTTCTGTCATCAATGTTTTCAGCCCAATCAACATCTGTATAGGCTCTCAATTCAAACTTATTATTTTTCTTGTCATATAGACCATATGCTTTTGCCCCTTTAAGATATCTCATTATTCTCTTGGCAACCATTAAGTGACTCTCCTTAGGATTCACAAAAAACCTTGCAACAATCCCAAAAACTAGTGCAATATTAGGTCTACTATGCACTACATATTGTAATTTATCAATCATAGACTTGTACAATTTTTTATTAACCTTAGTAGAATCATCATTTTTTGATAGTTTGTGCATGGACACCATGGGAGTGTTATCTGGTTTTGAATCTTCTAGACCAAAGGTCTTTAAGATCTCTTTTACATATTTAGAATGAGTAATGTATATACCATATTTCATTTGATACACTTGCAAACCAACAAATAATTTAATCTCTCCATACATAGATATCTCAAATTCTTTCATCATCTTATGCACAAATGTCTTACACAATGCAATTTTTTCCAATAAAAATGATATCATCAACAAAAATTTCAGCTAGTAAAACACATTTACCTCCTTCAGTCTTCAAGTATAGGTTGTTGTTGTCATCAATCGTCTCAAAACCAATCTTCAGTAGATAATTATGCAATCTTTCATACCATGCTCTAGGATCTTGCTCTAAACCATATAAAGCTTTATACAATCTACATACCATGTTCTTATTGCTAGGATCAACAAATCCTTTAGGTCATTCAACGTAGACATCTTCCAATATAACATTCAGAAATGTTTACTTAACATCCATTTGATAAAATTGGAATCCTTTGTATGTAGAATAAGAAATCAAAGTTCTCACACCTTCTAGTCTAGCAATAGGGGCAAATGTCTCTCCATGTTAATTCCTTCTTCTTGAGCATAACATTTTCAAACTAGGCTTTCCTTATTCCTTGTTACTTCACCATTTTAATCCAATTTGTTTCTATACATCCACTTGGTTCTAATAACATTCTTTTTATTTGGTCTAGGTACAAGTGACCAGGTTTTGTTCATCTCAACCTAATCAATCTTTTCATAGCTTTAATCCAATCTACATTTTCTAATGCATCTTTCACAGTTTTGGGTTCATGTATGCTCAACAAGCATGTATCATTTTTAGTCTATTCCTTGTCATTGGTCCATCTTCTCTTCCACTAATTATTTTCTCAGCAAGGTAATATCTTCTAACATACTTTGACAATCTTAGTTTTATTAGTGTTTAAAACCACTGAACCACAAAATTATCAACACCAAAATGATAATACTCATACAATCTAAGGATTAGCCACTTCCTATTAACAACTCTATGTGCAAACCATTTGGACCAACTTTAACAAAACCAAAATGGTTTCCTACTCTTTAGGCTCTGCAAAACCAAGGCGGGTTTAGCTAGGAGATGCTTTAGATAACCAATGATATATGAGAATTATATTAGTTTCATTTTGATTCTCATCTATAATTCCTAATAATTACACAGTTTATCCAATTTTTGATACTTTCAGACTAATATGCATCCCTTATAATAAGATTTGGTCCTAATTCTCCTTAAGTTTACAATTATTTTCGAGAATAGTAGCTGCCTAAGATCAAGAAATAAAATATAAATGAGCGTTGACCAACATTATAACTTTAAACAAAATGGAACAAAAATATTTTGAATTTGTGATTAATTTGATATGTAGAAGCAGAATTTACCCCAACTCACTCCTGATTCATGAGACCAGTGTCTTATCCATTGGGCAAAAGACTATCTATTGGCAAGAGATCTAATTCAATTAACTTGTCAATTAATCCATCAATCGTAGTCACCTATTTCCATTCTTATGACCTATCCAATTTATAAACTCGTAAACCTCCCTGTTTGCTGAAGCATTTATATAATTCTTTGAATTAAAAGCAATAATAGTATCAACATACAACCCATCCAGACTGCATTCAATCAATTGAACCTTATTCAAATGACATCAAAGTAAACAAACTCATAAAATGGAGATAGAAATTGATGACACAAATCTGATGCAAATACCCTTTGTATTATCCTTTTAAATGACTAATACAATGACTAATAGAAATTCAATCAGAAACCTTGAATATATTGTTGATACTATCATTTGTATTTATTATCAAAGAGTACAAGTTTGACAGTAAACTCAACACCTCTACATGCAACTGGATCGACTATACTTTCTTGAACAAGAACCAAAACTATACAACTTTTGAACCCTTTCTCTAGCCCTAGGATCTCACTTATATATTGTGAGATGCAACAAGCTTTAGGTTTAGAGAAATTGACAAGTGTCCAAAAGAAAAAACTTAATGTAATAGAAAGCTAACACAAAAATATATTCTTTGGTAGGTCACATTTCTATTACATCACAACAAGTTATTGGCTCTTTTGATTTGCCACCACTATTCTAACTCTTCTAAATATGTAGCTACCAAGCTAGCCAATGATGAATCTTGTGGTAATGTTTGCAAATCAACTTCTACTCATGGGTTTTCACTATTTTCATCTTGAATTGACAGAAACCACTTTTACCCTTAATTGATCTTCTGTCATGTCCACATCCTGGCTCTCTAAGACTATAGCTGGAACCAATTGGTGACCTTTATTTTCCTCAGACTTTGGATCTAGTGTTGTTGTGTCAATAATTTGCACCTCATCCTCCTATACCTCATCATCATCTATACCAACCTCTTCTAACTGCTCACCAGAAGCAATATCTACCATCCATGTGTCAAATTGTGCATCATCTAGCCAGTAGAATTGCAGAATATCATTTTTCTTCTTAAGTATATATTTAGCCTCATTATCAATACTAACAAATTCTTGCTTCAAAGAATCAAAAAATAACTGGACTTTCACTCATTTTTCTATTGTGGTGGCCCACCAAGTATTCCCTTTTTCATTTATAACCTTATTCATCCTTGGACAGAATGGGTCATCCAATTCCTTAGCCCATTCATCCTTATTCTTCAATTTATTCTTTCTATCCAATGCACAAGGAAACAAATCAAATTTTTGATTCTTGTATTTGCTTAAATAAGAAACAACCTTTAGTTGCAAAGCAACTCTCCTGTTATCAAAATCTGACAAATCATTAGCAATATCATATGTCCTTTCAATATGGTCATGGGAAGACCTTATAACTAAATAACATAGAAAGGTAATTTATTTCTGTCTCTTTCCCCACTTATTAATAATGGGCTTTAGGGCTTCATCATGGGTTTTCAGTTCTTCACATATACCTATTACTTTTGCTAACTAATCATAAAATAGGGGCTGTTCAATTTTATCTACCAAGTACATTAGAGCCTTTCTAAGTTTATCCTCATATAGTACTTCCATCTCTACATGTAATTCCCAAAGTTTTCTTTTTTCTTCCTCAAATTCCTCTACTATATAATATTGAGGCATCTGTGGGGTGTCTGGCATTTGTATAAGAGGAGTGGATTTAAAAGGCTCCACTAGAGGGCAAGGATATGTTATTTTTGGCCTGGTAGACCTTTCCATAATTTTATTTTCCAACTCAATCCTCTTTTGAACCTCTTTATTTTAAGCTTCCAAAATTGTTCCATACTTACTTTGTAATTCAAACATGGCCCTTTCTTCCTTTTTTGTAGTGGCCAAAACAAACTGAGATGAATCTACATTCCAATGTGTAGCATGCACATGAGAAGTATCAGCCACTATTCTTACAACAATGCTTCCAATCAAACCAGAATCATCTAGTTGTGATGAGGTGGCTCTTAACCCTCTCCTCAATGACCATATGACTAAAGCAGCATGGTCTCCACTAAAAGCAGTGCCCTAGAAGTCTTTCTTACTTTGATCTTGTAAATCAAGTTTATTTGAAATAGAGTTAAACAATAGAGCATCAACAATGTCGCAATAGGGTAACAACAAAATTTTTGATGCTCTGACCATCTGTCTCCCCTACTCAAGGCTTATACTCTAAAACCCCTTCATCATCTCCTCTTCTACCTAGTTTTGCAAGGAAGTTTCATCCATTTTCGGATGCTCTGTTCTCAATTTATTACACCTCTCTTCAAATATGCCCATATTAGCCCACCATGAAAATTCGAGAAAAGCACTAGATTTAACAAAACTATCATAAAAAAAAAATTGATGGCTAGCCTATTCTAATATAGGGTCCAATTCCCTACCTCTATAGTTTGCAACTGTCAAATCCAAACATGGAATAGGAGGCTCTTGAGGATTTCCCTCATCCAGTTCTACTTGGGTAATAAATACACCTCCTTGTAATCCTATTTTTTCAATCTTCTCACCAATGAGTTGTTCTTCTCCAATCCACAAAAGGGATTGAGTGGGTGAATACTCCTCAACTTGAGGATTCTTTTCCTTTATTATCTTCTACCTTTTGGGAGAAGGTTCATTAGGTCTCTCTTCTAGGACTACACTAGTGGATCCCATTATTTTCTTTCCCTTGTCTACAATAGTCCTCTTATTCTAAATTATAGTATAGCCTGGTCACTTTTGAACAATCATTTGACCAACTCCTACATTAGGAGTGAAAGCAACCTCCTCATGACCTCTCTAGCCTTATCTGGGCATGAATCAATAAAGAATTGTTTATTCTCATTCATGACTTCCATTATTTCAAGGAAGGTATTCATGAGCTTATTTATTTTATCAGCCTCTATATTAGCATTATCTAAAGGACTATATTTCTTATCAAAACAATGAATGAATTCTAAAACCTTGGAATAGACTCTCCACTTTTCCTTTTTGGTTTCTTATTCCTGCAATGAGAACTCATTCCTTATGATGTCCTCTAGATAATATGAGTCACATTTGACCTTTCCTAATTTAATTCTATGTCTCAAGGTCTGATTATAAAACCCCTTAGTATCACAAAAAATGGGGATGGGAAATAGCCATTTTGTACTGATCCAAAATTTTATGTAAAAAGAGCCAATCCCCTTTAGTAATTATAAACTAATGGGCCATAGTACAAAAGGGATAACTTTAAGGAACCCCCTCCTCCCAAAATTTATAAAATTGTGGTGAATCACATGTCATTTGGGTGAAAAAAAAATTAATAGTGTTGGCAAATTATGCATCAATTGATGGATATTTGGTGGCAATTTTTTTAATAGTTTAGACAATTTTTATAAAATAATGGCGATTATTTTTTTTTTAATAAAATTATTAATATTGATGGTGAATTATGTTTTAAAATATGGATATTGGTTGGCGAATATTTTAATAACCGATACCTTTTTAATAAAAGAATGGCAAAATTATTTTCCAAATAATTGAATTAATTTATTTGTTATGGAAAATGGTTTTCAGAAAGTTATAGTTGGTATGGCTATTTTCAAAAGATGGGAAATAAGTAGCCTAACCTAACATACCAACTTACATAAATTATTGGCAAGTGGCAAGTGGCAAGTGATGGTTTAAAGATGTGGTTGTTTGACCGTACATTATGGAAGCATAATCTTTGCCACTACCATTGTAATTATGTTAAATGTATTATTTGAGAACTCAGACCGTTTGATGATCCAAGATCAATGGCTGAGGTTTAATTTCGGCCAACATTTCTTGAAGGAAGAAGAATTGTCGAGGTAGTCACCAAAATGTTGAAATGTATCAAGGTAAGTTGTTTGTAGAGCACAATGTACCTGCAAAGAATTAAATGCCATGTTAGTGATAGTGATATTCTCTCGCTAGTACTCTACCACTAACCACACACCACTTCCCAAATTGTATAGCTAATTTTTGAAAAAAAATTATCGACAGTTACCAATACCATTGTAGTTTAGTTTATCTATAACTATATACAATAAGTCTTTCTATTTGCCTCTCCCTTTAGTGTTACTATTAATTGCACCATCATCATCACCAAAGTTGATTGATTCATCCTAGTACTGGTTGTTTACTGGATATTCTTCTTCAAGGTCATTTTCATTAGAGATATCAGGTTCTGCAACTCTGTCTCCAAATTTATTAGGCTCCCCAATTTGTTGAATGGACTCCTATGTAGGTTGAGATTGTATAGGCTCCTCTGATGATGTACCTTCCTTACTTTGACAAACACTATTGCATCTACCTCCGCAAAATTATGAAGATATATTTCTTCATTTCGTTGGCCTCTCTTGGACATCTCCACCCTCATTAGTCCTACTCCTCTTCCTATTTAAATTTGACTGTGACATCTCCATCAAATTAAGGCTGCAATAAAATACTATGGACTCATAGTCATAGTCATTTTGGTTCTCTACTGATTGCAATACTATGAAGAAGGCTCCTTCTTTCAGCATGTTTTAGTAATGAAACTCATACATCTTAAATAGACAACTACAAATAAACCATTTTCATTTTGGTGAATGGGTCGACCATTACATATGATAAGAACTAATATTTGGTGAACCCCGCATAATTTCAAGTAATCAAGTGGGCGAATAGGGCAGGAATTTGGGACCCCATTGTGTGTGATGCATGGCGAATTGGGTCCTAGAACAAATAAAAATTTCACATAGGAAAATAGGAATTTGGCGAATGATGATCGTTGAAAGAGACGCTCAATTAATTTCATGGTGAATAAGAGTAAACATTAAAGAGAAATATGGGCAAAGAACATGACTACCAAACTAAAATTATGTAATAATAGTGGTGAACATTTTGACCACTATATGAGTATTTTATAAAATCTAGGCTAATCAGTCAACTAGTATACGGTGTTTTTTTCTCCAATTTCTATAGCCTAATCGGGACATATTCGCCAATTGGCGAATAATCTCAACTAAAAAAATCCCTATAGTACAAGTAGGGAAAATTGACCCTAGTTGCCTTTTCAATAGATATAAATCTTCCAATCCTCCTAACTGCCACAACACTTCAAACATTCCTACCTTTAAAGGTACTTGGTAGGGTAACACATGAGGGCTTCCTTTAAAACCATAAATTCTAAAAATAGTAGAAACAGAGTATGGAATGATATCTCCCCAATTGTGTGAAACTTTCAAACCATTGGGATCATCCATAGGCTTGATGAAATTCATTAGTGCCTTGGGGATTCTGGGGTTGTCACTCAATATGAGGCATCTCAACTTGGAAGCAAAATACCTATCAAACTTGACAAAGCTAGCCTTCTATACATCCCAGGTCATATATGCACTCTACAACTAGACTAGTAGTGCTTCCCCATCCTCATCTCTATTCAACTCCATCTCTTTACCAAAATATGGCACACCCTCAAATAAGAACATATGCATCAACAGAGAATAATGGCCAAAAGTTTTTTCCACTTTCCCTTTTGCAATTCCAACCAAACTATTATAAATTTCTTCAGCCAAATAAGAAAAAAATAAAAAATAACATCTACACCAAAGGAAGCAATTTGAACCATAATATACATAAGGTTGATAGGCATGAAATTATGTTCATCCTCACCAAAAACACGACATAGGGTCTTATATATTTCTATAGCTTGGGAAGTGAAAAGATCCTTTTTAAAAGGTTCCCTAGAGGCTACAGTGATTACTGGAAAAGTTCCTATTGTGCCAATATGTGCCCTTAGGGCACCTCCCCTAATCACATCCTTCTTTTCCTTGTATTCATTTTCTAATTCTTGTAGATTAATTGGCACATGATAATCTGTTAATGGCTCTAGGCAAAAAACCTCTCTAATTTCCTCAGGACTAATTGAGATCAAAGGCACACCATCAATTCTTCTCACCACCCTAATAGCTTGGTCATAATTCTTTGCAATGGCTTCAAACAAATCATAATCCATGAAAACACTTGGAACTACTAGTTTTCCCAAATCAAAATTCTAGACATTAGCATGCGGGGCAAACAAATTCCTCTCTGAAAACCACTCTTTGAACAAAACAAGACTAAATTGTGAAGTTGTTGCATCCCTAACCCAGTTCCCTTTGTCATACAGGCCATCTATAATTTTAAGCCTAGGGTTTAAGGAAGTTAACTTCTTAATTAATTTGCACAATTTTGGTGGTGGACTCTGGGAGTAATTCTAGCAAATCATCATGAACATTTCAATCCATATAATTCACTTGCCCAGAAAATACTTTCTTAGGAGGCATCTTGACTGTAATTCATATTATAGAGGTTATAATATGAGTACTTACTTGATTTTCTAAGCTTGTTCTTCTCTGAATTTCTACAATAGCTCATGAACAAATGGGAATCTACTTCACATTTTTGCTAGGCTTGACACGATATTCTTAGTAGGCTCTTGTCCTTAGAAAATGTGAAATCTTTGTTTGCATGAGATTGGAACTGATGAAATCTCCTATATTATACTCTATTTTTCTCACACACAAATCTTTTGTTGCTCATAAATGCACAGAGTAGAAAAATAGAGTGGCATCACCTTTCCTTTTAAACTGGCACTGTTGATCTTTGAAAAATCCTACGATCCAAGGATAAAAATAGGACTGACTCATCTTTCTTCTCAACATGTTGGCAATCAAACCAATGAAATGCTTCCACTTATACCTTTCCTTAGCTATTGGTGCTTTGAACTAGACCCACTTTTTCTTGAGGACATGTATCACTAAATCGCTACCTCGCTATGCATAAAGAGTGAGCACATTACCATAGCAAGGAAGCAATAACCCTTGATCTGATCTTAATCTAATGGTAGGCATTTTACTACATTCTAATTAGTATAATAGTGGGTCCCTCCTGTATTTTTCTTGTTCTCTATATCAATATGCATAAAAGGTGAGTAAATTTCAATACCGACAAAGCAATGATCATTGATTCCCCTTTGATTGAGTGGAGGACATTCAATGCATCATATAATATGAACATGGTGGGCCCCATCTTTATCTACTTTACTCACTATGTCATTATATATAACCTTCAAGAAAATCACCATAGCAAGGTATTGATTCTCGTTGATCTCAACTTGATTGAACAATCACAATTCTTTACCTAGTTTCTGACTTAGAAGTGGGTCCACATTTCTTGGTGACGTTGAATTATCTTGACATGCTGGCATATATATACTATTTTAATCCTTAGTGACATCACATCTCCTTGATTTCATCATGTTTCTTATTTTTAGGTAGGTCACTACATTGCTATGGATGAGGTGTGAAGCTTTTTGAGTCATGACATAGCAAAGTCTGACAAATTCAGAGTTTCTAGTGTATAAATACTTAGTAGAATGTCACCATGTCATTGGGGCTCACCTTTTGAAACTTTTGTTACATCATTACATTTTGACTAGTTGCTACATCGCTACCGATGAAAGTCATTAACTTTTTGGCCATGACATAGTGACTTCCAGTGATCCATCAAAATTTGGTGCCGAAAAAATTTAAATAGAACAACCATAATTGATATGACTATCACAAAAATAAAAGCATACTTTGCAAAATATCTTTCTTAGGATCTTGATAATTACCACCCCTTTCAAAAGAGCATCGGCCTTTGTGTTATCCAAGCAATTGTTATGTTGCTACCAGGGAGGCACAATGATTTCTCAGTCACAACATAGTGACCTCCAATGAGAACTATATTCTAGATGAAGAAAAGATAACATATCAATCATAATTACACCAATTAATACTATTATCAGAAATAGTGTTCATGCACATTTATGATACCGCATGGGAATTTTGAGGTCACCATTTTAAAAGGTTGTTGCTTTCTTAATATTTAGATTAGTCGCTACATTGCCACCGATAGGACGCATAGATTTTCTAATCGCGACATACCAACTCATTGGAAAAACCTAAGTTTTGGTGACACCACTTGTAAATTGCTCCACATGTGTCCTTTCTGATTTTGACAACTCTAGGACAGAGGATGTGACCATAATGTATTCAAATCAATGCACATTTCTAGTGCTCAACCTCATTTTTCAATACCATAACTCAATTTATGATGGTCGTTATGTCGCTATTGTTAAAGATCCTACATTTTGTTATAATGACAAAGAGACAACCGTGGATCTTAACCAAGATCAAATGGTGAGGAAGCATTCTGAAAAAGGTATCTCAACATAACAAAAATTAAGCAAGAAAGGAATATTCACATTTTTAAAAGGTTTGGCACCAGGATAAACTAAACTAAACCTAAGGCTTAGGAAAATTTTTCAAAGGATGAAAAATGAAAGGCACAAAAACTAGAAAACCTAGCCTCTAACAATGGACTCAAATATTAAAAAATTATACCTAAAAAATGGGAAAATTCATTATGAAAAAAATTAGACCAATAGTGGCTCTGTCTGGGGATGATACACTACTTGAGTCTATATAAGAATTCAGAATCTTTGGTAGAGCAGACCACATACTTGATATAGCCATGACAACTTCTTCAGAGAGCTCAAAACAAAATCACATAATAGGGAATCAGACTAGGTAGAGACATTTACAAGGATCCACAAAATATACAAAATGTACAAGAACACAAAAAAACCCTAAAACTATTGGTCATGGAAAATAGATATCTTAAGAAAAGTACCTCTTCAAGAATTGTCCATGAATTGGCAATTGAAGAATATCTCCAGTTGAATCCTTCAAAAAATATGAATCTTCTCCATTTGTATCATAAATGTTATATGGGCAAGCCAGATTGGCTCAAATTTACCATGCTTTCCTTTATCTTCCACTCTAGCATTCCACATCAATACCATGTCACATGTTTCAAATTTCCTCTCAATGGCCCTTTTGTCATATAAGTGCTTCATTTGTGATTGTAAATTGGCATTCTAAATAGAAGACTCTCTCCTTGCTTCTTCTAGTTGCAAAATATCATCCATTCTCTGTTGCATCTCATAAATGATATCATCTTCATATAATCGAACAAATTTATACATATCCTTTAGGTTGTTCTGTGGAAGTCTAGCCTGTATACCATAGAGAAAATCAAATGGAGCACATCCAATGGCCTTTTTCATAGTAAACCTATCAACCCATAGAGCTAATGGCAATTCTTAATGATTTTCAATATACTTTTATTACTTGATTCTACCTGACCATTCCCTTGGGGATGATAGGGTGATGATGTGTACTCTATAATGCCATACTTCTTACAAAAAAAAAAAAAAAAATCTTCAGATCTAAAATATAGCATTATCAATTACAATATTCTATGGGCATCCAAATCTAGTTACAATATTATTTAGGATGAAATAAATAACTACTTTACTTGTTGCACTCTTAGTAGGGATTGCTTCAACCCATTTTTTGAAGTAATCAGTAGCCACCAAGATCCAAGAATGTCCACCACTAGATTTTTTTGAGATCTCACCTATAAAATCAATTCCCCATTGTTGAAATGGTACTTGTACTTCAATAGGTCTTAATGGTAAATTCCCAAAAAAAAATTAACTTTCCACTAAACCTTTGACAAGCATCACATGTTTTAACAAACTCATGAGAATCCTTGAAAAGTGTTGGCCACCAAAAGCCAGCCCTAAGAACTTTATGAGCAGTGGGTTTAGCCATATAATGACCACCACATACACCTTAATGCATATCTTTCAAAATCCTTGTAGATTCAATTTCATCTACACATTTCAAAAGTACCCCTTCCATATTTCTCCACCATAATTGTCCTTGCACTATAACATACCTTATGGAATAAAACTTAAGGGATTTTTTCTTATTGTCTATTAACTTTGATGGAGATTTCATATTTTGCAAATAATAAATCACATCTCTGTACCAATCAGAGGTGTCCATATCACAAAGATTATCCCTGCAACTATTATCAAGTTGATTGATTTGGTTTGCCTCTAGATTGGCTTCTGCCATCAATTTGGCCAAACCTTGACCCCTAACCAGTTTGGTAATCTAAATATCAATGTTAAACTCTTGTATCCTATTAATCCATCTATATCTCCTCCCAGATACCTCTCGTTGTGAAAAAATATCCTTCATAGTAGCAGTGGGACCAAAAGCAATAGTAGTAGCTCCCATTAAGTAACACCTAAAAGCTTTGACTCCTTTCACCAGTGCATATGTTTTCTTTTCATTTACATCATACTTGAGTTTTGCTTCCTGGAAGGATTTGCTAAAAAATGCAATGGGTTGCTCATAACCTTCCTCATTTTTCTGTAACAATACTACAGCAATAGTGTGAAATGAGGCAAAGGAAAATATATGCATTGGTTTATCATAATTTGGAGCTCTAAGTGTAGACACCTAAATCCTTTAGAAAATAAAGTATTTTTATTTTCTGAAAAAGTCCCTGATGACATCATCATTTATTAATTAATTAATTGTTTAATTTATTTATTTATTTTTATGCCATTAAATCCCTTTATCTTAATTAAAAATATTTAATTAAGGAATCCCTCCCAAAAATGTTTAAATCTTATTTCAACATTATTTCCTTATTTATTAATTATTTAATTAATAAATTGACCAAAAATCCCAAAATAAATAAATAATTTATTTTTTGCCCAAAACTTGGCCAATTTCCTTAAGACTACTAACCTCTTCCAAAATCTTCTAATCCTTCTTTAATTTCGATTAAAGGCTAATCCCATCATTTCCTACCCCTAATCCCAACTCAAAATATTTAATTAAGATTAAATTTTAATCCCCATGTTTATTAAAAAAGTTTTAATAAATATCTACTCAACCCAAACCCTTGAAATAAATAAAACTTTATTTATTTCCTAAAAATCTAATTTATCCTCATCCTAAGAAGTTCTAGACTCTTCTTGAAAGTCTTCATCCTCATCCTAGGAAGTTCTAGACTATTCTAGAAAGTCTTCATCCTCATCCAAAGCCTAGACTCTTCTAGAAGATGTCAATCCTTATCTTTAATCCTAATCCTAATCCCCTCCTATCCTTGTCACATTCCCTAAACATGGGTTAAGACTTGCTAACCCAAGCCAAAGCCAACAAATATCTCCTCCTTCACCCACCCTCATTAAATGCCATCCACTTGCCCATCTCTAACAAGCCTAATCTAATCTTAACTCAAGCCTAATCCATCCTCTAATCATTTTCACAATCCTAAGCAAGCTTAAAACCTTCCTAATCAAGCCCAAGTCGAAATTCCTCTCATCTCCCTCAAAATATCCCAACCATAAAACTTTATGAAGCCCACTAGACCATAAATGACTCTTCCAAGCCCTTTCATTGCTCTTACAAGCCATTATGAGGTTCTTTATGAAGATTTTATCCCTTGAGCCTCCTTTATTGACTCATCCTTCCCCTTTCCTCCATCCTCTCACCGTGTGACATGTGTCACTCCCTAATTGGTTGTAGGGAAGCACAATCCATGTGCTCTCCTCTCATGCAATCTGAGCCCTCCATGAGCTTTTCCCCATCCTTGCATCTTAGCCCTCAATCCCTTAAGCCTCTTGCCTATAAATTGGATCCTTCCCCTTTGCAAAAGAACACAATCTATGAAGTAAAGTCATAATGCCATTTTAAGAAGCCATTTTACATCAAAACCATACACTCACACCCAAATTCCAACTCCATTTGAAGCCCTTTTTGAAGCATAAGCTTGAGCATACATCCTATCTATTTAGACAAAGCCACTCAACAAGAGAGCTTCTCATTGAGAGAGCCCATTAATGGCTCATATTCTCAATTGAGAGCTCATCTTAGTCTATCTTGAAGTCTATGAATTTTGTTTAGTTTGTAGAAGCTTTATTTAAATTTGCTTCTATTAGCATACTAACATTGCTCATATACACTAAGAACAGGGGCATCTTTAATAGCTTGCTTGATCTTCTAAAATGCAATCCTAGTTTCACCATCCCATTTTATCTCAAATCCTTTCTTTAGCATCCTTGATATAGGCCTACTAATCTCTGCAAAATTTGTTAGAAATCTCCTAAGAAATTTGATCTATCTAAAGGATGACTAAATGCCTTTAACACTTTTGGGTTTCTGAATCTTGTCTATTGCTTCTACCCTTTCAAGGTCAATCCTCACTCCATGCTTACCAACTAGATGTCCTAACAACTTTCCTTCAATAACACCAAAACTACATTTCCTTGGATTCAAAGATATACTATACTTAAGGGCTCTGATAAATACCTTTTCCAGATGTATGCAATGATCATTCTCATCCTTGGAATAAGCAGTGAGGTCATCCTGATACACAACCAAGAATTTATCAATAATATCAGCAAAAGCCACATCCATAGCCCTTTGAAAAGTAGCTCCAACATTAGTAAGCCCAAAAGGCATCTTGACATAAGCATAAGTACCCCATGGAGTAGTAAAAGGAGTCTTGAACTGTTCTGATTCTTTAACAACCACTTGATTATAGCCTGAAAATCCATCCATCATAGACATAAGTTTAGAACTAGTAATCCTTTGCAACAAAGCTTCCATATTTGGCAATCCATAATTATCCTTTAATGAAGATATATTAAGATTCTTGAAGTCAACACATAACCTTATGTCTCCATTTTTCTTACTAACAGGAACTAAATTGGATACCCAAGAGGAATGTCTAATAGGCTTTATGATCCTAGCATCTCTTAACTTAACCAATTCCTCTTGCATTTTGGGAGCTAGGGTAGGATTTATTGGCCTCTATTTTTGTCTCAAAGGCTTAGCATCTAGTTTCAAAGGGATCTCATGCTGAAAAAGATCTTCCCTATAAGCTTTTAAGTCATCATATGACCATGCAAACACATGTCTATACTTCCTTAGTAGGTCTATCGGATCTTTCCTAATTTTAGGAGGCAATTTCTTACCAATATATACTTTTTTAGGTGTTTCCTAGTTCCCAAGTTTACCTCCTCTAGATCTTTGGCATTGTATTCACTAGCATTCATTTGTGACCTATCTTGGTTATCAAAAATATTTTCTAAAACAACTAGACCCTTTGGGATTTTGTTTATCTTTAATTGCACAACTTCCTGCCCAAAAATAGTATCTTTCCCATTTATGTTCTATACATAAGCTGCACAATCAATTTCTTGTCCTGACAACATATTCTCATAGTTCAAAAATCTTAGAATATCCTTATCATCTTCAAACACTCACCAATTTTGAACATTATCAGGAATAAAGGGTCTAGATTGAGTCTCAACTTTGGTTATGCCAGAAAATGTAACATCATCTGATTTTATTGCTATATTTGATAACAAGTCTGCCATTTTGTTGTTAGTCCTATCTTTCCAAATTATCCCAAATGCATCAAAATATTCAATCATATCCCATACAATATTTATGTATTGTTTTATTCTTTTATTCTTTGACACATAAGCATTTCTTACTTGGGATACAACCAATTTAGAATCTCCTATAACATGTAAACATTTTATCCCATGCTTATGAGCTAGTCTAAGGCCTAATAGTAATGCCTTATATTTTTCTATATTATTGGTACAAGGGAAACCTAAAGTAAAAGAGAATTTGTATGTTACCCCTACTGGAGTTATCAACAAAATACTTGCAGCTACTCCATCTTTGCAGCAAGCACCATCAAAGAACATGGTCCATAAATCTCCTTTATCTATTTTTGTATCAACTTCTACTTCCATCTGAGATTTATGCTTACCCTTCTTCAAAGTCAAAACCTCTTCTCTGAATACATTGACATCTGTATCCACAAAGTTTGTCATATCATCCTCAATATCTTCTTCTATCATATATATGCTCTTTGGTTCTCTATTTATTTTTACCAAATTCCCATCAATGTTAAAAGTAGCAAATGATAAATCACATTGCAAACTTCCTCCCATGGAAGCACTCCACTTTCTAGATAAGAACATGTCATACTGAGGTGGAATATCAACAACCAATACACTCATAGTAAGTTCTTTGTTAGGATAGGTTGTTAGTTTATATGGTAAAGAGTTAATAGTAACTATGATTGTCACTTCTCTTTTATGCATGGCACAACATCTTCCCTGACTGGTATCAACTCTCAAACCTAGTTCCTTCATTATTTCAAAAGGCATAATAGTATTGGAAGCACTAGAATCAATCATGCAATTTTTTAATGTTTTACCATTTACTATGATACTCAAGAAAAATGGTTCAACACTTCCCAAACATTCCTTAATAGAGCTATCCAAAAACATCTAAGGAATTTGAGACACAACTACTTTAGCTTCTTTGTCTTTTACCTTTTCTTTGCTTCCTTGCTTGGGATCACGAATTTCATTGCAATCTTTTTTTGTCCTTACATTAGTATTTCCCAACCATACTATGGCTTTATTTCAGTGTTTAGGGATCCTTAATAATTCAGATAAAGGAACTTTAATAGTGATCTATGATAGAACATTAAGCATATCTATAGAAGAATTTGGGGAATTATAAGTAGTCATATCATTCTTCACATGATGTTTATCAAAAGTACCTTTAACAATTCTTGTCATTTATAGTGATCACTTTGGATACCTTCTCATCTAATTTCTTGGGAAAATTATTTGAAAATGCCAACTCCTTAGGATTCCCTCCTTTCTTTGGTTCCCATTTTTACTAGAAATGTTGAGCTTCACAGTAGGGATTTCTTTAGGCTTGACAACTTCCTTTTTCTTAGGGTTAGCTTTCTTGATAAATATACTAGCCACCTTACCATCATTGGCATTCTAATCCATATGTCTGGTTTGTACTTGAGCTATCATGCTAGCAGTAATATGATCAACTTCTTCTTTGGAAGGCTTCTTAGTATCACATCCTCTCTGGTAGATGCCATGTTACATACATTGTCCTTGGAATCACTCTCCTCTCAAAAAATACATGTTGTTGCATATGACTTTGAAACTATCTTTGCTCAACTACATCTCTATCATGATCATCACAATCATAATGGTTATAATGTGACTGAAACATATTACATCCTACATCATCACTACTTTCTTCATGTTCTTGATTTTCTTCTACCTCAGTTTGATTTCCAAAAAATGACAAAGCTACTACACAATATTTAGGAGCATGAGGTAGCTAACAAAAAAAACACCATGTGGGTTTAGTAGTGAGTTTAGGGTCATCTACCACATTAATGGAATTTTTGGATAAAGGGTTACTAGCATTCTTAGGAAGAGGAACATTGGGCTGACCATCTTTCCAAGTAGTGTTATAAGGGAAATTTTGCAATCTATTCTATCTACCAAAATTGGACTGATAAGGGACCTTATTTTCAATGGGATTTCTATCATTTTTTCCTTCAGGAAGATTCAAACCTTTTATAGCATTCAAAACTTGACTCATCTCACTAGGCTCATGCTTTTTTCCTCCTGTAGATTTTTGCTCTTCTTTCCTATTTCCCTTACTCCCAAATAGCCTAGGATCATCTCTTTTTTTCTCTAATCTTCCTGAAATCCTCAAATTATTTTCTATATTGATAGCAATTCTGAAAGCATCTTTTAAAGTCCTAGGCTCCTTATCCCTAAGCTAATATGTCATTTTACCATCAAAGGCATTCAAATAAGTAATCATACATACCTTATCATCAACTTGCATTTCTTGCATTAGCTTATACATCCTTTTCTAGAACCTAGTGTTGAAGTCAGTAATAGATTCATTATGCAACCTCTTAATATTATTGAACTCACTTAGAATATAAATGGTGTTTTTTTTATCACCTTGTTGTTCCTTAAAACAATATTCAATGTCTTTCCAGTCTACAATGGATGATTCAAGGAGCCTCTTGAACCATTCTCTAGCATCTTTAGTTAATGACTAAACAAATAATTTCATGATAACATCTTCAACCTCAACCTCATAATCACTCATCATGTCAATAAAATTCCTCAAGTGATCCTCACAAGTGATAGCATTATTCCTAGCAAACTTGGGCAATCTTTTCCTCATTTTCTGTAAATAGGGTTAGGGAAACTAGGAATACCTTCAAAGTGTATCTACCTAAAGCCTTCTAATTGAATAGGTCTTTATAAATCAACCTTAGAAGCATTGACAAAATTTATTTCATTATTGTTAAAAGCACTACTAGTACTAGCATTTGCAGTAGATTTAGTAAGATCTATTTTTTGTGATGAAGAAGACAAGAAAGAAGTAGACAATTTAGTAGTATTTTGATTTGCAATATTTATTCTATCATTATCTTTAGGAGAAAATACAGATTGCTTCTTAGTATTTTCTACAAACTTAATCTTGTTATTCATCTCAGCTATGGCTACCTCATTCTCTACAATGTCCAATTTCTTAGCCAAAGCATCCTTCTCTTTCTTCTTTTTTCTAACTCAATATTAGAAGGTGACAAAGAATTATGGATCTAGATGGGCTTTGTTGGTTTATTTATACTAATACCAACTTCCTTTTGTTTTCCCTTATCTTGGACACCAACAGCATGTTCTACATCTCGTTTAACCTCTATGGTCTTATAGTTCCTAATCCATTGTATCACAAGGCCCTCTTGGTTTAGATCTTGATCTTTTTATAGTTTTTGTTCTTGTAATTTAAGCTGTTCAACTTGACCCACAATTTTGGGCTACCAAGCACTGGCTACTATCTCATTCTTCCTTTTCAAAGTAGCAATTCTCCTAAGTAATTCTTGCTTTTCTTCATAAGCTTTCATGATCTTCTCCTCCCTTTCCTTCTAAAATTTCCTATCAATAGCCTCTTGCTCAATGAGCTACATTCTCAACATTTCATTCTCATCGGGGTTAGCAATAGTAAACTCAAAACCAGAGGTCTTCTCATCATTAAAACTTTCAAGCTCTAAATGTTTTGGTCTTTCCCTTTCTGGAGAGTAATCTGACATGAAAGGGTTTGTCCTACATTAGAAAAGATTGTTACTAGTCCTATCCTCTATACTAAGTGCATGTGGTTGCACAGCTTTTTCTTGACATATCATTTTAGGAGTATTATAGAAATCATCATCAAATAAACTAGGATGCGATCTAGGACCCTTACAGAAAGGTTCCTTTTCAGCAGTAGAAAGGTAGGTGTTATTTTCCCTTGCCATTTGCTCCTAGGAATAATTTCTCTTCTACATCTGAGCTCCTTTCACAGCCCAATTTTTCTTTCCTTGAGGAGGAAGATTAGTCTGTAACTTAATAGCTGGGTTTTTCTTCGCATTTGCTCGCGTGTTTTTCACACTTCCCATGATCTAAAACATCCTTAAACTTGACACTGGTTAAAACCTTTATGAGTCACCACCCACCTAGGGAAAAATAATGCAATAATCTTATTGACCTAACAAAATATCATGGGATTATCAAGAAGGGAATGGTCAAATAGAATGCAACCAATCAAAATTTGTTTTGGGACTGTAACTCTTTCTTAATGGATAAGAAACCTTTGCAAGGACCGTACATGTCAGTGTACACCTATGGTGTGGAGTTTTTCTTCTCCTTCTTTTTTAAATTCTCAAGATTTGTCACTAGAAAAGTCCACTAAAACCACAGGTAACTCCCAAAGGATTTGACAATTGTGATACTGACACTTGTCCCCAGTAGAGTTACCATTTTGTTGGTGTTTAAAACCACTGAACCACAAAATGCTCAACTCTATGTGCAAACCATTTGGACCAACTTAAACAAAACCAAAATGGTTTCCTACTCTTTAGGCTCTGCAAAACTAAGGTGGGTTTACCTAGGGGATGCCTTAGATAACCAATGATATATCAGAATTATATTAGTTTTATTTTGATTCTCATCTATAATTCCTAACACTTACATAGTTTATCCAAGTTTTGATACTTTTAGACTAATATGCATCCCTTATAAGAAGATTCAGTCCTAATTCTCCTTAAGTTTACAATTATTTCTGGGAATAGCAGCTACCTAAGATCCAGAAATAAAATATGAATGAGTGTTGACCAACATTATAACTTTAAAAAAAATGGAACAAAAATAAGTTTAAATTTGTGATTAATTTGATATGTAGAAGTAGAATTTACCCCAACTCACTTCTGATTCATGAGACCAGTGTCTTATCCATTGGGCAAAGAACTATCTATTGGTGGGAGATCTAATTCAATTAACTTGTCAATGAATTCATCAATTGTAGTCACTTATTTTCATTCTTATGACCTATCTAGTTTATAAACTCATAAACCTAACTGATCTACTGAAGCATTTATATAATTCTTTAAATTAAAATCAATAATAGTATCAGCATACAACCCATCCAGACTACATTCAATCAATTAAACCTTTTTCAAATGACATCAAAGTAAACAAGCTTATAAAATGGAGACAAAAATTGATTACACAAATCTAATGCAAATACCCCTTTGTATTATCCTTTTAAATGACTAATAAAATGACCAATAGAAATTCAATAATAAGCCTTGAATATCTTGTTGATACTATCATTTGTATGTATTATGAAAGAGTATAAATTTGATAGTAAACTCAACACCTCTACATGCAATTGGATCGATTGTACTTTCTTGAACAAGAACCAAAATTATACAACTTTTGGACCCTTTCTCTAGTCCTGGGATCTCACTCATATAATGTGAGATGCAACAAGATTTAGGCTTAGAGAAAATGACAAGTTTCCAAAAGACAAGACTTAATGTAATAGAAAGCTAACACATCAATATATTCTTTGGTAGGTCCCATTTCTATTACATCACAACAAGTTACTGGCTCTTTTGATTTTCCACCACTATTCTAACTCTTCTGAATATGTAGCTACCAAGCTAGCCAATGATGAATCCTATGGTAATATTTGTAAATCAACTTCTACTCATGGGTTTTCACTATTTTCATTTTGAACTGAAAAAACCACTTTTACCCTTAATTGATCTTCTATCATGTTCACATCCTGGGTCTCTAAGCCTATAGTTGGAACTAATTGGTGACCTTCATCTTCCTCATCCTTTGGATATGGTGCTATTGTGTCAATAATCTACACCTCATCCTCCTATACCTCATCATCATCTATACTAACCTCTTCTAACTACTCACCAGAAGTAATATCTGCCATCCATGTGTCAAATTGTGCATCATCTAGCTAGTTGAATTGTAGAATATCATTTTGCTTCTTAAGTATATATTTAGCCTCATTATCAATAATAAAAAATTCTTGTTTCAAAGATTCAAAAAATAATTGGACTTTCACTAATTCTTTTTTCATGGTAGCCCACCAAGCATGCCCTTTTTTTATTTATAATCGTATTCATCCTCAGACAGAATAGATCATCCAATTCCTTAGCCCATTCATCCTTATTCTTCAATTTATTCTTTCTATCCAAGGCACAAGGAAAGAAATCAAATTTTTTATTCTTGTATTTTCTTAAACAAGAAACAACCTTTAGTTGCAAAGCAACTCTCCTGTTATCAAAATCTGACAAATCATTAGCAATATCATATGTCCTTTGAATATGGTCATGGGAAGACCTTATAACTGAATAACATAGAAAGGTAATTCCTTTCTTTCCCTTTCCCCACTTATTAACAATGGGCTTTAGGGCTTCATCATGGGTTTTCAATTCTTCCCATTTACCTATTACTTTTGCCAACTAATCATAAAAGAGGGCCCATTCAATTTTATCTACCAAGTACATTAGAGCCTTTCTAAGTTTATCCTCATATTGTACTTCCATCTCTAAATGTAATGCCCAAAGTTTACTTTTTTCTTCCTCAAAATCCTCTGTTGTATAATATTGAGGCCTCTGTGGGGTGTCTGGCAATTCTATAAGAGGAGTGGATTTAAAAGGCTCCACTAGAGGGTGAGGATATATTATTTTTGGCCTAGTAGACCTTCCCATGATTTTATTTTTCAACTCAATCCTCTTCTGAAACTCTTTATTATAAGCTTCCAAAATTGTTTCATACTTACTTTGTAATTCAAACATGGCCCTTTCTTCCTTTTTTGTAGTGGCCAAAAAAAACTGAGATGAATCTACATTCCAATGTGCAGGTTGCACATGAGAAGTATCAGCCACTCTTCTTACAATGATACTTCACATCAAACTAGAATCATCTAGTTGGGATGAGGTGGCTCTTGATCCTCTCCTCAATGATGATATGGCTAAAGCAACCTGGTCTTCACTAAAAGTAGTGCCCTAGAAGTCTTTCTTACTTTGATCTTGTAAATCAAATTTATTTGAAAAAGAGTTAAATACTAGAGCATCAACAATGTCCCAATTGGGTAACAACAAAATTTTTGATGCTTTGACCATTTGTCTTCCCTGCTCAGGGCTTATACTCTAAAAATTCTTCATCATCTCCCCTTTTACCTAGATTTGCAAGGAAGTTTCATCCATTTATGGATACTCTGTTCTCAATTTAGTACACCTCTCTTCAAATATGCCCATATTAGCCTGCCATGCAAATTGGAGAAAAGCCCTAGATTTAACAAAACTATCATCAGACAAAAATTGATGGCTAGCCTATTCTAATATAGGGTCCAATTCCTTGCCTCTATATTCTGCAACTATCAAAACCAAACTTGGCATAGGAGGCTCTTGAGGGTTTCCCTCATCAAGTTCTACTTGGGTAATAAATACACCTCCTTGTAATCCTATTTGTTCAATCTACTCACTAGTAAGTTGTTCATCTCCAATTTGCAAAGGGGATTGAGTGGGTGAATACTACTCAACTTGAGGATTCTTTTCCTTTATTATCTTTTGCCTTTTGGGAGAAGTTCATCAGGTCTCTCTTCTAGGACTGTACTAGTGGATCCTATTATTTGCATGCCCTTGTCTACAGTAGTCCTCCTATTCTAAATTATAGTATAGCCTAGTCTCTTTTGAACAATCATTTGACCAACTCCTACATTAGGAGTGAAAGCCAACCTCCTCATGACATCTCTGGCCTTATCTGGGTATGAATCAATAAAGAATTATTTCTTCTCATTCATGGCTTCCATTATTTCAGGGAAGGTATTCATGAGCTTATTTATTTTATTAGCCTCTGTATTAGCATTATCTAGAGCACTATATTTCTAATCAAAACAATGAATGAATTCTAAAACCCTAGAATAGACTCTCCACTTTTCCTTTTTGGTTTCTTGTTCTTGCAATGAGAACTCATTCCTTATGATGTCCTCTAGATAATATGGGTCATGTTTGACCTTTACTAATTTAATTATATGTCTCAAGGTCTAATTAGAAAACCCCTTAGTATCACAAAAATGGGGATGGGAAACAGCCATTTTGTACTTATCCAAAATTTTATATAAAAAGAGCCAACCCCCTTTAGTAATTACAAACTAATGGGCCATAGTACAAGTAGGGAAAATTAACCTCAGTTGCCTTTTCAATAGATACATCTCTTCCAATCCTCCTAATTGCCACAAAAATTCAGCCATTCCTACCTTTAAAGGTACTTGGTAGGGTAACACATGAGGGCTTCCTTTAAAACCATAAATTCTAAAAATAGTAGAAACAGAGTATGGGATGATATCTCCCCAATTGTGTGAAACTTTTAAACCACTGGGAATGTCCATAGTTCATGTCAAATTCATTAGTGCCTTGGTGATTCTAGGATTGTCACTCAATATAAGGCATCTTAACATGGAAGCAAAATACCCATCAAACCTAACAAAGCTAGCCTTCTCTGCATCTAAAGTCATATCTACACTCCACAACTGGACTGGTAGAGCTTCCCATCCTCCTCTCTATTCAACTCCATCTCTTTACCAAACTATGTCACTCCCTTAAATAAGAACATATGCATCAACAAAGAATAATGGTCAAAAGTTTTCTCCACTTTCCCTTTTGTAATTCCAACCAAACCAGTATGAATTTCTTCAGCCAAATAAGAAGAAAAATAAAAAATTACATCTAGACCAAACGAAGCAATTTGAACCATCATATACATAAGACTGATAGACATGAAATTTTGTTCATCCTCACCAAAAACATGACATAGGGTCCTATATATTCCTATAGCTCGAGAAGTGAAAAGATACTTTTTAAAAGGTTCCCTAGAGGCTACAGTGATTACTGGAAAAGTTCCTATTGTGCCAATATGTGCCCTTAGGGCACCTCCCCTAATCACATCCTTCTTTGCCTTGTATTCATTTTCTAATTGTTGTAGATTAATCACCATATGATAATCTGTCAATGGCTCTAGGAAAAAAAATTCTCTAATTTCCTCAGGATTGATTGAGATTAGAGGCACACCATCAGTTTTTCTCACAACCCTAACAGCTTGGTCATAATTCTTTGCAATGGCTTCAAACAAATCATAATCCATGAAAACACTTGGAACTACTAGTTTTCCCAAATCAAAATTCTAGACATTAGCATGTGGGGCAAACAAATTCATCTCTAAAAATCATTTTTTGAACAAAACAAGACCAATCTACAAAATTGTTGCATCCCTAACCTAGTTCCCTTTTCCATACAAGCCATCTAAAATTTTAAGCCTAGGGTTTAAGGAAGTTAACTTTTTAACCTACACAATTTCAATGGTGGATTTTGGGAGTAATTCTAGCAAATTGTCATGAACATTTCTATCCATATAATTCACTTGCCTAAAAATTACTTTCTTAGGAGGCATCTTGTTTGTAATTCACAAGAACTAAAATTATATAGAGGTTATAATATGAGTACTTACTTGATTTTCTAAGCTTATTCTTCTCTAAACTTCAGCAATAGTTCATGAACAAATGGGAAACTACTTCACATTTTTGCTAGGCTTAACAAGATATTCTTAGTAGGCTCTTGTGCTCAGAAAATATGAAATCTTTGTTTGCATCAGATTGGAACTGATGAAATCTCTTTTATTATACTTTATTTTTCTCACACGCGAAGCTTTCATTCCTCATAAATGCATAGAGTAGAAAAATAGAGTGGCATCACCTTTCCTTTTAAACTTGTGTCGTTGATCTTTGAAAAATCCTACGATCTAGGGATAAAAATAGGGCTAACTCATCTTTCTTCTCAACATGGTAGCAGTCAAACCAATGAAATGCTTCCACTTGTGCCTCTTCTTAGTTGTTGGTGCTTTGAACTAGACCCACTTTTCCTTGAGGACATGTCTCATTGAATCGCTACCTCGCTATGCATAAAGAGTGAGCACATTACCATAGTGAGGAAGTGATAACCCTTAATCTAATCTTAATTTGATGGAAGGCATTTTACTGCATTCTCATTACTATAATGGTGGGTCCCTCCTATATTTTCCTTGTTCACTATGTTGCTATGCATAAAAGGTGAGTAACTTTTAATAGCGACAAAGCGATGATCATTGATTCCCCTTTGATCAAGTGGAGGACATTCAATGCATCATATAATATGAACATGGTGGAACCCATCTTTATCTACTTTACTCACTATGTCATTATACATAACCTTCAAGCAACTCACCATAGCGAGGTAGTGATTCTCGTTGATCTCAACTTGATTGAACAATCACAATTCTTTACCTAGTTTCTTACTTGGAAGTGGGTTTGCATTTCTTGGTGACACCAAGTTGTCTTGATATGTTGGCATGTATATACTATTTTAATCCTTAGTGACATCACATGTCCTTGATTTTTTCATGTTTCTTATTTTTAGGTGGGTCACTACATCGCTATTGGTGAAGCATGAAGCTTTTTAGGTGGCAACATAATGAACTCTGGCAGATTTAGAGTTTCTAGTGTATAAATGCTTAGTAGGATGCCACCGTGTCATTGGATCTACATAGCTTATTTTTGATGAAGCACTCATTGGGGCCCACCTTTTGAAACTATTGTTACATCATGACATTTTGACTAGTCACTACATCGCTACCGGTGAAAGTCATTAACTTTCCAGTCGTGACATAGCAACTTCTAGTGATCCATCAAAATTCAGTGCTAAGAAAATTTAAATAGAACAACCATAATTGATATGACTATCACAAAAATAAAAGAATACTTTGCAAAATATCTTTCTTGGGATCCTCATTATCACTACCCCTTTCAAAAGAGTGTTGTCCTTTGCATTATTTGAGCAATCACTATGTCACTACCGACGAGGCACAATGATTTGTTGGTCACGACATAGCGACCTCCGGTGAGAACTGTATTCTGGTGATGGAGAAAAGATAACATATCAATCATAATTACACCAATTAATAATACTATTAGAAATAATGGTCATGCACATTTATGATACTGCGTGGGAATTTTACAGTCACCATTAGTTTTAGAAGGTTGTCGCTTTCTTCATATTTTGATCAGTCGCTACATTGCCACTAGTAGGACGCATAGATTTTCTGGTCGCGACATAGTGACTCATCGAAAAAACCTAAGTTCTGGTGACACCACTTGCAAATTGCTCCACATCCATCCTTTTTTATACTAAAAACTCTAGGATAGAAGATGTGACCATAAAATATTCAAATCAATGCACATTTCTGGTGCTAGACCTCATTTTTCAATACCATAACTCAATTGTTGATGGTCACTATGTTGTTATAGTTAAAGACTCTGAATTTTTTTATAACAACAAAGTGACAATTGTGGATCTTAACCAAGATCAAATGGTGATGAAAGATTTTGAAAAAGGTATCTTAGCATGACAAAAATTAAGTGAGAAAGGAATATTCATGTTTTTAAAAGATTTGGTGCTAGGATAAACTAAACTAAACCTAAGGCTTAGGAAAAGTTTTCAAAGGATAAAAACTGCAAGGCCCAAAAACTAGAAAACCTAGCCTCTAATAATGGACTCAAATCTAATTTTTTTATACCTAAAAAATGGGAAAATTCATTATGCAAAAATCAGACCAACAGGTTCTATTCTTATTTCTTTGACAATAGACCTTTTAGGGAATTCAATCTCAGGTTCATTGTACATATCTTTGTCAAGTAACTCAACATTCCTTTCTTGTAAACAATTCTCAACATCAGTCTGTAACTCAACTTCTGAATGCAACTCAACATCCATTGGATGTGACTCGATGGTCACTAATTCTAGTTGTTTGACAACCTAAATTATAGAATCATCAATAGTCATGCCTTCATAGTAGTATACAAATGTCTTGTTATCTTCAAGTTTCTCCTTTGATTCTTCTTCATGTATTTCTATATATTCATCAAATTTTACATTTGTACTTTCCACAATTTTGTTAGTATTAGTATTTAAACACTTATAATCTTTGCTTCTTGTGGAATAACCAAGAAATATGCCTTCTTCACTTTTACCACCAATTTTACCTTTCCTATTATCCTTAAGAATGTAACATTTTCTTCCAAATACCTTAAAATAGTTGACATTGGGTGAGTGTCCATACCACAACTCAAAATGTGTAATGGTTTTACCTTTATTCACTTGTACTTGATTCAAGGTATAGGCAACTATACTAATATCTTCTCTCTAAGACTTCAAAGAAACATTCTTCTCCATCATCAATGTTCTAGCACAATCCATTACAGATCTGTTCCTCCTTTCAACAATCCCATTTTTTGGAGGGGTCCTAGGTGTAGAAGTATATCTCTTGATTCCTCTATCATTAAATAATATTTCAAATTAATTTGATGTAAACTCCCCACCTCTATTAGATCCCAAACACTTTAGACTCTTACCAGACTCTTTCTAAACTTTAGCCAAGTGTCACTTAAACATTTAGAAAGCATTAGATTTCTCTCAGAAACATAACAATCATCATTATGGATTAATCATCAAGAAATAACATGAAGTATTTGTAACCTTTATGGCTTTGTACATTAATTGGCCATACAGATCACTATGAAATAATTCCAAAATTGTATTTGAAATATGACTCTTACTCTTAAAACTAGACTTTGTCATCTTGCCTAACTGACATTGTTTGCAAATCACATTATTAGGTTTCTTTAGTTTTGGCAAACCTTTGACTCTTTTTATCTTACTGATACTAACCAAATTATCAAGATTAACATGACATAACCTTTTGTGCCATAGCCACACATCATCAAATTGTACAACAAGACAAGTAGCTTTATTCATGTCAAGATAAAATAGATTACCTCTAGTTTGATTATCACTACCAATAAGTTCATCATCAACATCATAGATCTTAGATTTTCTATTTTCAAATTCAAACTTACATCCTAAACTATTCAGTTGTGACATACTAAACAAATTATAGTTAATTCCTTCGACATAGTAAGCATTGTCACACATGATGTTATGGGTCAATTTTATTGATCCTTTTCCATTTATTAGATAGGGTGTATCATTATCAAATCTAACACTATTTCCATCATAATGCACAAGATAATTGAACTTACTTTTGTCTCCAGTCGTTTCATTAGAGAAACCATTGTCAATGATCCATCTATCACTCTTGTTCACATAAGACATTAATGCAGTTGCGTCATCTTCATTAGAATCATCCTCTGTTGCAACATAGACAACTTCATCATCATGATCATATGATTCTTCATTGGATTCTTCTTCAACAATGTAGCAAGCCTTCTTTCCTTTGTCTTTTATAATCTTTTCTACTCTTAGATTCTTTTAGTGACAATTTAGCTTTGAAAGCAGATTCAACATTTTCTATTTTGAAATTATCAAAATTTGAAATTTCCAAAGCAATGATTCTACCCATCAGTTCTTCAAGGTTTATATTACTACTAGGAACACACCTTAGATCTTGTATGGCAAAGACTCTAATAGCATAGATAGGTAGCAGGGTTCTCAATAGTTTGTTCATCATAGTCTCATCTTCAATAATACCATTGTATCCTCTAATAGCATTAACAACTTCTTTGACTCTTGCACAATGTTGAACTATATTCTAACCTTCTTGCATTATCATTTCACCAAACTTACATCTAAGAATTTCAAATTTAGCTCTTAGCACACTCTTGTCTCCTCCATAGATATTTTCTATAGCATCCAAATTCTTCTTAGTAGTATCACATCCTTTGAAATCATGAAACTTTGAGTAGCTTGGGGTAGATGCAAGTTCTAACATTTCCTAATTGTGTTCTTTCTTCTTTTTTAGATCATCAATAGTAGGGGCTCCAGTAGGGTCAACATGCTTAGTGGTAATGGTAGATTGTGCATAATCTTCAAGTCCTCCTAGATGTAGCTTCATCAAACTTTTCCATGAAATAAAATTTTCCTTGTTAAGCTTGGGTACCTTCCTTTTGGACATCTTGATCTTTAGCTCCTAGTACCTTCAAACTACTTCCTCACAAGTACCACAGCTCTGATACCAATTGTTGGAATATTAAGAATAACTAAGGGAGGGAGGGGGTGAATTAGTTATCCAAGTTCCATATGTACAAATCAAAAATTTCAGCACTTAACAAATTCATACCCATACATCCTTATCGTGCACGCATCCAATACTTGGTCAAAATAACTTTGAAGAAATGTAAACATTAAACACCACAAAATTAATCACACATTTGATGCAAGGATTTAACGTGAAAAACCAATTGAAAAAAAGCACTAGTAACATGCTACCAATTTTCACTCTTTTGAAGTGATGCCCTATGAGGATCCAACATTATTAAAGGTTACAATTCATACTATTAAATGTGACCTAGTTAAAGGATTTCAATCACCCTATTAGGAGTGATCCTTTTTAGAGGACTTTGGAACATTCCATTAGAATCTCACCCGATTAAAGGATTTATAAATGACTATTATGTCAACCTTAATCCAAAGGAATTATCTAGACTAATACAATGGTTAGAAAGTTGCAGTAGGACTTTATCTAGTAACAAAATACAACTCACTTATAGATTACAAATCTTTGGTTTAGTCATCCATTCTACTTGGCATTCATACTCTTCATCTTTGATAGTTTGTTCACCCTTCAAGCATATATCCTCTTAAGCCTTCTTGCTTTGTATGCCAATTAAAAACTCTTCTAGTTAGTGACCATGTGAAGAAACACCCTGAAATCCTTGTCTTCCTTAGGTTCTTGCACATGACAATAGTTGCTTCTAGCCTTGTATCCCCTTATAAAGAGAATTATGATCTTTTGTCACTTAATCATGACTCTCCATCGTAGGATTAGATCAAATTCATTGAAGCCTCCCTCTTTCCATTTTGTTCCCTCTAGAAACTTCTCTTGCAATCCTCCTTATATTCACCTCAAAATGATTTATCGTGATTTTTGTGCCTCCAACTCCTCAAGCTTATCTTCCACACACTTTACATAATTCAAGAAATCAACTTTGTTAGATTAGATCTGTCGAATCTTTGATTTAACACATTTTTCTATTACTCAACATCCACACTATTTACTCAATAATAATAGTCTTCTAATGCTCAACCAACACTAGGTTGCTCAACATCTACTAAGTCTTCCTCACTTAGTCACCACTATTATTTCCTTGACACTTGAAACTTTTTTTTTTTTACAGGCTCTCAACACCTACTCTATTTTTTGACACTTGACACCTACTAAATTTTGCTTGGCCTGAACTAAATTTTCTTGGCTTATACTATTTTCTTGGCTAGGCTTGGAAGACACCTTTTTATGAAAATACTTCTTCTAGGCTTAGCTAAAGTAACCATTCACTATATCCTTAAGTAGAACAACAATACACTATATCATCAATGCCTTACTTGGCCTTAGTGTTCCTTTTATACACCATATAACTCAACCTTTCTCTAGGTACTCTTATTATGCTTTCTTTTCAAATCCTCTTCATCAATCAATCAAATGATAGCATCCAAACCAAAAAAAAAAATTGTCTCACCAGCAAGTAACAAGTTTGACATTAGTGACAAAATATTGATTGTTCAATGATAGATTCCACGCTTCATACAATCTCTTTTCAACACTTCAATAGGTCTTTGTACCACTTCTTATAATTTTAAGAATTTTCAAAATCCCAAAGCCTATAACCAAATTCATCAATGCCATATCCAACAAATATACACTTCTTAGATTTAGCTTCACAACCAAAGGTTTTGATAAAAGAATAACTCACCATCTTATCATTTCATGCTTCCTCTATAATACCACAACCTAAAGGAGTAGAGGGACCTCTATTTATCAAATATATAACATTATTGACAACCTCCTCTCACATTTTTAAGGGAAACTCAACATGCAACCTCATTCTCCTTGTATGCTCCATTATTATTTTCTTTTTCATGCATTTAGCCACTCCATTTTCCTATGGAGTCCTTGGAATAGTTTTATGTCTACAAATACCATTAGTGGAACAATAATATTCAAATTCATTACTATGATACTCACCACCATTAACAAATTTGAGACATTTTAATCTTTACTAGTCTCATTTTCAACCAAGTATTTCTATTTCTTAAAAGCTACAAATACATCATATTTGTGTCTAAGGCAATAAACCCATACTTTTCTAGTTGCATCATCAATAAATGTAACATAATAATGAGATACACCAAGGAAAGATACCTGAGATGGTCCCTATAAATCTATATGCACAAGCTCTAATTTCTTATTTTTCTTTTCCTTCCCACTCTTCACAAAACTCACTCTCTTTTATTTTCCATACACACAACTTTCACAGAAATCCATATTGACACATTTCAAACTTGGTAAAATTTTATTTAAATGAAGTCATTTCATACCTTTCTAACTCATGTACCCAAGTCTTTTTTGCCATACCATTGTATCAAAATCTACAACAACTGTTTGTCCTCCTTGCTCAACTATAGCAACTATTTCTGAACATTTAGTTTTTTTTTAAACATTTCAAATAGAAGGAACAATATGACTTGTATAGATATATAAGGTTCTTACTTACACATTGTTTTCTACTACTAAGGAACCTTTTGAAGCCTTCATATTTTCCACATTAAAAGTAATTGTGTAACCCTCATCACCTAGTTGCCTATTGAAATTAAATTCCTACGTGGTCTTGGAACATATCTTACATCTTGTAGTAGCCAATGATTCCCATTCTACAACTTAACGTTAATTTTTCCCTTTCCAACAATCTAAAAAGTTGTATTATCCCCCAAATAAACAAGACCAAAATCCCCTTGGACATAATCAAGAAAATAACCTCTATGGAGAGTAGAATGAAATGAAGCCCTTGAATCTAGAACCTATGAGTCATCAACAATTTCTAGAGAAATAAGCAAAGCATCCTCTTCAAATTTGTTGCTTATCACATTTTACTCATTATTTCCATGTTGGTTTTCTCCTTCATTATTCTTTTGAGTCCAGCAATCTTTCTTCTTATGCCCTAGTTTTCTACAGTACTAGCAATCTCTTGGTCCTCTAGATTGAGACCTCTTTCCCTTTGACTTTCCTCTTGATTTCCCACAATTTCTAGAATTTTTTACTATCTAATTTGTTCTTCCTTTTCTTTGTGTGTTCAAAACACCTCTTGATGTATATCCACCTAAATTTTTCCTACACATTTCCTTACTTAGAATAACACCAATCATGTCATCAATTTTTAGGGTATTAGATCTAGAAACAAAATTACTCACAAACATTACCGAGTCATTCTAGCTTTTGGGAAAAGAACACAAAATCAAGAGAGCCCTAATTTTTTCATCAAAACTAACATTTACATAATATAATTGAATGGCAACTATATTAAACTCATTTAAATGATCTGCAACAAATCCACCTTCTACCATCTTCATGTTAAATAAATAATTACTGAGAAATACCTTATTTGAAGTGGAGGGCTTTTCATACAACCTTTCTAGGGTTTTCATCAACACTTCTATTATCTTAGCTTTTGTAGTAGTAAATTCCACCAATTGCGCTAAGCATAAACAATTACTTCCAAGTCCTTTCAATCCAAAATATCTCATTCCTCATCTGTCATAGTTGTTAGTTTCTTGGATTTTCCTTCCAATGGCTACCATAAATCCTTCTGATAAAGATAGTTCTCTATTTCATTTTCCATAACTAAAATTTTTACCCATTAAAATTCTCAACCTTTAGCTCACCCTCATTTACTATCGCTCCCACTCAACTATGAGACTCATTCTCAACTATGAGACCTTCCTATAGAGGACAACTAAAAAAATGACAATATCTCTCTCTGATACCACTTGTTTGGATTAACCATAGATAGATATATAAATCACATGCAAATATAACCAATATTAGAAAATAATAAATCGTACAAAAGAGAACATAATACACAAAGATTTAGCGTGACTCATCCAATTCCTACGCTACATCCACCACCAACAAGTCCAATATTATTATCCAATGATTAAAATTTGCAATCCCTTATATCTCAATACCATCGTAAGATGATACAATCTCATCATACATCATGAAATCCCCAACATAAGTCATGTTGTACAAGCTTTTTGTTGCTTACAAAATTAGGGCTAGAATAAGTCATGCAATAGAAAAATAGCAAATGAAACCTTTTACAATCATAAAGTCATTTAAGCCTTTAAGGGTGTTTGTAATGTCCCCTTTTGGGATATTAGGGTTTATATCCTTACTGTAATATGTTTTCTCCTTTTTTGCTCTCAGATTGTGGCTCATTTCTCTCTTTTTTATCTTTATTTTTTCCTTACTTCTCATATGCTCTTTGACTGTTGTTGTCTCTTATCTGCAATTATAATATTTGCATTAAGATAAGTTGTGCTAGCCACTGTTTATTCTCTTTACTAAGTGGATTCTGTAAAATCAATTCTCCAAATCTATATTTTGGATAGCCAATCAGCTTAGTAAATATATGTTTCGAAGAGCCACAATGAGAAGGTGCCACTTCAATATCATTAACCCCTATTTGTGAATGGATAAACAATATGTCTATTATGAATAATCGTATGTTATTGTAGTTTCATTAATATTAATGGTAATATAACTTATATATTTATACCATCAAGCTTAATATCATAATGTATATTGTATTATATTGTACCATATATTTGTTCAATCCATAATGTACAATAATATAATTAGTATATATTTATATATCCAATATTTATTTAATAATAGTGCACATAATTGATTAATAACATTGTTTTTATTATTATTAAATCATATATATATCTGTGTGTGTGTGATATTCACAAATCTTGATTACTTTACTAATATTATTAATCTTTAATTTATTATATTTTAAAACTATTATCATATTATAATTATAATATAATATCGTAGTGTATGATAATAACATTATTATTTCATTTATTAATAATTATTTGACCTTTTATATTACCTTATTACCTTAGTAACATATTATTATTATTATATCAATAATATATTATTATTTATTCTTAATTATTATCATTGTATAATATGTTATTCAAATATTCATATATCCTTAAATTTGGGCTCATGACAAGCTCATGACAGTGTTGCCCCTAAAAACCCCCATAGGGGCATTGCCCCTTGACCCCACCTTGTACTAAGACAAGGAGTGCACCTAGGGTGCTATCCCAAGATGTTTTAAGGGGTGTTGCCCACAAACCCCCCAAGTAATAATTTGGGGGGAAATTGTGCTAAATAAGGTGGGAAAAATTAACCTCCAAGTCTTATTAGGCATTACATCATAAAAATTAAGAGAATAATTAATTTTGGAGTTGGTACTAATCAACCCCCTTCCCCCCTTCTTAGTATCAGTTGAGATCAATAATTGATATAAGAGCATAGACCCTAATAGCTATAAGCCTAACAACTTAGAGAAGATCAAGTAGTAGACATGAAGTACAAAAAGAAGTATGAGGAATCTCTTGACGTTGTTGATGATTTCGAGGAGAAACTAAGAGAATCATTAACCAAGAGAAAGAAACTTAGTGAAAGCCATATGATCATTGAGAAATTGTAAGAGCACAATGACATAAACAATTTAGAGGAAAAAATATCTGACCTCATGACTAACAATGAGAAGTTAAAAAAGTCTATAAAAAAGTTGTAGAAATAATAGGAAGAAGCATTACAAAAGCTAAGCCAAGCCTTGAAAGAAAAAGGTGATATAATACAGGCTCTAGAAATAACTAAGAAAGCTATGAAAGAAGCATTGGAAGCCAAGAGAATTATAAGAGAATGCTAAACAAAAGGACAAGAAGATTCAAAAGCTAAGGAACTAAGGAGCACAAATGAAATAAATGAGAAGTTGAAAAGGTTCAATGATAACTCTAAGAAGATAGATGAGCAGTTCAAAGCTCAAAGAAAGACCAAGAGCACAATCAATATTGGATATGAGGGTGACATCAAGACTGGTAGAGGTGAGCCATTTAGAAGAAAGAATAAAATCAAAAAAAGATAAGGGAAAACATCATCTAAAGGTAAGAAGCCTAAGAAAACAACCTATCATTGTTATGGTAAAGTAGGTCACACCTTAAATGTATGTTGGCATAGAAAGGTTGCACTCACATCACATAATACCTTCTATGGGTATTGCAACACATGCCACCATTATGGTCACTCTTCACAAGAGTAAAGATCTCATTCATATGAGAAAATATTTGATGGGTACTATTACTTTTGTAACAAGTATGAACATAAGGCCAAAGTCTATAGATCAAGGGAATGGTTAATCCAACAGTCTCTAGGAATGTCTAGTTCCAACTAGAAGAATAAGTTCAATACACTTGTATGTTCAACCTTTGAAAATAGAGGAAGTATGAAAAATTATTGTAAGCTAAGATCTAGTCAAAGAATCTACTCAACACCATAGAGAGGAATGAGCATGACTTATCACTATTGTGACAAGATATGTCATCTTGCTAGAGACTATAGATTGAGAAGAGGATCCTACGTGAAAAATTTGGATAATAGAGGAAAGAGAAAGATTGTGTAAAAAGAGGAATTCAAAAGAGAATTCAACAAAGTATGGGAAAAGAAGGTTAACGAGAAAAAAAGTGCCCAAGTCTGAAGAAGTTGGAAGCTCACTGGTTGAGGGTGAGACCTCTAAGATGAAAAAAGCTAATCCAAGCTTAGAAGGGGTTGTGTGTGAAAGAAAATATCATAAAGTAGTCCCCTATTCAAAATCAATGGAAGGTTTCATTAAGAAAGAATAAGGAACCTATGATGAGACAAGAGTGTGTAAGGATTATGACCATTGCTCCATGGGTCATTGGCATTTACTGCAACATGATCAGTAGGTAAATAGTTTTCTTACCATTGGAAATTAATTTTAACCTAATAATTATATATTAAAGGTTATAGGTTAAAAAGGTTTTAGTAATCACTTTGCAAACTCAAACTCTTGAGCTGAGAAAAACCTATGAAAACCTAGCCAAGCAATTGCACCCCATCCCTCTCACAAAGAAACCCCCAACCAAAAGGTGTATAGTTAGAAGAAAGAATATTGAATTTTTTGTAGAAATGAACAAACAACAGAATGGAAAATAGTTTTCATAAGGTTATGCTGATTAGAAATAAATAATCTAATGAGATAGATTATTTGATTACCTCATTAAGATGTGACATAGGAAATCAGACATTAGCACTATTGTCACTGCCTACTGATGTGCTACTCATTGAAACTATGAGTGCATATTTTAAGTGTAAAAACATGGAGCTAGGAGTAGAGAAAATTAATGAGGTATTCAGTACATTATTAGAGAATGAAAGAATGAAAAGGGAATAGGAACACCTATTGAATACCACATTGCATCATGCAACAAACATTCTTGACTTCTTTAAGGAAGATTGGGTGAGACTAATACTTAGAAGAGTACATGGAGAATAAATTTGTCTTGATAGGCCCTACATAATTTAAATTATCTAGAGGGTAACAAGGTTTAATGACACTAGAAAAAAATATGAACACATGAAAAGTCACATGTGATAAAATTTTAGAATGATATTAGCAAGGAAGGAAGGAAGATAATTGGCCATAAATTATATACCAAACCCTAAGATGAGTTTCATATAGAAAATCAAACAATGTTCCATGTAGAGAAGTACACATAGCATATCAAACAATTCACAATAATGCCCTACTTAACCTAATTAGATGGATGTATGAGTAGCTGATGATGAACCTAAAAAAGATCAAAGAAAGCCACAAGGTACATCCATTCAAGTATAGAACCATACTAGTATGCATATTCTTGTATTTCAAGCAAGAATACCCTAGACAAGTTTTAGTTAATTGGTTAAGGGATAGGCCCACTTCTAAACAAATAGGTAAGAAGTATATGATGATATGATTTTCTTAAAAGATAATTTAATTGATTCATGGAACTAATGTGGATAAGGGAAAGGAAACCATTTACTCTAGTAGAGGTGTATAAGAACAAGCTATATTTTGTATCCTAGATAGATACCTGCATGATATAGACTTTGAAGCCCAAAACACATTGGCTTACAATATTTTAGTATGATATGATAGAGCAAGAGGCTAGACCCTACTTCAAACTACTACTATCAATGTGTGTTAATGCCAAGGTACAGATGCATGACACTAGCATGATGAGAAGGAGTACAGTAACTAGGATCAAGAATGAAAAGGATAAAACCAAAAATGGAAGAAAGGAGGGAAAGCAAAAGAAAAGATGAAAGTAAATTTCAAACATATTCAAGACAAAAGAAGAAATTAATCAGTGAGGAGATGCCAAGCCCAAGGAGGTAGGAAGGGGGAGATATACACATAGAATCAAGAAGAGAGGAATCCTCTTCTAAAATAGAGTCAAGAAAAGAGGACACAACCAAGAAAAGGAGGAGAGAAGGTGAAGTAAAGAAGATACAATTACCAATTCAAAGGAGACAAAATCCATCTATATGCAAATCAACATCAAGGATGATGAAACTTGTAAAAATAGGTAGTAGTATAACCCCTCCATATTAAATAATGGATATTGTAAATGATTATGTATATAATAGAAATTATAACACAATAAAATATAGATACTCATGAATGAATGAGAAGGATCAGAACAATGTCATAAGTATTGTATTAGTTAGTATGAGAACCTACAACATGTCACCTAAAATAGTGAAAAGTGAGTTACCAAAAGAGCTAGTAATTATCATTTGGAGAAGATGGCATGAAGGAATTACTAAACTCAAAGCATTCCTAGATGGTACACTAAGGTTAGACTAGAATACATTGCATCAAAGAGGAAATTATATGTGGATGTATACTTTGAAGCATTTATAGCTCAAAAAATGTTCACTAATAACTATAGGAGGAGAAAAAGAAGTGTTTGAATTTTTAGTCAAAAGATGGAAGTCTATAGAAAAAGAAAGGGAACCAATATGTGCCCAAAAGAAAAGAAAGCAAGAAAAAGCACAAAATTTAGTCGATCCTAAATGGAAGGCTGTTCATATTTAGGAGAAGAAGAAGAAGATTAAGCCCATTAGATCAAGTAGAGTAGTCGAAGAAGAGGAATGGATTGAAGAAATTCTAGAGATACTTGTTGATTGAAACCCTCTTACATCACCAACGAGAGAAGAGTATGTAGTCACTCATAGAGGAGTTGATCCAAAAATTCAAAAATCACCATAAAAAATCAATCTGCAAACAACTCCACCAACATTGGAACAAGTTGAGACTCTCAATCAATTGTGCTACCACAAGTAGCTGATAGAGAAAAATCATAGACAACATAATAGGAAGAACAAGAGGACAAAGGTTCTACTCAACCTAGCTGACAAGAAAAAAATCAACAAATAGAGAAAAACAACACAACAGAAGCCATTATAGAAATAAAAAAGGATGCAATAGATGTGTTGACATCACAAGGAGATAATGCTAGAAAAGAAAAGAAGAGTCCAAAAAAGAACATGACCAAAGATGTACAAAATGACCTAGAACAAGAAATCAAGAAACATGAAGCCAACCAACTAGTCAACCTAGATACTCCAAAAAAGTTCAGAATGACTATTGGAGTCACTATAATGCCCACTCATAGTTTGCTTTCCTATTCTGATTGCCAAAATATTTTATGTCTATTTCATGTATGTGTTGGTTTTAGAGATAATTTATTTACTATTACATGTTGTTATATCATAAATAGGATTACACATATATAGCAAAGATGATTAATTAGTTGATTATCTTTCATGTGTTGATTGATGGTTATGATTACTAGCACATTAATAATGCTTTAATGATTCTTAGTTAGTAAATATGAATTTCTCTCATGATGATGGAATATGATAGGTCTACAAATGATGATTATTTTATATTCATAGTGATGCATTGTTACATCTAAACATTTAATGATTTGACTTGTGATTTATTATGGTACTTACTTCATACTTGCATGTGTATGGTGTGAGTGTCTATTTTACTTATTTGTCTAACATGTCTAATATGGTTAAGGGAGGGAGTCATAGTCACTTGCTAGTTAGGATCTACATGATGTACCACTCCCTACCATTTCATATTTAGCTTAGGTATATATGCATTTGTACATGCTCATCTTTTATTTAGGTTCCAAGTACCGAGCATCAACTTCTTTGAATTGTTTGAATGAGTGTGCCTTATCGCAAAACTCAATTGTAAGAATGGGAAGATAATGATCAAGTCCAATCCTAGCCACAACCTAAATACTTATCCTACAAGGATGGCTAGTAACTAGTTATCTACCCTTTTTAAACCCGTGAGTCTTTCTATGTGAATGTTGTTTGACTTTCACTTTGGTTAGTTTTCCTTATGTATTTCATGTGGTTTGAAGGGGGAGAGAAAGTAAAAGGGAGAGATAAATAAAAATAGGGAAATTAAAATAAATGGGGGGATAAATTAAATGAGAGTCACTTGAAAAGGAGGAGATAAAGAAAGGGGGAGCTAAACACACAAGAAGGGAGACAAAGTACCCACATAGATAAAGAAGATGGAGATATACCATAAGGGGACATGATGCACGAAGATATAAAAAAATGGGAGACTACCCTAAATGGAGAGCCACACATACAAAAGTGTAGATGTAAAGGAAATGAATAGAGGGGAAGTCAAAAAGGAATGAAGCAAAGAAAATGGCTAAAAATGGGTAAATATATTTACCAATGAAGATTCTACTAGTAGTAATCCCAAACAACTAAAGCACTAAGGCAATCAAGTCAAGGAGGATCATTAGTTTTTCCATCAATGCTAAAGGGGTAGATGTTTTACCCTGCCAATCTCATTGGCATTGCATAGGGAAGTTGGTGTTGTAAATACTTTATACACCAAAGTGTTGTCATTGATTGGAAACTAGTCAAGAGGAGTATACCATCTTGTGTAATAGTAGACATCTACATCAGTTTGTATCAGATATGAAGACAAGACAAATACTATTACAGTCAACATGAAGAGTCATCACTATGACATGGTAGATACATACACCAAAAACATTCAAATGGATTAGCATTCTAATAGAATGACAAAAAGAAAAAATAGCAAAGGAGTTGAAGCTAGAAACAAAGAAGAATGATATAGCTACAAGTCTAGACCTATGATGTAAGTGTCACGGGTATTTTATGAACCACTCAATGGTGGAATTCAAAAATTGAAATCATTGGTTTGAGGAGGATAATTTTCTAAGGTTACAAAACCCATAAATAAAAGACTTCATAACATCTAAAGAATTAGTGAATAAGAGTTGATGTGTGTGGAAGTTAGTGTGTGTGTATGTAGATGCATGAGAAGATGTAAAGAGAAACAAGAAGCATAAGATGATGTACTAAACTAGTTTGAAGGAAGAGGAGAATAAAGAGTAAGAGCTTTTGAACAAAAGAATGAGATGAAAGGCTTTATCAGCCTGAAGGAAATGTTGCACACTATAGATAGAGGAAAGATGATAAAAAAAAAGAGTAGTGATATAAATACTATAATAAAATTCACCCAAGTGACAAGACAAGATCAAGTTATCCTCTAAATATATAGATTGGAGATCTATTAGGCAAGGTGTAATGCATATTCTAGATCACATTTGATTATTCTTTAAGCATTGCAATCAATTTGTAAGATCTTAACTGAGCATGCTTTAGTAGCAATCATATGAAAAATCCTCTAACAAGGTTTCTCTTAGAAGGAGTGCTAAAATTCTTTTTTTCACAAAAGCTTGCACCCTTGTCCAAAGTTTCTACCTAAGGAAAACCTTGTGAAACATGGAAACAACCTCCACATTGTGGGACTTGAACAATGAGGTTGAGTCTCCAAAGAAGGCCAACTTTCTTTGCTATCATGATGCACCTAAACTACACTTGAAGAGGAAAAGGAAGAAGGAATACATGAAAGAAACTACCTAATCTATTCTAAGGAGGTGATGCACCAAAATAAGGTGTTCAATCCTACCTCTGCCCATATATGCACAGTTAACCAGTTATAACCTCAAAGAATACAAATTTAGACCTTGTTTAATCTAACAACCACATGTAGATTAGACAACAAAAGAATGCTATAGGAAGAAACTTCACTCAATATCATTCAAATGCAAAAACTAGATAAACAAGAAAATTAACCAAAGGAAAAAAAAGTCTTGCACAATATTTTAATAGCTAAAAGAGATACAACAAAGAATTACAAAGGCTCAGAGGTAAAGGGAAATTATAATGCACATGCAAAACACGCCAAAGAAAATAGAGAAGAATCACACTAGCCTTAGAAGGGCTACCAAATGTGTTTTTATAGCTTAAGCATAACTAGATATTTTTGTCCAAGAACCACTTCACAACCACCACATCCAACCATTATTAAAAATCTGAAAAATATCTAATCATGGTAAAAATTGGATGCCAAAAATTCACTTGTACACAAATAAAGCCTTGAGAGGTCAAGAACAACAACCATCTACACATAGTCTAATTTCTCCACTCTTCTTCCTAATCAATACAAGGTTAGCTACCCAATAGGAATGCTTGATGGGATAAATGATATTGGCTTCAATCAATTTGGATAACTCTCATTAATGGCTCAATCTTGGGATTCACTGGCCTCTGCTTTTGCCTAATAGGTTTGACATTATCAACTAAATCTATGGTATGTTGAAATAGACTTGGGTCAAAACCCTTTAAATTATCATATGTCCAAGAAAATAAATTAATAAATTCTTTAAATAGATGAACAAAACTTTCTTGCTTGATTTTAGAACATACCTTCCACATGTTTAGCATCCTTCCATCACCAACTACAACTGGCATTGATCATCATTATTTGCAGCAAGGTTCATGCCTTTATCCCTTGCTTGGTCATTAGGATTGAAGATACTCTCTAAAGTAATGGGGCCCTTAGGCAACTTATTGGAGCTGAGATTGATGATTTGATCACCATACTGGGCATGCAATCTTGATTGATTTGTATCCAAGAATGTTGCTTCATTCTACAAGAAACTTACAATTTGTGCATCGGATTCAAAGACATACCAATTGATATTATTATCAAGGATAGTGGTCTAATCACCACTTTAATCTTCTATCTCTACTCATCTTCAAGGCTCTTTGGGACATCATAAGATGCACCCACTACTGCAAGTCTATTAGCATGCCTATTCTCTTTTCTAGGGATTCTTTGAATATTAAATGCATTAAAATTTTCAATAAAATCCCATACTCTATGTTTATAAGACTTGAGAAAACCATTATGGGTGATATTTTGATTCCTCACCTGATTAACCACTAGCTTGCTATCTCCATATACACTCAAGATTTGAATTCCTCTTTCTTGAGCATGTAAGAGACCCTAAATTAATGCCTCATACTTGACCACATTATTGGTACAACTAAATTGAAGCCTAAATGAGAAGTAGTACCTTTCTAGTGCAGGAGAAACCAACATCACACCAACCTCTGATCCATTTTTATTTCTTGATCCATCAAATTACATACTCATGTCCCACTTTTGTCTTCTTTATTCTTCATCAGGTTAGGAATGAGAGTATCTTTCTCTAGTATATAATAAGTACCAAGGCCTATCTCTAAGGTTTTTGATATAAGATCAAATTGATATTCATTAACCCACTCATCTAATAGGAAATTAGGTATCTCTGATAGAGAAGTGGTAGGCTCATTTTCTATGTCATTTTCATCTATGTTTAGGATGGTGCAATTCATATTGATGAGATTGGGAGTGTAGGGTTCAATATGATGGAGGGCTAATGGTTCTACTTTGATCAAAGCTTTGGTTCCATACCTTGTTCTAAAAAACATGTATGACCAATTAGAGGATATGTAACCACCTATGTGTGTGGTGAAATCTCTTGAAAGACAAATGGAAAAGTGTGGTTTAACTTCAAAAATTGATATATCTTGGACTATAGTACAATTAGGGCATGTGTGTAGGGCCATTTTGACATTTCTAAGGATTCCCATAGTCTTGATGGTACTACCATCTAGCTGCAATACAGCCTTAAAGGATGGGCTAGCCCCTAAATCAATCATGCAATTGTGGACTAGTTTATCTCCTATATTTAAAGAGACATATAAAGGAGGAGGTCTAATTTTCTTACTTGTTTCTCTTTCTTTGCTTTATTGTACCATGCTTTTTACACTCTTCTCTCTAGGTAGTTGATCTCTGAGTTCAATGCTTTCCAATTCTTGCTACATTAGCATCTTCTATGATGGTATGGTAGCCACAACATCCCACTTAGAAATGTTCACATTGGTCTTCCTCATTTGATCTACTACACTAAAAGATGCATTAGATGCCTTAGTAGAAACTTTAGGAGCTACATGTGTAGAAGGTTGGGATAGAACAACTTGAGTAACACCCACATCTCTCTTGTTATCATTTTTTTTTGCTACTAAGAAGCATTGGCAAGTTGCTTAGCATTATGTTTCTGATCCACTACTTGTACATGAGGCACCACACTTGATGTTGAAGCTTGATTAGGAGGAGGAGTAACATCTTCAATAGCTCTTCTCTTGGTTCTAGTATTGTAAGCACAAGAATCTTGGTCCACATTACAATGCTCTTCCACTAGATGGTTCATGAAAGAACAACCACCCTACTAAAAAGTATCAATAGGTTTATTAGAATTGTGTTGCTAAGAAACTACTCACTCTAGTATAGTTAATGCCAAGTAAGATTCTACCTTCTGACACATGCAACATCCATAGGAGTAGTTACAAGAAGGGCAGAAATCTTGATCTTGGGCAAGATTGCTCTGAGGGACTAAAGCCCTATTTATATTGGTGTTTGTAGTTTGGGGGTGGCCAATAGGTCTATTCTAATTGTGGGGGTGGTTGATAGGTCTATTCTAATTGTAAGGGTCATGACTCTAGTTCAGAGGTCTATTATCTATGGGACCTTGATACTAGAGTTGGGAAGGCTTATTATTTTAAGCTTGTTGCCTCTTCATAGTCACCAACTCATTGCCCATTTTTTGCACTACTACATTATTCTCTTCCATCTTCTTTTCTTGATCTTCCATCCTCTTATCTACATTCTGCATTAGTGTCTGGATCATGACCTCAAACCTATCAACTCCATTAGAGGATGTGGAGGCTATTGGGACCACAACAACAGGCTAACTTATAGAGGAAGTATGAGTAGGGGCTAAAGTAGGCTAATGATTGGGCATGTCAGGGAAGAAAGGCATTGGTGGTCTTGGAGCTAACTTCGGTTCTTATATCAATATATTTTCTAATGTTATGAAAACCTCATAAGCATTTGGTAGAGTGTCCCCTCACATAGATTGTAGTGGTAGCAATATAACTATTGAAGGCTCTAAGGTAATACAAGAATGCATTACCAAGAGAAGGTTTTATTGTAGTGGATATTTTGTCCCATGTTTTCTGAAATCTATAATTAAAATCAATCATACATTCATGGGGTGCCCTCTTGATAGTTGTTAACTATTGTAAAAGAAATAAGTGATCACTTTTGTCCTCAAAATACTTGCATAGGGCTACTCCTAAACCATCCCAATCAACTATAGAGTTATGAGGTAACTCTCTATACCACTCTAGCACTTTCCCCTTTAGGGATGAAGCTAGAAGCATAACAATAACATCATCCTTAGATAACTCCTTATATATTACAAACATTTGTAACTTCTTGGATGTGTTCTAAGGGGGAGATGAAGGTTTCACTAGTAAACTCAGGTATACTTTTAAGATTTGATACTAGTATGTCATGCCTTTGGGCTAATAGGAGAGGACTTCCACCATTAAAGGTGGTGAAAGCATGTGCTCTAGCCATGTAAGCAAGTGATCTATTGATAAGAATAGATAGTATTCTAGGTTAAGATCTGACAACAACTTGGTCTGGAAGCCAAATGTGGAATGGAGTAGAGTCACCAAGTGCTTGGATATGAGCCTCTGGAAGGCCTAAAAATATCGAGAACAACACTATCTTCTCAACACGTATTGGATCTTTTCTTCTTCAACACTAGTGAACTTGAAATCTCCTGAATGTGGTCCCACCGAGTGTGCCAAAAATTGTTGTCACAAAACCTTGCACCCTTGTCCAAATTTTTTACCTAAGGACAACCTTGTGAAACATGGAAAAAACCTCCAAGTTGTGGGACTTGAATAATGAGGTTGAGTCTTCGGAGAAGGCTAACTTCCTTTTCTATCAGGATGCACCTAAACTACACTTGAAGAGGAAAAGGGAGAAGTAATACATGAAAGCAACTATCTAATCTATTCTAAGGAGGTGATGCACCAAATAGGGTGTTTAATCCTATCTCTTCCTATATATGCATAGTTAATTAGTTATAACCTCAAAGAATATAGATTCAGACCTAGTTTAATCTAATAACCACATGTCAATCAAACAAAAAAAGAATGCTCTAGGAAGAAACTTCACTCAATATCATTCAAATTCCAAAAATAGATACAATCATGAAAATTGTAGAATATAGACAAAAACATTAACCAAAGGCAAATCAATCTTGCATAGTGTGTTAATAGCTTAAAGAGATACAATAGAGAATTACAATGGCTTGGAGGCAAAGGGAATCTACAATGCACATGCAAAACATGTCAAGGAAAACAAATAAGAATCTCACTAGCCTTAGAAGGGCTACCAAATGTGCTTTTATAGCTTAAGCATAACTATATATTTCTAATCGAGAACCACTTCACAACCACTACATCCAACCATTATTAAAAATCTAGAAAATATCTAATCATCATACAAAATTGGATGTCAAAAATTTACTTGTACACCAAAAAAAGCCCTGAAAGGTCAAGAGCAATGACTATTAACTTTTGACTAAGTAGATGGATCAACTAGTAGTGATGGAGTATTGCTCTACATTTATCAGACCTGGGGAATGATGAAAGTGGTTTTAGGAGATCAAAAAGACTAGGTTTATCATCAAAGAGATGCTTCCTCTATCATCAACTTGCAAAATTAGTTGTGTTATCAGTCAACTAGAGTTAAACCATTAGGCCTTGCCACATGGACCAATCATCTTTTACCATTCTGCTACTTTGCAAAGTCTTCCTTTTTTGACTACCCATGATTGCAACTTTTCCACTGCCTTTCTTCATTAACAAGTATTGCTTGTGAAACTATGACCAACTGACTATCATTTCTTTGCATCCTCCCCTTGAAATCTTTCATTAACCACTATGACTTCGTGAGGATTGAGATCTTGACTAAATTCGCACCAATGCTACTATGACCTGAGGTTCATCTCTTAACCTTGTAACCAAGTGAAACAAACAAAACCACTTGATCGCAACTCTAACCGTAGCTTCTTCTTAACATGTTGCAATAGTGTGTTGGTTATAGATCTAAAAAGATCTAATTATGTGAAATGTATCCTTGAAACATTGAATATTTTTCCCTTTCCATACTATCACTACTTAAACCACATTGTGTTAATTTAACCAAGCGAACACAGTGCAATTGTGCCATTGAGGCCTAAACCTTGGTTAAGCCAACTAACTTTGCAACAATACAAACACAATGAAATCATTCCTTTTCTTTTTAAACTCTAGTTAGCTCTTAGCCTACCATGACTGAGCAAAACCAAAGGGTGATTGCATGGTCGCAACTTGAAATAAATAAAAAACATACATGAAAAAAGGTTGTGAGACTTAGGATAAAGGACATAGCCAATGCTAAATTATTTCATGAAAACCATTTGATATTTGAATTTTGAAAACCCTAGGTGACCATCGAGTGGCCTATCATTTGAATTTGATCTTTTGGTGGGAGGGCACTTTTGGTTAAGAATCCTTTAATAAAGTAGCTTTGACAAGATGATTATAATCCTAACAAGTTGTAAACATTATCAACTAGATGTATTCCTAAATGGAAAAAGTTGTATCTTTTAATTGGGTAACCTTTTATCTATAATAAAAGGATAGTGGGTATATTATTTCCACCATGGTTTTTATCCTTTCATTGAGGTTTTCCATGTATAATTATGTGTGTCAATTGGTGAATGCTTTTGTCACTTCCAGATCTTTTTTGGTTTTGTCACATCGATGTTGACTAGGCTATGACCATCAAGTTTTATGTTTGTCTTCCTGTCATAGGCTTGTCTTCTTTCCTTTGTCAAGACAAGCATGTCATTCTATCAGTGGTTACACTTGCAACACTTCAAGCCTTTTGTTAATAAATTTCTAATCAATGACAACACACCAACACTTACTCAATGCTTGAGTTCTCTACTCTCCGTTTTGCTTGGTCAATCATGCTAGTGTAGTTTAGTCCAATAGGTTGTGCAAAAGAAGAAGGCAAAGAAGTATTCTAATGTTTTGGTTAAGGAAAATAGAAGGAGAAAAAGAGATCATATGACTACAAGTTCTCCCTAATCCAAGTTATCTCTAAAATGGTATTGTACTTGGGAGAAGGATCCCCTCTCACACTCCTCCTACAGAACAATCATGATTTGCATTTTCATAAAGAAAATTTTGGTTCATAATAATTACCAACTATTATAGAAAAAGGGCTAGACATTCTAACCAAAAAAAAAACTATAGTTTTTTCTCACAATTCTTAGGAAGGAATACTTTTGAAGGAATAGGTATTTTCATTATCTTCATGTAGATTTAAGCAACAACAATATGATATATGCACACAACCACCTATAAAAGTAGGATAGTAAGTTCAAAAGGTTGTTGATATGATGAGGGGAAGAATATTCCAAATATGTGAATTCCAAACTCACAGAGTCAAAATAAGAGTCAATCATAATTGTTACCAAGAACATATTCACAAAGGGTTTAAGGGAACACTGTAAAAAGTATGGTCTTTTTGAAAAATGGTTTGGTCATAGGTGGTCAGTAGAAAACATTGCTAGTTGTTAGGATTAGGAATATGAGGGCCAATTAAGTATTTTTATACTTCCCAATACATGTAGATTGAGTGTAAGAATGAAACCCTTAAATCATATTTACTATATGGTAACTATATTTTTTTACAAAGGATATAACTTTAAATTTATAGAATGACAAGACAAATTTGACCCTAGCAAACACAATTTTCAAAATAAAATGTTTAAATGTATCAACTGCAAAAATCTAATTGTAAAATTAATTCACAACCATATTTTGATGAGAATAGGAGATGAATTTTGAGGCTTTGTCAAACAAGAGGAAAAACTATTATTCAAATAGATGTGGATAGTGATCTCATTCAACCTAAATCTTTTAAATTAGTCACAAACATTAAAATTTATTACCTTAAAGCTAAATTTCATCAAGAGGTTGAATTTGAAAGAATCAACACTAGATTAATCACCTCATCATAAAATGAGATTAAAGTTCAAAACTTGAGCCTCCTAAAAAGACTAAAGGGTTCATTATCTAGTTCAATGAAGAAATTAGAGGATTCATTGCAGAAAAAAAAATATGAGGTGTCAACTAGTAGTGTCTCATCTAGGTGTAAAGTATAATTGAAAGAAACATTAATTAATAACAAGAAAAATATAGATAAGATGAATATTGAGTCCATTTTATGTTAAGAAGAGTTGATGAATCAAATGGAAATAAACAAGGAAATAAATGACAAGGCATTAGAAGCCTTCCTCCACAAAGGAGATTAAAAACTTGAATAACTCTTTGAATGACCTATGGAGGAAGGTGATATCAAAGAGAATAAGGAGGAAGCTCCCCTAGCCCCCAATTTAGAATCTATATATGAGATTCAATAGGCATCGTATCTCCCAAGGTTAGAGGAACAATTTATCTAAAATAGTTAGATATGATATGGCTAAATAAGGAATGAATTTTTTTTAAAAACATTTTTATATAAGTAATTAGAAGAGAACACAACCTTTTTTAATATAGAGGAAATTAACCCACAACTAAAGACAAGTTCTAAAAAACCATGAGAAGTTGGGGTTAGCCTTTAAATTCCCTAAAAAAATAGTCTTGATTGTGGAAATTTTCCCATAAAGAGAGGGAGGAAATCTACTACTAAATCTCTGAATAAGGCAATGGTAATAGAGGACCAAATCAAAATTACATTTATCTATTGTGTAGGGAAGGGGAAGGACCATCTTGAGAAAAAATAAAGATTTTCACCTAGAATGTTAGGGGCATAAATGAACCTAACAAAAAGTTCCTATTATAGTATTGTCTAACAACATTAAAATCTGAAATATTTTTTTTTATAAGAGACTACATTGAATGATGAGGAAGGAACTAACTTGCACAAGAAGCTAGGAATCTTGAGAACACGCACTAAGTTTATAGACAATGCTTTAAGTGGATTGCCTATTATTTATGACCCTAGGAAAGTTTCATATGAGTGTGATTAACAATATAAATTGGTAAGAAAGATGGGTTGACAACATAAGCAATAACCTAAGATATATTTTCATCAACATGTATGGTCCAGCACTTGAAACAAGTATGGATCAAAATAATCCAGGTGGATTTCCTTGTTAAGTAATAATTCAAAATTATATTGTATAATTGGGAGAGATTGTAACGTAATCTTAAATCACCATGAAAAAACAATTATCTCTTTTATAACCTCACAAGCTCAAAAAGACATCAAGGAATGGATTCATAAAATTGCCACTACCAATGGAAACTCCACTCGGAATAATCACATAATTGAGTTTGGTAATATTGCAAAGAAATTAGATATATTATTCTTTTGAGGAAAGTTAGGTTCATTCCCAAATAATTTGAAGACATCATTCTAATCTAATGGAGGTTCTGATCAATTCCATGTAGAACTAAAAATTGGGGAAAAAATAAAACCTATGAGATACTCCTTCAAGTTTGAAAAGACATGGTTTCAAGACTCAAAAAATTTAGGTATGGTTGAGGAATGGTGAAAGGATGAACTCATTTTAGGATATAAGATGATCTTCTTTAACACAAAGCTTTTAAAAATCAAATAAAGAATTCTTAAGTGGATTGTAGATCATTTTAAAAATATCTTCAAAGAGAGAAAATGTAGAGGTTAAAATTAATAACTTAAACCAAGAGGTATTTAGATTAGGCATGGACTCAAATACCATAAAGATAAATAACTTAAGAAAACAAGAGGATCTACTTGCCAAAGAAGAAGTCATCTAGAAATAAATGTCCAGAGAGTTATGGCTAATGGAAGGGAGAAGAATTAAATTAGATTTTTTCATGATACTAACAAATATAGAACTATTAACAAAATTACCAATGTTGAAGGATAAAATGGAAATATTATGAATGGCCCTTATGAAATTGCCCATGAGATAGTTGATTATTTTCAAAATTTTCTTAATAACTTTCAAGGATTTGATAACAAGTCTCAACAAGAATTGGTTGCTAATATACCTATCTTTACAAATGAAGAAAAAAAAAATCAATAAGAAAATTATAATAATAAAATATATGTGTAAAGAAAATGTTCCCGATCCAGATGATTTAGAAGTGTTGACACTTTCTTGGCATTGGACTAAGAAAGACCAAGCCCAAGATAAGTTTTGAGTGAAATAATCAATACCTTCATAAGCAGGATTCCCAAGAAAGAAAACTATGATAGCCCATAAGTCTTCAGAGTTATATCATTATAGAGTATAACATATAAGCCTCTCTATAAAGTATTAGCTAAAAGTTTAAAAGTGGTATTACATTTATCATATATAAAAAGAAAACTAGTTTCATTTTGGGGAGATCAATTTTTGGTGGAGTTATTATCATATATGAATGTATATATTCTATTCAACATTTTCCCATAAAGTCTTCAAATACTCTTTCCTTCATGTTATTTCTTATTGTACTTCTATCTTCCAAATATGTCAGAAACATTTCAAGACATCATTCACCAAATCTTCTTTATAAGTCAATATCATAGCCTCAACAACCTCAGTGTCTAGTATTCTAATCTTCTTCATTATTCAATGTCATAGCCTCAATAACCTCAATATCTAGTCTTAAAATCTACTTTATCAATTAGTGTAAAAATCTTAACACCTTTACCATATATTCTTCAAATCATTTTCATCAATTAATGGAGCGACCTTCCATTCTCTTAACATCATTAAATCATTAGCATGCTAATATTAACTCCCCAGTAGATGTTGACATAAATGAGACAAAAAAATCATAATGGTAAAAAGTTTGGTCTTAAGACTTGTTATATTGATTCATCAAATACATAGTACTGGCATATTTCATTTGCATGTATAGATCTATGAATTAATCTTCACTACTATTGAAATATTTAGAATAACTAAGAGGGGGGGTGAATTAGTTATCCAAGGTCCAGATGTACAATTAAAAATTTTCAGCACTTAACATATTTATATCCATATATCTTTATCATGCATGCATCCAATAATTCCATAACTTAGTAGGTCACTGTCCTAGGTGAAAATAACTTTGCATAAATTTAAACATTAAACACCACAAAATCAATCAAACATTTTGACACAAGGATTTAATGTGGAAACCCAATTTGGGAAAAACCACTAGTAACATGCTACCAATTTTCAATCTTCTGAAGTGATTCCCTATGAGGATCCAACCCTATAAAAGGTTACAATGCACATTGTTATATGTGACCTAGTTAAAAGATTTCAATCACCCTATTAGGATTGAGCCTTGTTAGAGGACTGTAGAACATTCCATTAGAATGTCACCCAATTAAAGGATTTACAAATGATTGTTAGGTCAACCTTGATCCAAAGGATTTATCTAGAATGATATAATGGTTAAAAAGTAGTAGTAGGACTTGAACTGATCACAAAATACAACTCACAGATTATAGATCTCTAGTTCAATCCTCCATTTTGCTTAGTATCCATACTCTTCATCTCTGACAACTTGTTTACCCTTAAGGCATTCATCCTCTTAAGCCTTCTTGATTTGTATACCAATTGCAGACTCTTCTATTCAGCCACCATATGAAGCAACACCCTAGACTCCTTGTCTTCATTAGGTTCTCACAAATGACAAAAAATTCTTTTGTCCTTGTATCCCCTTATTAGGAGAATTGTGATTTTTTTCTAGCTTAATCAGAATCATCCATCTTAGGTTTATGTCAGATTTGTCGAATCCTCCCTCTTTCCATTTTGTTTCCTCTAGAAAAATTTCTTACAATCATCCCTATATTTGCCTCAAAATGATTTATCTTGAATTTAGTGCCTCTAGCTCATTAAGCTTATCTTCCACATGCTTCACATAATTCAAGAAATCAACTTTGTCAGCTTAGATCTATCAAATATTTACTACAACAACCACATATTTAGTTTTTAAAGAGGGGTAAACACTTTGACTTGGAGCTATGAACCAATGAGGCTACAAATGGGGGACCTCATCTTCATTAGATTTGAACCTTGATGGCAAGGATAACAACTCAACAACTTAACCATCACAACATGCCATTATTGGCGAGCCACATATTTAGTTTTAGTAGTGGATTGTGAAATACAATTTTTCTTCTTACTAGTCCAAGTAACTAGTCTCTTTCCTAAGAAAAATGGTCCACCACTTTTACATTTTTTGTCATCAATGTTTCTAGCCCAATCAACATCTATATAGGCTCTCAATTCAAATTTATCAATTTTTTTGTAATATAGACCATAGTCTTTTGTCCCTTTAAGATATCTCGTTATTCTCTTGACAGCCATTAGGTAATTATCCTCAAGATTTGCAAAAAACCTTGCAACAATCCCAACAACTAGTGTAATATAAGGTTTTCTATGCACTACATATTACAATTTACCAATCATAGACCTATACAATGTTTGATTAACCTTAACAAAATCATTAATTTTTGATAGTTTGTGTGCTATCACCATGGGAGTGCTAACTAGTTTTGAATCTTCTAGACCAAAGGTATTTAAGATCTCTTTTACATACCTATACTAAGTAATGTAAATACCATATTTTATTTGATACACTTACAAACCAACAAAGAATTTAATCTATCCAAACATAGACTGTTAGAAATATAGAAGGAGTAACTTAGAGGTGGGGAGAATCAATTACCACTAAAATAAATCCTAGATCCCTTAGATGTCAACAATAAAATTTAGACTAAGAAAACTAATTGTTGTTTTTACTCAGTAAACATACTGAAAGTGTTGTAACTCGATAAATGTAGAGTGTGAATTACTTTTAGTAGGTCTTAAAACATTAACAGTAATTAATTTTCAAGCATAAGAGAAATATCAAGAGCACATGAGACACCAGGATTTAATGTGGAAACCCAATATGGGAAAAAAAACCACTGTAACTAGTTACTATTTTTCACTCTTCTGAAGTGAGCCTTGTTAGGAGCCAACCCTGTTACAAAATACACTGTTAGGTGTGACCTTGTTAGAGGATTTAATCACCCTGTTAGGAGTGGCCTTATAAGAGGCCTTAAAAAAATTCAATGGAATTTCCACCTTGTTAGAGGATTTACAATTGGTTGTTAAACCAACTCTATTAAGAGATTTTAGATCACTACTACAATGGTTAGAGAGTAACAATGAAATGACTTGATTGTGATGCAACTGAATTGTTAATCTAGATCTCTTTTTTGTTTAAACTTGATCCTTCCTGATCAAATATTACTTTTCTATTCAATAATGATACCTACTTATCCATCAATTTTTCTCTTACTTTTTCCTTCTTAAATCAATCAACACACTTGCACACACTTCAAAATCACAACTTGACCTTATATTTATATCATCTAGATTGTCAAGTCAGCTCAATAAAAATTAGAATGACCACTAATCATTACCATAGTTAGCTAGAACCAATGCTTAAAATAATTAAGCTTCTCATGCCAAAACAACAAAAATCCTTTATTGGCTAACCCTGCTCAGTAAACACTAGTTTTGAGATAATTTCTTGTGTTAACCAAAAAAATCTCAGTTAACACTATGAACTTACAAAAATCCTTTGGTAACCGAGTGAACTCAGTAGGCACTAACTCTATCCAATTTTTCTTTGTTAACCATGTGAACTTGGTTAATACCATTTTCTACCATAATTCTTCTGATGCCCTAGTGAGTTCAGTAGACACTGTCTTCACAGAGTAAATTTTAGGAACATTCAATAGACAAGGAAAATTGTCTTGTTGACCAATTGAGCTCGACAAGCACTAACTGACAATCAATATGACATTTGTGTGACATCAAATACAACACAAAATTAGACAATTGTATCCAATAATCTCCCTCTTTGGCATTGATGGCAAAACAACATGTCATAGCACAATGAAATTTGAGAGCAAGACTTTCTCTGATAGAAATTTTCTCCCTCTTAGATTTCTCACCAAAAAACTTCTTCTTTCATGTAGTAATCTCCCTCTATCAAGGAATTACATAACTTCTCCCTCTTGAAATGATAATAACAAATTTCAAAAAGATGTGACAGTAATCTTCTCCCTCTTTAACAACACATGCCAAAGACAACACATACCAAATTGTATCAATATACCTTGAGTACTAATTCATATGCAATATTCTCTTGACTATGTTACATCAACTAATTGATCTTCAACTTGGTTCCTATTGATGCATCACTAAAACTTCATTTAGTGAGCTTCAAATAGGGGAATGACCCCTAACTTACCTCTTAGATATAGGAATGCATCCTTAGGTAATGGCTTGGTAAATATGTCTGCAATCTATTATTTTGAGTGGACATATTCCAATCTGATTTCTTTGTCCTGCACCAATTCCCTAACAAAATGATATTTTATAGCAATGTGCTTAGTTTTGGAATGCATCACTAGGTTCTTCAATATGTTAATTGTACTGGTGTTATCACAAAACATGACAACTAGTTCTTTGATCTCAACCTTCATGCCTTTCAACAATTGTTTAAACCAAACAATGTTAGAACAATTTACTATTACTGCAACATAGTATGCTTCTATCATGGATTAGGATGTGTAGTTTTGCTTCTTGCTTGTCCAAGATACCAACCTTTTACCAAAAAAGAAAGCTCCACTACTTGTTATTTTTCTGTCATCAAGATTTCCTGCCCAATCAGCATCAGTGAATACTTTAAGTCTAAGTTTCCTCCAAGTTTGTACCATAAGCCATAGTCTTCAATACCTTTCAAAAATCTCAAGATTATTTTGACTTCCATCATATGATTTTCTCTAGGTTTAGCTGAGAATTTTGACACTATCCCAACTGCTAAAGCAATATCAGGCCTTGTGTGAACTACATATTATAATTTTTCAATCATTGATCTGTATAAGGTCTGATCTACTTCTTTGGAGTCATCATCTTCGGTAAGCTTGAGTCCAGTACACATAGGGGTACCAACTAGTTTAGAATCTTCCATACCAAACTTCTTGAGTATCTCCTTGATATACTTAGATTGAGTAATGTAGATACCATTCTTGTTCTATTGTATCTATAATCCAAAAAAGAATTTTATTTCACCAAACATGGATATTTCAAACTCTTTGTTTATTTGTTCTAAAAAAAATTTGAATAGATCATCATTCCCTATAAATAGAGTGTCATCCACAAATATTTCTACCAACACAATATTTCTATCTGATCCTTCCTTGATATACGAACTACTATTATCATTAGTTCTCTGAAAACCAATCTATATAAGGTAGTTATGTAACCTTTCATACCATGCTCTAGGAGCTTGTTTTAGACCATACAGTACTTTGTGTAATTTGCAAACCATGTCCCTTTTGTCTGGATCAACAAAACCTTCTAGTTGTTCATTGTAGACTTCTTCATCAAGAATACCATTGAGAAATGTATATTTAACATCCATCTAATATACTTTGAATCCTATGTGAGCTGCATATGCAAGTAGGGTCCTAACACCTTCTAACCTTACAACAAGAGCAAAAGTCTCACCATAATCAATTCCTTCTTCTTCAGAATAGCCTTTACATATCAATCTAGCTTTGTTTCTTGATACTTGTCTATCTTCATTCAACTTATTTCTGAACAATCATTTTGTTCCAATCACATTTTTATCTTTAGGCCTAGGAACAAGGGTCCAAGTTTTGTTCTTCTCTATTTGTTCTATTTCTTTATTCATAGCCTGAATCCAACTTTCATTTTCTAATGCATCTTTAACACTTCTAGGTTCAAAATTAGCAAGTAAAAATGTGCCTTTCAATTTGCTTCTTGTCATAGTACCTTCTGATTTATCTCCAATAATCTGATTAGGTGCATGATGCCTTTTGACATACTTGGCCAATACAGGTTCTTTTCCTTTTGAATGAATTGCATTGTCTTCATTTTGAATCTCAACTTCTAGCTTGGGTCATTTAGACTTGGTAGGCATTGGCTCGGTAGCCTCAGAGCATGACTCGAGTCCTTGTGACTTAGTTTGAACTTCTTGCAACTTGGTAGTTGAGGAAGACTCAGGAGGTGAAGTCTCTTTATTATTAGATGTATCTGGCAATGTATCAGGTTTGAAGTAAACAAATCTTTTGTAATCTTTTTGTTCCCTTTTGCTTTCTTCTTCAATCTTTTCTACAAACTCATCAATTCTCACATGTGCACTTTCTATGACTTTATGAGTAGACAAATTCAAATATTTATATACCTTACCTTTGCAAGAATATCCTAGGAATATACCTTTCACATCAAACTTTCCTTTTCTAGACTCTTTCAAGATATAACACTTACTGCCAAATACTTTTAGGTAACTTGTATTGGGTTTGTAGCCATACCATAATTCATAGGGAGTTTTATGTGAGTCCTTCTTCAACTAAACTCAGTTCAAAGTATGGACTGTAGTTTTGATGGCTTCCTTCCAGTATTTGATAGCAATATTCTTTTCAATCATTAGAATCCTTGCACAATCCATGATGGATCTGTTTCTTCTTTCAGCTATTTCATTTTGCTCGAGAGTACTAGGGGTTGATACCTGTGTTTTAATTCCTCTTTCAATGCAAAATTTATTGAATTTATTGGATATGAATTCACCACCTCTATCTGATCTTAAGCATTTCAATCTTTTCCCTATTTCCTTCTCTACTCTTACTAGATACCATTTGAATTTCTCAAATGCCTTTGACTTTTCCCTAACATATGTATAACAGTCATCATTCTAGAATAGTCATCAACAAAATGAATAAATAATTTTTCTCCACTATAACTTTCTATCCCAATTGGTCTACATAGGTCAGTATGTATAATTTCCAAGACATCTTCAAATTGATAGTTTTTGCTCTTAAAACTAGTCTATCCCATTTTGCCAATCTGACAATTTTTGCATAAACCAACATCTGATTTCTTCAAACTAGGGACACCTCTTACTTTTTTCAATTTTCTTATCTTGACCATATTATCAAATTTTACATGACATAGTCTTCTATGCCATAACCAACTTTCTTCCATTTGAGCAATAAAACATGAGCAATCACAAAGATCAAGATAAAATAGGTTACCTCTTGATTGTTTGCCTGATCCAATTAGATTCCCTCTATCATCTACCAGTCTTGCCTACATGAATTATACCTTGAATCCAATTTTGATTAGTTGTACTACACTTAGTAGGTTACGTTTCAGTCCTTCAATCCAATAAACATTGTCGCATACAAGTTCATTGGTTAATGATATGCGACCTTTCCCTTTTATGCAACAAGGTTCATTGTTTCCAAACCTTACACTAACTCCATCATAGTGTTCAAATTTTTTTTTATCTCTAGTCATATGATGTGAACATATACTATCTATGATCCATGTATCATTTTTACTAACATGAGAGATTAGTGACAGCTTATCTTCTTCTTCATTAAATTCATCTTTTACAGTAATGTATACTATCTCATCTTCACTGTTATCAAAATCTTTAGCTATAAAACAAGTCTTCTTACCTTTGTCTTTGAAGGATTTGTGACTTTTTGGATTTCTTTTTTCCTTTGTACTTGTGACTCTTCTTCTCATCCTTGCTTTCTTTGTTTGGGCACTTGGCAGCAATATGACCAATTTCTAAACATGAAAAGTAGATTAAAAGAACTTTATCTTTGTACTTTTCTCTTCTTCTAGAATATTTCTTTGCAAGTAAAGCTTCAACAACTTCAAGATCACTATCAAAACCTTCCTTCACTTCCTCTTCACTTTCTAACTGAATGTCCTTTATTTTCTTGCCATTCTCTTTGAGTGAAATTTTAGCCTCAAATGTAGATTCAATATTTTTGGAAGCTGGAACATAATTGTCAAAGTTGTCTAGCTCAAAAGTTGTCAATCTTCCTGCCAAGGCATCCAAACTTAATTTATGATTTGGATCACACCTCTTTTCTTGAATAGTAGATACTCTAATTGCATAAATAGGAAGCAATGTTATAAGAAATTTACTTACAATAGTTTCTTCCTTGATTTCTCCTCTAGAGGCTCTGATTGCACTGACACTAGCTTTGATTCTTTCCACATATTTGGCAACATTTTCATCTTCTCTCATTCTCATATAATCAAGCTATCCTCTAAGGCTTTCTGCTTTGGCTATCCTTACATTTTCATCACCACCATAGATGTCCTTTAGCTTGTTCCACATATCAAAAGTAGTTTTGCAGTCTTTGATCTCATCAAATTCATCATAATTGAGGGCAGATGCAATATCAATCATCATGATGTTATGGTTCTTTTTCTCAGCAAGATCTCCAATAGATAATGTACTAGTAGGAGTTTTTTATTCTTCATCAAGGTATTTACATTCTGAATCACTAATGGTGGCCATATGAAGTATCATGAGTCCCTACCATGCTGAAAAGTTGTCTTTCTTTAGCTTTGAAATCTTTCTCTTGTAAGACATCTTGATCTTTAGCTTAGGTCCTTGAAACCTTTCCTGCAAGCACCAAAAGCTCTAATACCAATTGTTGGAAATATAGGAGTAACTGAGGGGGGGGTGAATTAGTTACTACTAAAATAAATCTTAGATCCCTTAGATCTCAACAATAAAATTTAGATTGAGAAAAATGATTGTTGCTATTACTTGGTAAACATACTGAAAGTGTTGTAACTCGATAAATGTAGAGTATGAATTACTTTTAGCAAGTCTTAAAACATTAACAGTAAATAATTTTCAAGCATAAGAAAAATATCATGAACACATGAGACAGTAGGATTTAACATGGAAACCCAATATGGGAAAAAATACCAATGTAACTAGTTACTATTTTTCACTCTTTTGAAGTGAGCCCTATTAAGAGCCAACCTTGTTAAAGATTACAAAACACATTGTTAGATGTGACCTTGTTAGAAGATTTAATCATCTTGTTAGGAGTGGCCTTGTTAGAGGTCTTAAAAAAATTCAATGGAATTGCCACCTTGTTAGAGGATTTACAACTGGCTGTTAAACCAACTCTATTAAGATATTTTAGATCACTGCTAAAATGGTTAGAGAGTAACAATGAAATGACCTGATTGTGGTGCAACTAAATTGCTAAATCTAGATCTCTTTTCTACTTAAACTTAATCCTTCTTGATCAAATATTACTTTTCTATTCCACAAGGATAACTGCTTATCCTTCAAGTTTGCTCTTACTTTTTCCTTCTTAATTCAATCAATACACTTGCACACACTTGAAAATCACAACTTGACCTTATATTTATATCATCCAGATTGTCAAGTCCACTCAATACAAATTAGAATGACCACTAATCATTACCATAGTTGGCTATAACCAATACTTAAAATAATTAAGCTTCTCATGCCAAAAGAATAAAATCCTTTATTGGCTGACCCTACTTGGTAAACATTAGTTCTGAGACAATTTCTTGTGTTAACCAAGAGAAGCTCGGTTAACACTATGAACTTGCAAAAATCCTTTGGTAACCGAGTGAACTCGGTTAGCACTAACTCTATCCAATTTTCTTTTGTTAACCATGTGAAATCGGTTAATACTATTTTCTACCATAATTTCTTCGATGCTCGAGTGAGCTCGGTAGACACTGTATTCATAGAGTAAACTTCAAGAATGTTCTGTAAACAAGAAAGTTTGTCTTTTTGACCAAGTGAGCTTGGCAAGAACTAACTGAAAACTGATATGACATTTGTATGACATCAAAGACAACACACAATTAGACAATTGTATCCAACATAGACATCTCAAATTCTTTCATCATCTCATCAGAAAATGTCTTACACAATGCAATTTTTACTCCAAATTTGATATCATCAACAAAAAATTTGGCTAGTAAAATACCTTTACCTCCTTTAGTCTTCAAGTATAGGTTGTTTTTGTCATCAGTCTTCTCAAAACCAATTTTCACTAGATAATTAAGCAATCTTTCATACCATACTCTAGGAGCTTGCTTTATACCATATAAATCTTTATGTAATTTACATACCATGTTCTTATTGCTAGGATCAACAAATCCTTCAGGTTGCTCAACATGAACCTCTTTTTCTAGTATACCATTTAGAAATGTAGACTTAACATTGATTTGATAAACTTTGAATCCTTTTTATGTAGAGTAGACAAGAAGAGTTCTCACACCTTCCAGTCTAGCAATAGGGGAAAATATCTCTCCATAGTCAATTCCTTCTTCTTGAGCATAACCTTTGCAAACTAGCCTTGATTTATTCCTTGTTACTTCACCATTTTAATCCAATTTGTTTCTATACACCCACTTGATTCCAATAAAATTATTGTTCTCTGGTCTAGGCATAGTGACCAAATTTTGTTCTTCTTAATTTGATCAATCTCTTCATTCATAGCTTTAATCCAGTCTTCATTTTCTAATGCTTCCTTCACAATTCTGGGTTCATGTAGGCCCAACAAGAATGTATCATTTTTTAGTCTATTACTTGTCATTGGCCCATCTTCTTTTCCACCAATGATTTTGTTAGCAAGATGATGTTATCTGACATACTTTTACAAACTTGATTCTATTCTTCTTTCTTCAACAATAGACCTTTTAGGGAATTCAATTTTAGGTTCATTGTATACATCTCTATCAGGTAACTCTTCATTCCTTTCTTGTAAATTATTCTTGGCATCAGTATGTAACTCAACTTCTGAATGCAACTCGACATCCATTAGATGTGACTCTTTTCTTATTAATAATACTGACCAAATTACCAAGATTAACATGCCATAACCTTTTGTGCCATAGACACACAACATCAAATTGTACAACAAGAAAAGTAGCTTCATTCATGTCAAGATAAAATAGATTACCTCTAGTCTGATCACCATACCAATAAGTTCACCATCAACATCATAGATCTTAGCTTTTCTATTTTCAAATTTAACCTTACATCCTAAACTATTCAATTGTGACACACTTAACAAATTATTGTTAAGTCCTTCCACATAGTAAGCATTATCACACATGATTTTATATGTTAGTTTTATTGATCCTTTTCCTTTTATTGGACATGGTGTATCATTACCAAATCTAACTCTATTTCCACCATAATGCACAAGAGAATTGAACTTACTTTTGTCTCCATTCATGTAATTAGAGAAACCACTTAATAATCCATTGGTCACTCTTGTCCACATAAGACATTAATGTAGTTGCCTCATCTTCATCAGAATCATCTTTAATTGCAACATAGACAACTTCATCATTATCATTTGATTCTTCATTGGATTCTTCCTTAGCAATGTATCAAGCCTTCTTTCCTTTGTCTTTATAATATTTTCAACTCTCACCTCTTTTACCTCTGTATTTTTCTTCACTCCTATTGCTCTTCTTCTTTGGACACCATGCAACAATATGACTAACCTCATTACAATTAAAACACATGATAGGTAACTTACCTTTGTATTTTCCTTTGTCTCTCTAAAATCTCCAAGGTAGCAATGCTTCAACCTCTTCTCCATCATCTTCATCTATATCACCATCACTAGAAACATATTTGACCTTTTTCTTTTTCTTCTCTTTAGGTTTTTTCAATGACAATCTGGCATTGAAAGAAAATTCAATATTTTCTATTTTGAAATCATCAAAATTTGAAAGTTCAAAAGTAGTGAGTCTAACCATCAGTCCTTCAAGGGTTAGATTACTACTAGGAACACACCTTAGTTCTTGTATGGCAGAGACTCTAATAACATAGATAAGCAAAAAGGTTCTCAATAGTTTTCTAATTACAGTCTCATCTTCAATAATACCATTTGCTCCTCTGATAGCATTAAAAACTTCTTTGACTCTTGCACAATACTGAACTATATTCTCACCTTCTTGCATTCTCATTTCATCGAACTGACCTCTAAGACTTTCAAATTTGGCTCTCAACACATTCTTGTCTCCTCCATAGATCTTTTCTATAGCATCCTACATCTTCTTAGTAGTATCACATTCTTTGATGTCATCTAACTCTAAGTAGCTTAGGGAAGATGCAAGTTCTAACATTGTCTAATTGTATTCTTTCTTCCTTTTCAAATCATCAGTAGTAGGGGCTCCAGTAGGGTCAACATGCTTAGTGGTAATAGAAGATTATGAATAATCTCCAAGTCCTCCTAGATGTAGTTTCATCAAACTTTTTCATGCAGGAAAGTTTTCCATGTTAAGCTTGGGTACCTCCCTTTTGGACATCTTGATCTTTAGCTTCTAGTACCTCCAAACTTTTTTGTCACAAGCACCCTCTAATACCAATTTTTAAAATATTTAGAATAATTGAGAGTGGTAGGGGTTGAATCAGTTATCCAAGGTCCAAATGTATAAATAAAACTTTTTAGCACTTAACAGATTCATATCCATATATCTTTATCATGGATGCATCCAATAATTTGGTAACTTAGTAGGTCATTGTCTTATGTCAAAATAATTTTCTAGAAATGTAAACATTAAAAACCACAAAATTAATCATACATTTTGATACAAGGATTTAATGTGGAAACTTAATTTGGGAAAAAAAACCAGTAACATGCTACAAATTTTCACTCGTATGAAGTGATACCCTATGAGGAGCCAACCCTATTAAAAGTTACAATGCACACTATTAAATGTGACCTGGTTAAAGGATTTCAATCACCCTATTAGGAGTGAGCCTGCTTAGAGGACTTTAGAACATTTCATTAAAGTGTCACCTAGTTAAAGGATTTACAAATGACTAAGGGTCAACCTTACTCTAAAGGATTTATCCAGACTAATACAATGGTTTGAAAGTTGCAGTAGGACTTGATCTAATAAAAAAATACAACTCAGTTTCAGATTACAAATTTGTGGTTTAGTCCTCCATTCTACTTGGCATCCATACTATTCATCTTTGATAACTTGTTCACCCTTCAATCATTTATCATCTCAAGCCTTCTTGCTCTATATGTCAATTGTAGATTCTTCTATTTGGCCATTATATGAAGCAACACCCTAGACTCCTTATCTTCCTTAGGTTCTCACATGACAATAGTTTCTTCTAGCCTTGTATCCCTTTATAAAGAGAATTATGATCTTTTTCTGCTTAATCACAATCATCCATCTTAGGGTTAGGTCAGATTCATCGAATCCTCATTCTTTCCATTTTTTCCCTCTAGAAACTTTGTTTACAATCCTCCTTAGATTTGACTCAAAATGGTTTATCTTGAATTCTATGTCTTCAGCTCATCAAGCTTATCTTTCACACACTTCACACAATTCAAGAAATCAACTTTGTCAGCTCAGATTTGTCAAATCTTCAATTTAACACATTTTTTCGTCACTTGACATTCACTCTATTCACACAAGAATAAAAATCTTATGATGCTTGATCAACACTAGGTTGCTCAACATCTACTAATTCTTCCTTTCTTGGTCATCACTATTATTTCCCTAATGCTTGGCACTTACTAAGCTTTACTAATGTTCAACACCTACTATATTTTCTAACACTACTCAGCCTAAAATAAATTTTCTTGGCTTATATTGTTTTCTTGGCTAGGCTCAGTAGGAACCTTTTATGAAAATACTTCTTCTAGGCTTAGCAAAAGTAACCATTCACTTTAGCCTTAAGTAGATCAACAACACACTATATCATCAATGTCTTACTTAGTCTTAGTGCTCCTTTTATACACCATATAACTCAACCTTTCTCTAGGTACTCTTGTTATGCTTTGTTTTCATATCCTCTTCATCAATCAATCAAATGATAACATTCAAACCAAAAAGCAATTGTCTCACCAACAAGTAGCAAGCTTGACATCATTGACAAAATAATGATTGTTCCATGATAGATCCACACTTCAAACATTCTCTTTTCAACAACTACCATTTTTTTATGGGTAATAAGATGAAGACATGGTTAATTATTATTATTATCATCAAGAATTATTTTGATAAATTATTATCGATTAAGGTCAAGTAGACTTTATTACAAGACTCCCAGATAAGAGGCTCACACTTTACCATTGCATTGTAGGCTTTTGCCTAATCTTCACTACCATTTTATATCCATAGATGTTCTAATATAAATCCAAATTGTAGATTGATTAAAGAAGGTTATTATATGTTTGAATCTCAAAAAAAAGTTATATAGATATATACACAAATGTGAGGGCATTTATGATGATCTTTGGATGTTTTAAACTGAATCCTTTTGTGACAAAAAATTATGTCAAATAGTATTTTATGACCAAATTTAATAAATTGTTAAATTGAATTGACACGTTAAAAAATAATTATCTCAATTTTTAATTAAAGTAAAAATTCAAACACATTAAATAAAGTAAATTTATTTTAAATTTTAAAGAAGGAAATAATGGGTCATTCAATGTTAATGTGAAGTTCCTTTAATGCATTGTGCACATATCATTCTAGCTATGATGCAATAATATTAATTTAAAATTATTGTATTTCCTCATTTTTATATGGATTTTATGGAATATTGAAACAATAAATAATATTAAAATATAATACACAATAAGAGAAGCAAAAATCTAAAAAACACAATGACACAAAGATTTAATGTGGGCTATATCCACTAGGTAAATAACAATAAACTTCTTCCTTTTATCAAATAAAAATAAAATTACACTATATATTATAAGTAATGGCTAAAGTTTAGCCATAAATTTCTTGAATAATAAGCAATTTTTGTATATATAAATAGATAGTAATTTTCTCTTTGTTGGATAAAAGGAAGAAGTTGAATACAACAAGTCATTTATATATTATTTACAATATGATTTTGCACATTGAAAGTCATTGTTCTTAATAGAATGGGCCCAAAACAACCCATCACAATCTCAAATGCTTTTTCAAACCTCAAATGTGAAGTGCAAGAGAACACAAACCTTATTAGTTGGATCGATTCATAAGTTAGAAGCCACCTTCAAACACAATATAACACTAGAGAAACAACACTTCTAAGTAGACCACATAGAGATTTTCCTTAAGCATCTTTTTTTTAATTTAAAAAAAAAAAAATACATGTTTTTATGTTGGCACAATCTTCCAAAAACATTCTCATACATACTTTTTTATAAGTAGATAGCTAGCAAATACAATTATGAAAATCAACATCATAAAAATTCATACAATATATTCCATTACTAGAAATCGAAACTAAGGTACTATACACACATTATAAGCCTCCCAAAGATGAAACACTAGAAACATCACTAAGGTACTGCATACACATTATAAGCCTCCTAAAAGATGAAACAATAGAACCATAACTTCTAAGAAATGTCAAGCATTTCCAGACCATTTCTAATTAACACCAAAATTTCCATCACATTGAATACACCAAACATATCTTTGGAAATATTAGTTACTTGAAAAGATAGGAGTGCTATAGCCACAACACACACACAATATATGTTCCAAACTACAAGGCCATAACATCTAATTCAAAGGATGGTGGTGCATTTTCCTAGGCATCCATAGAAATTATATGAAAATCCATATTTTATCATTCTTTACAGTTGTAACACTTTTATAGAAGTAATTTCTCATTAAGGAGTTTTTAAAATGATTTAGAATAGTTGGGGGGGTAAAGGAAACTTGCAACCAAAATATAACAGTTTTCACATAATCCATAATAGATCTAAAATAAATAAGCAACTAAAATCCACATGCAAGAGAATAGACAACATACCCACAAAAATGTGATACAAGATATACCCTGGGAAACCCCTATTGAGGGAACAAACCCAGCCTCTAAAAGCATCCATCACCATATATTAATCAACAAAAACACCATTGCAATATAACCATGGAAGCCTTCAATGCCATAGCCACAAGCAAGCAATCCATGTGAACAAGCATGAATCCACACATCCCATGCCATGCTTCCAATCTTCACAAATGCTCCCTTGGCTAACCTGTCAAGCCTTGTCTTGCTCGACTTTCCTTTTTGTCTTTTTCCCTTCTCATACAACAACTAGCCTTGTGGTTGTATATATGGTGGCAAGTCTCACAAAACCAACAAGTGGTATTACATAAACCATGTGCTACCTAACCCATTGACCCCACATTTAATATTAGAAAATTCAATTATTTTTCTCCAATATTAAATAATTACATAAAATATTATCACAATGTTACAATACAACTCGTCAAGTATATCACATAGAATTCTCTACATTTTGCATGTCCATCTAGGTGGTCCTAGGCGCAATATTGCATGACAAAATAAAATAATACAATATAACAATATTATGCAATGTGTGCAATGCCAATTATCTCAACAATCTTCTACTTGTTGTATATATTGCATAGGGTCAATTCATAGCCACATAAATAAACAAGGAAAATCTCCCTCCTATCACATCCACCATCATGGATCAAAGTATACCATGTTTTATATCCTTGTACCCACAACAAAATGAATGATCCCACCTCCTATTACGAAATTTCCATCAAATATACATAGAAGCCATCCAAAGAGAAAGCTAACCAACCTATCACGTAAGAATCATAAAATCTTGTACCAATTAAAATTTCAATTACAAAAACTTGATCGAAAAGGTAATTGCATGTATAATAGTTATCAAATATCCATAGCTGAAATAACACCCACAACAAGTGCTAACCCATCCAACTATTCATACCTCCAAAGGTACATACCAAGTGAATCTCACATCATCAACATATACAATTTGAAACCTACAATCACAAGCCTCAAGAGCAATACTGACAAATATACACCAAGAAGCTCCCGCTGCAAAAGATAATGTCAAATCTATAACCAATCCACTCATAACATCTCATAGAAGAGAATCCATGCAGTATCAAGGACATCCACAACACATAAACCAATAACTTGCAAATAAAAAATCTCATAAGAAGTCTCCAACAATCTCCCAAGTTCTCCACAACCAACAAAGGAAATAGATAAATGAATAACCATGCCATCTCTCACATGACATACATGAACACAAACTAGTGATCACAATACCCAACCAGTCTCAAATCCAATGTAACTGAAACTAAACATCTAGGAAGATAACTAAGACCTAAGAGAAAGAATACAAATCATAACCTATATCATGTCTTATACACCTCTAGATGTAAATTGTGTAAGTATGATATCCTCCATAAAACACCAACCAAGAAGCTACAACAACACCCAAACCATAATAATAACTAATCATGGATGTAAACCTCTCACAAGAAGATCAAACTTATAAACCATTCCTAAACCAACATAACAACATATGCACAAGGAGATAACCAATGCTAAACTATCTTTCAAATAAACCCTCCAAGACTAACCCATGTACCATAGTTCAAGATCCATATCAATGAAAGACAAGCATAAACATAATACACCTGAGAGAAACAATGGGATTTACATCTCAAGTAGTAAACTGATGAGTACATCAAGAGTGGGGAATAAGAATGCTTATCAAGATATCAAAATCTCCAACCAAGACTTGTGTAAGCACAATCTCCTCTCGAGTCATATCAAGTGAATGCCCCTCAAACTTCCTACTGAAACCATCAAGTATCCCAATAAATACTTATCTAATCCTAGAGAAATTGGCATCACCACCATCTCTAAGTATCCATAAGCACCTACAACTAATCAATCCATGCCAACTCGAAATACAACATAGCAATGTCATGAAGTATCCAAAAAATGATCAATGTACTCAATACCAAGAAACTAAACTAATATCAATGTCAAAGTTTCAACCATGTCCTCAGGAATATAAACATGACAACATAATCTAATAATCTTAATCAAAGAGATAACATGCTCCATATAAACATACTATAACATGTCAAAAATCTAAAGGAATATCAAGAGTATGTCATGACATAATAATGAGACCATCCTAACACCAAGGATAACATGTCAAATGAAAGCATAAACCATACCTTACCAAGAACCTCACAAGTCCTCAAGATGCAATCATCTCCACACACCATGAAGATAACCAAGAACCCCATGAGTCCTCAAGATCCAACCATCTTTACACACCATGAAGATAACAAATGCACCATACAAATGTCAAAGATGCTTCTACAACAATAATATCTAAGAAAAACCTCCAACATCTACAAACACTAAATAAATGTATCAATGCCAAAAAAATCCCACTCAATCATGATACCAATTCACCCATGGAATCATAAAACCCATCTCCTATATGAAGATGCTCAAGATCTGCACTCACACAACCAAAGTGTTAAAACAAATTGAAACTAAGATCTCCAAACCAAGAAGATACAAACCAAACTAGGAACTAATCCTGCACTACCACCTTATTATTGTCACAAGCTCCCATTAAACTATGTATCTAATCTATCCATGACATCATGATAAAAAACCACTCTTTAACCATGAGAATCAACCATCAAAGAACTCAAAGTGCACATTATAAGCTCCTCAAAAGAAACTGAATAACCACGATCCTCAATAAAAGAAGATATATACCACCATAACCAAATAAGGAATACAAACTAATTAACATTAAGGATGTACCTGTATATCCAACCATGTCATACCAAAATCCATGGAACTATGATCACATCCATGAATTGAGCAACCAACTCTCAAAGTGTCCAACCTCTTAGCATAAAATAGTCATCTACAATCATCCACCATGGTTGTACCTAGTAACATCTCATCCCTTCTACATGAAGAAAAATCAACAAATCATGTGACTAAGGGCATAGACAACCCAAATCCAATCAACCATTATGAATATGCATCAATAATAAAAGATCAATGAGAAAAGGCAACCCCTAACCAAGCCATAAATGCAACCTATAAGTATAGACCACTTACAACACTACACAACTTGTAGACCCAACAAGTCATCATACATATCAAAACTAAACACTAATAACCTTATCATCATAAGACTAATTTGAAATATGAAGTGAGTATACAATGACATCAAATCCAAATTTCTTAAATATACAATGTCATAAACTCACAATGTTTTAGATTAAGGTAAAAATAGGTTTTGAAGAGACCCGAAACCCTTAACAAAAAAGAAAAATATATTCAAGTAAGCAAAACCAAGTTTTACAAGGACCTGAAACCTATAGTATAAAAGTTACAAAATTAGGTTTTACATGGACCTAAAACCACAAAATAAGACCAAATAAAAAACTAGGTTTTATAAGGACCTGGAACCTAGAGTTTGAAAAAAAGGCACAAAAACTAGATTAAAAACTAGACCAGAGACTAGTTACCGGAACCACCACCAAATCAGAGACCAGTTACCAGAACCACCACTAGTAGCTATTGCAACTCCTTGATCATTTTCACCACCTCCTTGCCTACCTCCGCGATGTTTTGGATAGTGTCAGTAGTAGATTCCCCAGTTGCCTCAGCCACCTTCTTCCTTGAACTTTGTCTTGTTCTTTTGCTTGGCCTACCAGGAGACATAATTTCCTCATTATTTCTCTTCCCTAAGCTAGTAGCAGCCACACAGATGCTTGAAGTGACCTATTCCATCTTGTTTCCACTCTCTTTGATCAAAAGATGGAGCTTATGTTCATATTCCTTTAGCTTCTCTAGGATATTGCCAACCTGATCATCCATTTGAATTATCATAGCTCAATCAGCTTCATGGTACTGCTACATCTTTCCCATTCTTCTTTTTAGATTCATTAACTCATTTTACATCTAGGAGTCACCTTGGAGAGAGGAGTTTTCCTTGAGCTTAGTAGTGTGAAGGAAAGAAAGCATTGCATCCTTACTAGTAGAGTCATCCTTCTCCTTCCCTATATCTTCCTCCACATTCATAGCACCCTTACCAGTGAGGTCATCCTTCTCCTTCCCCATTTCTTCCTCCAAATTTTCCTCCCTAGCTTTTTGGGTTTGCTCACTCTAGTTTTTATCCTCTTCTCCAATATTTTTTGTTTCCTCAACCTCATCCTTACCAATCTCACCTTTGATTCAAAAGTAACCCTCTAGATTCAAACTAAAGTCTCCCATATCCATATTCTCCTCATTCTCCATATTCATTCCATCATTTTTGTCTAAATTCTCAGACTCAATAATTTCCTTTGCATTTTTCTGAGGCAAGTCTTGTTTCGAACTCCTCTTTCTCACACTAACCCCTTCCTCTCCCTTACTCTTCCTAGAATAGGTTTCACTAACAAAGCCCCTCTTTTTCTTAGAGGGCAAGGAAGATACAATAGCCTTACTCTTATAGTAATTCTCAATTAAAAGGATTAGCCCTTCATGTAAAATTGGACAAGAGTCTTTTTCATATGGTCTTGAAGAATTTGAAGCAAAGAGAACTTAGATAAAAAGGAAATGAGATCCTATCCTTATATCGAAAATGATTCAAGAACACAAAATGAAATTTATGAACTCTTTTTGCCCTACCATCTAAAATGAAGTACTCACAGATGCAAGAGAGGACATCTTGCCAAATAACTTTTATTTGACTCAACTCATAAAAGTCGTCATTCTTCTCTAGATTTTTTTCCTCCTCTTTTGTCTTCAGAAATATCTTAAATTTAGCATTGGAGATACTAGTTTCCTTGCTGAATTTTATGCCCTCCTTAGGTAGCCCCTTGACTTTGACAATGAAATCTTCAGACAAATGAACCATTACCCCATGCATGAAAACCCTATCCTCGATACAATTTTTGAAGAATGCCTCTGTGTCATGTGGTTTGTTGCTATGAAGGCACTCCAAGTAAGTAGTGACATTACCCTTCTCTAGACTCTGCCAAACATAGGCTTTGGGCTTCCATGCTTTATAGTTCTTTGGTTCCTATTTTCTCAGTTCCCCGCCCATTTTTGAAAACTTTGTTTCTCTATGAGAGGCCAAATTCAAGTAGACAAGTAGACATAAAGATTTGACAAAATCCAAGGTGTTCATTAAAACAACCAAGGTACTCATTAAAACACTTATGTGCCACGCAAGGATAATAATCACATTTAGGTACTTTCTCAAGAATATAACACTATCCTCCATAACCCCACTTCCATTTATCATTAAATTACTAATCTTAGAGTATCTTGCCTTTCATTGTGTGAGTTCTATCATAATTAATTAGAGCTTTCAAATCCATGCTCCTGCTTAGGTCATCATGCCAAGTCATCTTACATTCCCATTGGACAGCCTAGTTAGCTATCTAGTCAGCCACAACATTTCCTTTACAAAAGGAATGAGAGAAAAAGACTATCAAATTTATCCATTAAGGATTTAATTTCCATTACACTAGCTTCAATAGACCATGTGATCAAACTTTTTCCATTAAACATGTTTATGATATTCAAGGAGTCTCCTTCCATCCAGAGGTACTGGAAACTAGTCTCCACTACTAACCTCTTCATATAAAGAGCTACAATCGCCTCAGCTTTATGACTAGTAGAAGTACCAATAGGTATAGCAATAACATATATAATATTACCAATGCGATCCCTCAAAATGTTACCATAGTCAATATATACCATAAACTATTTAGATCAATATATCACCTAATAAGTTATGCCAAACTTGCACTAAATCTAAACCAATGTGTAGAGCCCTCTAAGAGATTTCTATTGACTACTCAAAGTCCAAAATTTGACTTTATAGGCCCAAGAAATCTAAAATATGATATTTTGAGTGAAAGTTATGGCTGCTTTATGAAGATAGTTTTTTTTACAATTTTCATTATGATTTGTTTTTTGTGACAAAAAATTTGACGAGATTAAATTTGATGGTTGTCATGGGCTAAAACAATTTTTTTTTGTATTTTTCTATCAATATGGCCAAACTAGGGCACATTATATATCAAAATCAATAGAAAAGCCAACCCAGATCCAATGGTAAGGTCTATTTTTGCCTAGGAGGTCATTTTTGCAAGCTACCCCCTAAAATCCTCATTTAAATAAAATTTCCAAAAAATCATTTTGACCAATATTTGTACATGCTCAAAATCTTCCAATATCCCATCATAATAGGAAATCTAAAACCCTTAGATATGTAATAAATAGCTGATATATCTTGTCCTCTCTTTTATCCTCTCATGCATTCCCATGGATTCAATCTAGGGTTACAATAATAAAACCATAGCTCTAAAACCACTTGTAAGAAAACTTACAACTAAAATATAACTATTTCCACACAACCCATAATAAATATAAACTAAATAAGCAATTAAAATCCACATGCAAGAGAATGGACAACATACGCACAAAAAAGTGACACAAGATATACCTTGAGAAACCCTCATTGAGCGAAAAAATTCAACCTCCAAAAACATCCATCACCATGTATTATTCATAAAAAACACCATTGTAATACAACCATAAAAGCCTTCAAATCCATAGCAACAAGAAAGCAATCCATGTGAACAAGTGTGAATCCACACATCTCATGCCATGCTTCCAACCTTCACAAATGCTCCCTTGGCTAACCTATCAAGCCTTTTCTTGCTCGGCTTTCCTTTTTGCCTTTTTCCCTTCTCGTACAAAAACTACCCTTATGGCTTCTCATATAATAGAAAGTCCCACAAAACCACTAATAGTATTACATAAACCATGTGTTACCTAACCCATTAACCCCACATTCAGTATTGGAATATTTAATTCTTTTTCCCCAATATTAAGTATTTACATCAAATATTATCACAATATTCTAATACAACTCATTAAGTATATCCCATGGGAATCTCTATATGTTGTACACCCATCTAGGTGGTCCTAGGTGAAAAATTACATGATAAAATAAAATAAAATAATACAATATAACAATATTATGCAATGTGTACAACACCCATTACCTCAATAGAGGGGGGTGAATCCATTATCCTCAAGTCTAGATGTACCAATTTAAATTTTAAACATTTCAAACAACTTATATCTATCTTTTCATTCACTCAGTCTCTATAGCAATATATTAGTAACATAAACTTGTAGTCAACTATCATAATAGTAATCAATTTGAAGAATGTAAAATATTAACAGTAAATCAAGTTAAATAAAATCCACGCAAGTATAACACTAGGATTTAATGTGGAAACTCAATTTGGGAAAAGCCATCGATAATATGCTACCAATATTTCACTCTTCTGAAAGTGAGCTTTGTGAGGAGCTAACCCCGTTCAAGATTATAATACACATTGTTAGGTGTGACCTTGTTAAATGATTTAATCACCCTAGGAGTGACCTTGTTAGAGGACTTAATAAAATTCTATTAGAATTTCACCTTGATTAAAGGATTTACAAATTATTTTTAGGTCAACCTTGATTAAAGGATTTCAAACTGATACAATGCTTAGAAAGTAACAACACGCTGATATAAATAAATATAACTCACTTTGCAAATATAGATCATAATTTAGTCCAACAACTAATTCAATGTCTGGCCTCTATTATCATCTTCATCACTAATTCACTTGACAACCCTTCAAGAAATCATTCTTCACCTCAACTCTTTACTATTCAACCTTTTGCTCAAATTTTCCAATTAACAAAATCACCAACTTCTCCAACCTCACCTAGGTTAGTGCTTATTCCTCCTTCATAGGTAGCTTGATCTTTTTCTCCTTAAACAGTACCATCGTTGATCTTAGGGTTAGGTTAGATTCATCAAATCCTTCAATCTTTTCATTTCCCCCTTCATCCTCTAGAAACTTCTTGAAACTTCTTCTTAAATCCATGCGTAGAAATGCTCAAACATAGTTTCCCTTGCATTAAATGTTCCAACTCATCAATCCTTATCTTCAACACACTTTACTTATTCTAAGAATTCAACTATGTTGGCTAGAAAATGAGATTCCTTCACAAAATAAAAAATTCTAACATGGCCAAAATTGTGGTCTTCAACCTTGGTCATCACTACACTGACTTATTCATCTTACATTGTCTTCAATTGGTCCATATATTGGTGCTTAGTATAGCTTCTCTATTACTCTATCTTTAACTGTCCCTTAGTCGACACTAAATATTCTTGGCTTCTATTGTTTATTTGGTTGACACTAGCATAACTCAACTTCAACTATAAGTTCCTTAATCTTCTAGATTGAAGCTCAGTTAAGCCAAACTATTTATTCTTTATTGATCACCTCTTCTAGGATTCAACATAGTTGTCTTCTTCACTTAGTGTTATGATTAAATAACACATTATCTTGTCAAAGTCCATATGATCAAGTGCTCATTGTAATTCCTCATAACTCAACCTTTTCACTAGGTCCTCTTTTTATCACTCCTCAAATCCTCTTGATCAATCATCTTGAAATGACACCCCACGTAGATAGAAACTATCTCACCAATAAGGTTTGACATCAATGACAACACACCAACTATTCCAATTGTATTTTCCAAAAATCTCCCTCTTTGACATTGATGACAACATCTCTAGTTACCATGCAACCCAAAATGCTTGACTTGCTTCAATCAAATCCCTCTGTGTTTAGGAATTTATCTTTTATTAATATCCTTAGTTTCATTTTGATTTTCATCTCAGTATCCAACAATATCCCTTTTAGTTTCATTCTAATTCTCATCCATGTAGCTCTGATATGAAAAACCTCTACTAGTGCTTCTAATAGCTTCCAATGTCATATTAGATCATGAACGCATGAACTTCTTCACTATCTCTTAATGACAATACCTCTTTCTCTTTGATTACCACATAGGTAACTATTTCATGCTTCTCCCACTTTCATGTGTGCCTTCCTTTATCTATAATTTTCCCCTCTTTACTTCTTCATATAATAATTGGATCTCTCTTCTTTTAACTATTGACGATGATGGGACTCAAAATTGCAAGTGAGATTTTGAGTAGCATTTTGAAAAAACTTTTCTAAAAATGTCATTATGAATGCTTTTTTGCCTAAATTTTGGGTTGTCATTTTGATTCATGGGATTTGTTTCAAGTTCTTGTTGTCATTGATTCAGTATATTTATGCACCTTAGGTCATTAGTTTGAAGTTTTGAATCATTCGGTGAGGTGTTTTTTTAAGCACTTGTCAAATATGCATTTTTACTTAAGTGTCAAACATCGACCAAAGATTCAATTTGCATAACTATATCTCAAGCCTTGTTGATTTCATGACTTATCCCTTTGGAGATATTTAAATTTCTCATCAAATAGCCTACATGTCAAATTTCAAGTCTCCATGATGAGTTTTGATAGAAAACAATTGCTCAAAGTCTGGTGTTTCATGTTGGTCTACTATTTGAACTATGTCACAAATCTGAATAGCCCACTTTGAAGGTTACTATCATGTGCCCAATTGATTCTATTGATTAAATTCCTTCAATAGTGTGTTGTAGACATGACAGACATTCTTGTTATCAATTTTGAGCCCCTCATGAGTCCATTTGATAGGTTTCATATGGCCAATTAAAATGAAATTTATTTTGATATAGCGCTGGCATATTTGGCAGAATTTTGAACACCGTCTTCATAAATTTTTATCTCACAAATTATTGACCTAAAACTAAAACCAATAATTGTCCATGACTTTCTATCATTTTATCTACCATCTGTCCAATTTATAGCACCTAATCTCTCCATTTGATAACCTTTTGAAAGCTCATACAGTATGCATTTTTTAAAGGTTTCCAGAACCAATGTTTTTAAATGTGTATAAATGGTTAAATTAGCAACTTTGAAAGTAAATAAATTTTCCCTGAAATATCCAAATGAACATCAATTTATTGCTATGGATTTTCCATTTGAAAGACTATCACCATGCAAAGCATCAATTTGTGAGAATGTTGTTTGTGTTTCCTAGACATTTTAGAGGGAGGATTAATTATATTAATTCTAGAAAGAGAGAGATTAATTCCCAGCTAAACCAATTTTTCTCTTTCCCCATACTTTTCTCTCTCCATGTAGTCAAACTTTTAGAGAGAAGTTTGGGGTTTGGGTTTGAGTTTGAGTCTCACTCTCTCCTCAACATTTTCTCTCTCCCCATACTTTTCTCTCTCCATGTACTCAAACTTTTAGAGAGAAGTACAGGTTTGGGTTTGGGTTTTCTCATTCACAATCTTCTCTCTCCACGTACTCCAACTTTTTAACCTAATCCTAACCTGAACTTCCCCAGTGTTAGTTATTCCATGAAAACTCAAAAGCACAGAGGTTTTCACTTGGGTGATTGGTCAAATATCTTGTAAGCTATAGAGGAAGAAAGTTAGAGGCAACTTCCTAATGTGGGAGAGAATTCATCCTACATGTGTGTGAAACAATACTTGAAGTTCTTTGATAAAAAATAGCACTCACGGCATTCCTTGGGACCATAGACAAGGCGTGTGCACTATTTTCTTTATGACCTGTGGCCTGGCATTCGTTCCATTATTAAAGTTGCTGATAAGAGACAAAACGTAAGAAGGGAGGTGGCTCATGTCATTTCAGCTCACAATTTTGACCAACATAACACCAAAGCTATATATATCTACCTTCTCTATAATATGCATGTTCAACAGTTCAGGCATCATGTAGCCCGGTGTTGCTCTCAACATAGTTATCACTTCACTTTGCTCTCTATTGGTCAACTTTGCATGCCCAAAATCAGAGACTTTTGCATTGAAATTTTTATCCAGCAGAATGTTTTGAGGTTTGATGTCAAATTGAATTATTCTCTATTGACACTCTTTTTGTAAGTATGTCAACCCCTATGCAAATTGAAGAACTATTTTTGATCTGGTCTTCCAACCCAGCATGAATTGATCAGTACCGGTGGAAAATATCCATTTCTCAAGCTTATTGGCAGGGGAAATTCACCTTCAAATCGACCAATACAAACATAGTCAAGGCACATGACACATTTGGTAATAATTCTCCAGCAAAGGCACTCAAATTGTTTGACTAAATTCCTGTCTAAAGTAAGCTATTTCTAAGTCAATACAGGACTGAGACCAAACATGTGAGCAGACCAATGCGAAGAAAGTTTGGAGCAGATTTTGTATTTCGAATGTTTGACACAATGCGTTGATGCATTAGAAGGCAGAGAACTAAGTTTCATTAATACTCCATCATGCACAGAATTGAAGAAAATCCAAGCGGCAAATGCATAGCAGGATTTCCAGCAAGTCCCAAACATAGACAAAGCACATAAAGCTACAGACATGACCATGAATGTAATGTGTTTGACTTAATGTCATTGCCAACTTGATAATAGGAACAGAGCCACTACATGGAACAAAAGAAGTCTTTTTGCATTAATAGGAGAAAGTTTATGAGGGCTCGTTGCGTCACGGCTTTACATGTCTCATTAAATGCAATGGGAAGTTGAACAGTTGATAAAGCTACATTGGAAGACTTCAATAAAATAGATATAAATGGAGAATCAAATGAAGTAATGAATAATTTTCCTAATGCAACATTGATTCAGGCACCGAGTATCCATAGCCTGATAGGTGCTAGGAGAAGAAGTAGCAGATCATTGTCAGTAGCAAGGCATTTGATAAATGATAACACTGATTTAGAAGATGGTAGTGTGGAGAAAGATGTTGAGAAAATTGTGCGGGAGCATGGGTTTATTAAATTGTGGAATCAAGCCCTATTGTCTGGGATAACATATTGCCTTTTATCATGTGGCATGATTTTGGTTAATAAATTTGTTCTATCTAGTTATAGTTCTAATGCTGGAATTTCCATAATGTTTTATCAGAATCTTGTTGGTGTGGCAATTGTTATGATACTAAGCTCCTTTGGCATCATAACAGCTGAACCACTCACTTGGAAACTTGTTAAAGTCTAGCTTCCTGTCAATATTACATTTGTTGGGATGCTTGTCACAAGCATTTTTAGTTTGAAGTATAGAAATGTTTCCATGGTGACAATTTTGAAGAATGTTACAAATATTATAATAGTTGTGGGAGAGGTTTACTTTTCAAGAAAAAGCATAACAACAAAGTTTGGACTGCCCTCTTCTTGATGATTATATCTGCCATTTGTGGAGGCATTATAGACCTTTCCTTTCATGCAGTGGGCTATATGTGGCAAATTTTGAATTGTTTTCTCATAGCTTAATACTCGCTTACATTATGGAGGCTCATAGATGTAGCAAAACAAGTCACAAAATCTAGAAACTTGAATGAATTTTCCATGGTTCTTCTCAACAATTCCCTATCATTGCCCTTGGGACTTATACTTATTTTTAGTGAGTGGAAGTACCTTTATGAAGCACCAATTGCAGAGAAATTCATCGAACAAGTTATCATTTTTTTAAGTCATTACTGTTGACATCGGCACAATGATTTTTCTTGACTACTTGTAAACTTGTGAGGTATTTTCTACATAGCCAACATGGATCTTTTTGGTTAGCAATGGGTAATACATTTCAAATGCTCATCATCTTGTAAGAAAGTTTATAAAGTGGACCATAGGAATTCTTATGAGAAGGTAAATGAAGGATATGATGATGATAATGATGTAGCCAACGAGAACCTTCCTAAATGGGTAGGTTGGCAGATTTTTGCTTGTATTGAGAGAAGATGCAATGCATAACTTATCATAAGTAAATTCCTTTATCTTTTGCTCAATCTATGTGGGCTTAATGTTATACATTTTTTAAAAGTGACTTATGTCACTTATTGTAACTGGAGTTAGGATCTAGAGTTTTTATTGATATGAGTTAGAGTTAGAGTCAGTTTTCAAATGTGTGTCAAATTCCAAACTCTAACTTTTTGAGTGGTTACAAACCCGAAAAGTTGGTTAATCTAGATTGGCTAGAAATTCCTAAAAATCAATGTAATAAGGGACTTTTTGGACTTGGATACAGGGAACACTTATGCTCTAATAAAAAAGCAATTTTTGAAAAGTGTGTACAATTGTTATTTTTGTAATCAGTTATTTTTTACTTTCTTGGTGCAAGAAAGTAAAGGAAGTACATTTGGCATTCTCTTTCTAAGGAATCTGAATGGTTGGAGTGTTGATTAATTTATGAGTATTTTCATGGTATGGTGTGAGTATTCATGAATGGTTGAATTAGCATTGTGACAGTGATAGTTCTCAAGCATAGTCCTTGATTGCTCTCATTAATAGATTACATAATTTTTGTGAAAACATTGAAGGCGTGTGGTGCATTTGCTATCAATGGTTTTTCTTTTATTTTCTAAGTTCTATTCGTCTTTTTTGAAAAAAAAAAAAATTTATCTTACGATGGAGCTGCCCCTCTAAACACAGAGGAAGGTTGGATATCAAGGGCCTATCCAACTGTTGGAGACATCGATTTGCCACATACTCCAAATCATACATTTTCAAGGTGACAAATCTATTTACCAACAATTTGGTCACTTTTTGAAGTAATTTCTAGAGGCTACTTAACTATTTTTAGCATTATAAAAGTATTGTTCAAGGGATTTATCGCACATTAATAAAGTTGATTTATTTATTAGTGTTTATATGTACAAGTGAAAACATATCAAATGTCAAAGATTAAGGGCTTTTGAGAATGAAGACATGTGCACATGAAGCCTAGTTGACTTGATGGGATATGTAAAGAAATTTTGACCAACCACAACCTGACACATGGAAAATGATTAGAGGTGACTTGGCATGATGTGGACTAATCCTAATGTGCCACATGGCATTAACTAATTATGACATGAAACACCAAGTGTTGATTCCAAGTGGAGACTGGGAGACCAAGAGACTGGGAGAAGTGGAGACTGAGAGACCGAGAGACTCGAAGAAGTGGAGATCAAAGTTAATCTCCTGATCTCCATAGTTTGCATCAAGTTATAGATAGAGGTGGAGATCAAGAGACCAAGAGAAGTGGAGACCAAGAGATAGGAGACTAGAAGAAGTGGAGATCAAAATTAATCTCCTGATCTCCACAGTTTGCACGAAGTTATAAATAGAGGTAGAGACTGAGAGAGCAAGAGAAGTGGAGATCGAGAGACCAAGAGATTGGGAGAAGTGGAGATCAAATTTAATGTCCTAATCTCCATAGTTTGCATGAGGTTAGAGATGGAGACCAAGAGACCAAGAGACTAGGAAACTGAGAGACCAGGAGACAGGGAGAAGTGGAGATCAAAGTTAATCTCTTGATTTCCACAATTTGTAGGTAATTAGTGACAAAGGTGGAGAAGTGGAGATCAAGGCTAATATCTTGATCTCTACAGTTTGGAGAAGTTAGTGGAGAAGAGGATATGAAGACAAGATTCAAGGGCCTATCAAATGGTGACATGTGGCACCTACAAGTTGGTCAACCCAGTTTGACCCAAATTTGAAAATGGGGGAAAATATCAAAGTGATAAAACCAATCATTTCTATTATTTTTTCCATTTTAAATGTGCACCAATCTTTAAATAAAACTGGGTTATATTATAAATTGTTGACTTGTTTGCAAAATAAGGGCATGGTAATAAGTTTTAAGCTTGAAACTTCAAATGCACACCCAATGCATCATTTTTATCCTGATATATGAGTATTGTACATCATTTGAAAGGGCAGAAGATGAGGAATCCATCTTTACTATTAGTTTATGAGCAACTCTAACCAGGTAAAATTTATTAGCAAATTTGTAAAACTGAGGCCTTCTTAATAAACAATCTTGATTTTACCTTGGAGATTAATTTTTCAGTTTCAGAGCAAATAGTTAATTGGGTTGTCTCCAAATTTGGCATGGGTGTATCTAGTAGTCATATTTTTCCTTTGAAACCAATTAAAGGGGATTTTTCACAATATTTTACCCGCAAATCTAATATTCTTTCTAAGGTGGTTTTTTATCTTTCTGATGAGATATTTTGATTAGTATGTTGGGGCAATGATTAGATTTGATTTTTAGTTGGAAGATGGAAGAGGGGGGATGTTTTGCAAGAAGGAAGTGGAATATTTTTAAGTGGACACATTTCACATTTAGATCAAATCTAAGAATTCTTCCTCTTCTACTTATTCTTTTCTTTTCTCATTGTACAGGGTTGGCTCTAGTCTTTTAGACAAGTTTCATAGTTGTGATTCCACCATTCTTTTAGCAAATTTTCTCTGTATGAACAACAAATAATGCAAAGAAAATCATAGTTCTGGTTCATTTTGTGTATCTCATGAGATTTTTGGTATATTTTGATGTATTTTCTTCAAAGAAACGAATACAAAGATTTAATATAAATAGTTACATTCTAAACTTTGTCTCATATTTATGAATTTTGTAGTCCTTTGCGATGTGTGAAAAAAGATTTCATATCTCAATTGCAACTAACTCAGGGTTGTATGCCATGGTATAGTATGATGTTGATTCAAAGAATCAAGTAAATGCTTAGTGTGCTTTGATAGGGTTGTAGATTTTATGGAAGGATTTTTATAAGTAGAAAATTCAACTTGTAAATTGATGTCTAATTTACAAATTGAATGGTTAGATCAAGGTTTATGGTGTATGATGTAGTTTGTGAGATGCCCAATGGATTAGGCATTAATCTCAGTTGGAGATTATATACTCTTGTTGTTTCATATCTAGTTCTTCTTGAAATCAATCAATTAAACAATATCCACTTTCCATTTCATGTTGTAGAGCTAAAAATGATACCCACACTTAGCTTGTGAATTACATTGGTCATGTTATTAGCTATTTCATACCTATGCCATTGCATGAGCATAGAAGGTTTTGGGATTTTAATCTTCTTAATACAAATTTAGACGTATGTTTTAGGAACTTGTACCATATGAATGAATCTGATGTCTACCCACCTAGGTTTTGTAAAGCTTAAAGAAGAAGAAAGAGTCTAGCCTTATAATTGCCCTAGGTTCTAGACAAACTTTGTCCATTGTAGGAGATAGCTGCCCTTAGATGCAATCTTGTCCTAGCTACCTAGTAGTTGAAATCTCTATTAAATCAGAAGCTAACAAAATGGTGACTCCACTGGGGATAGGGTTGCAATAAGCCTTATTTAGAAAGACATGAATCTCTAGTATAAATTGCATATACAAATTCATTTTTTTATCTGTATTTTGCCCATCTAAGTCACCAATAAAATGGAAACTCTACTGGGGACTGTATCGAATCTCTCTAGTAGACAAACCTTGAGAATATGAAAATAGATTCAATATAGCAAGAAGAAAGTCATGACAAGAATTTTCTACTGTAGTAAGGTTGTGATGTTTTTTTCATTTCCTTGTTGAAGATTAATGTCTCCCAATAATGCTTTATTCATGACAACAATAGCTTTAAGAGTTGGATGAAGATTGTATGGTACAACCATAATAATTTTATTATCATTTAGTTCAGCTATGTAATGTTTTAAAGTGTTGTTGTAAAATTCAGAGTCAAGAATGATCAAATGTGTTTGTCCTTTTTTCTAAGTGTATAAATCTTCAAATGTGGTTTAATAATTTTCAAATTTTCTACAAGCTAAAATTATGGTTCAAATTTGTCAAGTAATGAATTATGTTTTAAAATATTTCTCACAACTGTGAGTGGTGACTCTCAAATATCTATGTACCAGTTCCTAATTTTATTTCATATAGAAGTTTTAAAATACTTCCACATTTTGTGGGCAAATCTAAAGTTTTTGATAATAGTTTCTTGGAGAAGAGAGTTATAAGTTCATGATTTACAAGCTTCAATGTTGTATGAATCTGTTGTTTTATGGAATTAAAAGTTCTATATGTTTTTCATCTATAATGTGAAGAAGTTCATGCATATAACAGTACCAAATCAACAGATTAAGTTTTAGCATCAGCACTCAAGGTACTTTAATTTTCATATGTTTTCTTCCATAAAAATTAAGTGATAGAAAAGTAGTACCTCTATTTGGTATTTTCAGCACCAAGAGAAAGAGGTATAGTTTTAAAATGGAGTCAAATGTCAGATCTGAAAATGGTTGTTTACCAAGTCATGAAAGTGTTCTTGAAGAAGTTGTTATGTTGAGAAAAGAACATTGTATTCAACTCATTACTTTCATAAGAAATACATTAGAAATCATTCAAGGTCTAAATGATGTTCAAGTCTACATGGAGTTTAAGTTAGCACTCATTGATCTTCATGTTTCTTTAAGACCTAAGGAATCTTCATGGCCCATTGTTTTCCTAGATGTTTTCATGTCTAGTTTAGTTGATTGGCCAACATATTTGAGATTACAAAAGATTTTTCAACTTGAATAATATATCAAGAAGATGGAGAGTGATTTGTATAACAATAGATACATATTGAATCTTCTAATAGTGATAGTGAATGTGCTAAAAATCATAGTGAATGTGATGAATCCATAGATGATGATAATTTGTATTTTGATTGTGAAGAAAAGGATTCAAGATTTATTAAATCTAATGATTGGAGTCAGCAAGAGAGAGATGGATGTATAACTGAAAATGAATGATGTGATAGCATTTATGACAGTGAGGAAAGTTCTAACAGTAGTACAGATAATTCTTCTTGTGATGAAAATAAATGTGGTGAGCTACCTAGTGTTGAGGTATTGTGTAGAGAAGTGGAAAAATGTTGTGGTAAGGTTTATAATTTTAGAAATTGTTTTATTGATGATACCATTGTTATAAGTTTTTCAAATCATCTAGATTATAATCATAGCCAAGGAGAACAAACTTGTGATGAAGTCTTACTACATATGAATGAAATTTCAATATTATTGGCTCATGGCTTTGAAAGGTATGCAAATGTTTCTAAGGAAACCCGTGTTTCTTTTAGTTATGATTTTCCCATAATGAAGTCCTTTTCCTGAAGTTTGATGGTGAAAGTAATACAAAATTAGAACATTTTGTGTCAAGTTTTGGAGGTGTATATGATGGTAGTTCAAATGTCAATACATATGACGACTTATCTTGTGTGGAAAATAATACTAAAGGGGGATTTAGTATTGATTAAAATTGTTCTCATACTAGTGATGCTACAAAAGTGTTGATTGTCCATATGATGAGGAAGGTAGTACTGATTCCTATGATAGATGTGATATATTTGAAGTTCATACCAAAAGAATGCTTGATGAGGACAATGACATTAATCAACATATCATGTGTACACACTTTCATGATAGTTCTTATAAATTGGTGACTAGTCCATTATTTAAAGAATGTGAAGGAGTTTCATAACACGTTAAATCTGATTAGATGACAAACAAGATTGCAAATGAGGAGAAATCAAATTTCACATACCCTTCACATCTGGTTACACAAGGTGAGATGCACTTCCATGATGTATGTAATTTCTTGAATCAAGTAGAGTATGAAGCCTTTGTATTTCCCTTGGATAGCATGCACAAGTCAATTAATATAGAGGAATTTTAGTTTGATTTTGAAATCCAAGAGCATGTTGATCTATACTTTCATAATGAGCAAGTTGTAGGGAATGATTTTAGTTTTTACATGCATTATGAAAGTGAAGATGTAGAGTTTGTTTTGTCAAATGAGTTGATTGAAGATGCTAATATGATTGGTGAAACTAATAGAAGTGATGTTTCTAGCTTACCTCAAGAAAGTGCAAATGAGAATCAGGTCTATGATAGAGGTAAGAAGGTTTTTTGAACTTTTAGTGGCCTAGGGTCATCATTTGTACAATTTAGGAGTAGTTTTATTGCTTTCAATAAAGATGTTCAAGAGAGTTTGTTGGAGTGGTTTGATTCTTCTATAGATTTGAATTATTTTCATTCCCACAAGGGATATGCATCCCCAAATAGAGCCATTGATAAGACTCAAATTGCAAGCGAAATTTTGAGTATCATTTTGAAAAAACTTTGCTAAAAACACCCCTCTAAATACTTTTGTGCCTAAATGTCATGTTGTCATTTTGAGTCATGGGACATTTTTCAAGTGCTTTTTGTCATTCATTCAATATATTCATATAGCTTAGGTCATTAGTTTGAAGTTTTGAATCATTCGGTGAGGTGTTGTTTTAAGCACTTCTCAAATATGCATTTTTGCTCAAGTGTCAAACAACGATCAGAGGGCCACTTTACATAAGTATATCTTGGACCCTATTGAATTTCATGGCTTATCCATTTCAAGATGTTTACATTCATAATAAAATATCCTACATTTCAAATTTTAAATCTCCATAATGAGTTTGATAGGGTTTTCAATAGCTCAAAGTTTGGTGTTTCATGTTGGTCTCCTGTTTGCACTATGTCACAAATCTGAATAACCCACTTTGACGGTTACTATCTTATGCCTAGTTAAGTCTATTGATAAAATTATTCCAATGGTTTATTCTAGACATGAGAGATATTCTTGGTATCCATTTTGATCCCCTCATAAGTCCATTTGATAGGTTTCATATGGCCATTTAAAATGAAATTTATTTTGATATAATGCAGGCATAGTTGGTAGAATTTTAAACACCCTCTTCATAAATTTTTATCTCACACATTATTGACCTAAAACTAAAACCAATAATAGTCCATGGTTTTCTACTATTTTATCCACCATCTATCCAATTTATAGGCCCTCAACTCTCCATTTGATAACCTTTTGAAAGCTCATACAATATGCATTTTTTTAAGGTTTCAAGAACCAATGCTTTTAAATGTGCAGAAATGGCTAAATGGGAAACTTTGAAAGTGAATAACTTTTCCCCCAAATATCCAAATGAAAATCTATTTTTTTTTGTAGATTCTCCATCTGAAATACTATCACCATGCAAAGCAACAGTTTCTAAGAATGCAATTTGGTCACTTTTTGAAGTCATTTTTAGAGGCTGCTTAACTATTTTCAACATTATAAAAGTATTGTTCAAGGGATTATACCACATTCATCAAGTTAAGTGTTTTATTAGTGTTTAAATGTTCAAATGAAAACATACCAAATGATAAAGCTTAAGGTCTTTTGAGAATGAAGACATGTGCACATGAAGCCTAGTTAACTTGATGGGATATGTAAATAAATTTTGACCAACCACAACCTAGCGCTTGGAAAATAACTAGAGGTGATCTAGAATGATGTGGACCAATCCCAATGTGCCACATGGCACTAACTAATGATGATATGAAACACTAAGTGCTCATTGTGACTAGGAAAATAAGAGACCAGGAGAAGTGGAGGTCAAAGTTAATCTCCTGATCTCCATAGTTTGCATGAAGTTAGAGATAGAGGGGGAGACTAAGAGACCAAGAGAAGTGGAGACCGAGAGACTAGGAGATTGGGTGAAGTGGAGATCAAATTTAATGTCCTATTTCAATTATTGATGACGATTAGTTAGATGGATTATCATATGTGTTTTCTCATGGATACTTACCCCATACTGCATGTGTATGGTGTGCATGTATATTTTCTTTATGTATGACATTTATGATGTGGTTAAGGAAGGGAGTCATAGTCACCTACTAGTCGAGATCTACATGATGCACCACTTCCTACCATTGCTTGTTTAGCTTAGTATATATGTGTTTGTACATGCGTGGATTTTATGCAGATTGCAGGTACTGGGTATTGACTTCCCTGAATTGTCAAGATGATCATACCCTATCGCATTATCTCAATGGTAAAAGAGGGGAGATAAATTCTTAAGTCCAAATCCTAACCTTTAAACCCAGTTGTCCTAGAAATTAGGACAAGTATTTGAGTTGGTTACCTTCTGAATGTGTTGTATGATGTAAGTTCATGATTATAACCCTTTAGTTTGATCTTGTATGTGTTTTTCTATGATGGGTTTTTGTATTTCGTCCTATAAGTCTTTGGTGATTTTCCTGTTAATTAAGTCAAATTAAATTATTTAATTAATGATTTGATTTAATGGAAAATTATTATGGTATTTTTAAATATTTAATTATATTTAATTAATTGGAAAATTAATTAAATAAAGAAGAATTAAAGATTAAAGTTATAAGTTAAATTTTAGAATGTGATCATATTTATTTAATTTAATAATAATATATTTAGAGTTCATTTTTAAATAAATGCTAAATACTATTATTATTTAAGTTAATGAATATTTTATCAATTAACATTTTGAAAATAAATTAAAAAGTGAAAGGATATTAATTTATTAAAAGTTTTAGGATTGCATAAAGTGTGCATGAGATTAAAATTTAATAAATTAATTAAAAAGAGAAGTCAAGCGAATTTAATTAAGATATTTTATATTACAATAAAGGTGCATGAAAATATTAAAAGAAATATAATAAAGATTTAAAGACTAGTAAGCAAGGAGTCCTCAGGTGATTGCAAAATTAGTGCCCCAAATTTAGGACAGAACTCCTTATCACCAATTGAGGGCTCATTTTCGAGGGACCGCAAATATTGGAGAAGGAATTTTGAAGAGAGAAAGTTTTGAGAGAATAAATTTCTTTTACAAATCTTTTCGGGTGTTTGTGATTTAGCATCAGAATCCAAGTAGATTCTTGTGATTGATTCACATAGTTAATTACGCTATTTCCTTATTCCTATCTTCTCTGTGACTGTGAAATGTTATTTGAAATTCTTTGTGATGAGTATTTCAATATTGTAAATTATTAGTATGCATGTCCATATCTTTTGTATACGTGGAGATTTAAAATATAGTAAAAACCCTTGTTCTGTAGATTTGGAGTCACAATTTTATTTGGGAAGAGTTTGAAATGATATGGAAATCTTATATTGAAAAGTTGATTGGCTTGCTAAATTTTCCCTATCAGAGTTTTGGCCAAAATTCTGTTAAAAAAATATATATTAAACAAAATTTTGTTATGGGAAATTTCTTTTAAAAGAGAATCTTATATGAAAATTTATAAAAATTAAAATTAAAATACATATATATATATATATGGGGGGGCCCATCTCTCATTCCTTACCTTTAATAAGTGGCTTAATTATCATTGATGCAGGGTACTGTGATAGCGGTAATACATAGTACTGTCACGGTCGCAAACCCCTATGGCAGCTGCAATGGTCGTGAGCCATTTAAGGTCGATGGGCCTTTATAAATACACCTCTCCTTTTTATATAATGTTTTTTTATATATAAATTTTGTAATTTGATTTTATTTTTATTTTTAAAAATTGTTTATTAAAATTAATATTATTTAATTATTAAATTATTATTATTTTTAAATAAATTTTATTAATAAATTTATTAATATTTATTATTTTTAGTAAATAGTTAATGAAGGATTAAGATGATTATAGTATATAATTATTAATTAATTTAATTAAATATAATTAAGTTAAATTAATAATTGAAGTTGTTCAATGAAGTTTAAGAATTTATTTAATTATTATTAATAACTCTAATTTGTTTTAAAATTGTAATTATTTTATTTAAAATCAATGAGGTTTATTTTAATACTTTAAATAGATAATTACCCTTAGAGTATTTTTAGAAAATTGACTTAAAATCAAATAGGGGTAATTCTGTATTTTATTCGAATATAAGAATGGGTTAAATTGTAAGGGTAAACTGTGAATCTCATCTACTTGAAACATATGTTAAACTGGAATCTGAAACCTTACTTTTAACTCAATAATATGTTTTCAAAATCAAACCAAACTATGAAACCTACATTACGCTATGGTATGTTGTCTATGTTTTGGGTTTGGATTGACTAGAGTGTTGACCAGTTTTAGGACATCTACCAAAGGCTTGGGAGTTTTGTGATTGTGGTATTATGTTGAATTGATCTTGATCTTTTAAACCCAACCATGGTAATGTATTTGGTATGCTTTATGATGAGTTTGAATTTATTGCTCATTTATGCTTTCCAATGTTCTTGTGTGAAGCTGAGGTGAATGTTATGACATACTTGACTTAACCATTTTGAGTCTTCGATCAGTTATTTTTGGGATGCTTTCCAATTGCTCGTAGGGAACTGATGTGTTATTGTGAATTATCTTTTGATGCTTTCCAATCACTTGTATGGGGCTGAGGTGAAATTTATGATTATTTGATTTGTGATTTTATGAGCTTAAGGTAGGTTATCTATATGTAATATCAAGAAGTGGCTTTTAATGGAGGTCGAGGCCCTAAGTGGCTACCAGAGTAACCCATTCTAAATTGTTTCATAAGTGAAAACACTACACTAAATTAGAGTAAAATAAACCTAACAAGAGTCTTTGTATGTTATCGCACATGCCTTGAGTGCTAGTATAGACTAGGATGGGAGTAGAGAGAATGCTTGGTTTCGACCATGCATCGTTAGTATGCCTTGTCACTACGAGAGGATACTAGTGTCGTATAGGGTCACTAGGGGGCCAGGGTCCTAAGAGACATCCAGGGTAACTCTAGCATTGATTCGTGCAATGACATTTGCTTGCTTACATAGTAGGTTTCCTACATGTCTTTGTGTGCCTTTGGGTCTAGATGTCGATTTATCTTGGAACCTTTGAGTTAGATTACTTTTAGGGTTTCCTTGACTTAGAGAGTAATTTTGATATTTGGATTGATATCCTATTTGGGACTTGAGACTATCTCCTTAGCATGATGGAAGCGTGCCTTTTTGGGTTACCATGCAGTCGGGTGGTAGTGCTTTTTACTCTTACTATTGAGATTCATCCATTGATAACGTGGCTGGAGTTTCCTTGTCTACATTTCCTTTCATTTTATCCTTGTGCACTATAATGGATGGTTGTATCTTTATGATGGATAGTTATATCTTTATGTTCATTGATTTCATTTATTGTATTGTACTTTGTATCATGGATTTGAAAAGGATGATGGAATCTATTTTTATAAATGTGTATTATTTTAGCCTTTCATACCCTGTGATATGTACAATGGATGATTGAGCATTTCAAATTTTATTACCAAGTGGCATTAGAAACAAATGTATATTATTTAAATGGACTTTGGACCTTTAATTATTCTTTCATGTGGATGTGGTACTTGTTAGACTTAGTATTAATTAAATTTAAATGTGACTCAACGTCTTTGGATTCTTAAGGAATGTAATCTTTTTTTTTTTTGCTTCTACATGATTGTGTGTTATTGCTTTTGCTACTTTATGATTGATGTGTATGTTATTCTTTCTTTTTAAAAAAATGTTTGGAAAACTTAGTTACAACTTTAGGTTAATTCTTTTGGATCCATTGGTGGGGCATTACAAGTTTCCATAGAGGATCAATAAAGAAAGGTGTGCCAAATATTTAGATATATTCTTTAGGTTTCTTCCTCGTCATTACAACTATTGTAATCCTTTGATAGGGAAGACTTTTAATAAGTCTTTGAAATCATTTAGCAAGGTATCTCTCAGAAAGACATCAAAATACTCTAGCGAGATAACCTTAACAGGATGATGTAATCCTAACAAATTATATTCATTCCTAATAGGATGAGTTCTTAGAAGGAAAAGATATAAGCCTTTTTTGGAAATATGGCTAAGTAGGATGAGGTAAGGTTGTCATTTATGGAAACATATATCTTATGATGAGATGGCAGAATATATAGTTGAAGATTCTACAGGCAAAGACAAAAAATTGTCTAAGTGTTAAACAGTTTCACTGGCAGTGCAGAGATAGTTTTTTGTATTGTAAAGGCTATAGAGATATTTGGCATGTGCGCAGTTAAGGATAGGAAGAATAGAGTGTCATTATGACATACCTAAGTGCATAGATCTATATGAACTGTATGAATGAAATTATAAGTAAAACACTAGTAAAGGCAATATGCACAGTAGAACAAAGTACAACAGAAATAGAAGAATAAAGTGTTAAGGAATTATTTCAGTTATTAAATAATTACTTAAATCGTGTAGGGACAATATCCTCTATGTTTATCCTAAGTTATCATAATGTGTGAATACATCTAGCTGGCTACACAAGAGTTTTTGTAAAAGAAAAGAGTATAAGTAAAGAATTATTATGTTACGAATGTGATGTAATGTGAGTGTAAAGTATATGATGAGTATGCGAACTATGTATATGACATGTGTACTTGTATGAGAGATCTTTGATGTAAATTACGATGTTAGATCAAAGCTATGTGAAGTAAAACAATCAGCAATAAAGAGGTTTTTGTATCTATCTCATTTTGTATAAAGGCACTATATTGTATAATTGCATGTTAGGGAAGTGGGCTCTTCTTGCATACAATTGTGATTGTACTACCAACTCTTAAAAGGGTTGAAGAAACTCCTAACAAGTTGAGGCTTTTTAATAGGGCCTAGTCCTCTAATAAGGACTAAGACACTATATGTAATTCATAAACTCCTAACTAGGTCAATATCCTTAACAAGATTCTTTTGTTTGGTGGATCATCTTGTGGGTGTCCTCCCCATCGAGGTTTTCCCTAGTCAAAAAAATATGGTGTTATGAGTTCTCTTTGTGTATGGTTTTATTTACTATTCAACATTATTGGTTTACTTTCATATGCATGTTGCAAAGTAATTAATAATATACAATTGTGGGGAAAATTTTGTAGAATATTGATTCACTCCCTCTCAGTATCATCTATTTCTAACAATTGGTAATAGAGCTCAATTACTCAAAAGAGGCCTAACAGCTTGAGTAAGATCCCTATGGATATGCAATATTTAAAGAGGAATCTTGAAGAAGCCCTTGAGAAAATTGATCTTCTTACAAAAGAAAGAGACAACTTGAAGGAAAGGTATGAAGATGCAAAAGATTAAATTGGTAAACTAAAAAATAAGATTGATTACCTAAAATCTATAAAAGAATCAAAGGAGCATACTAATGACACTGATGAAGTAGTAACCCTTAAGAAAGAAAATGAGATCATGAAACATGAGTTGAAGATCGTTGAACTTAAGTTGAGTCTGAAGAAAGATGATAATAAGCTTGAATCATATTTGAAATCTAAAAATGCAGATCTAAAGATCCTATCTAACCCAAGTAACAACTAAATTAGATTTTATCATACCAGAGCATGCAAAATTCAAGAATTATAATAAAATTGTTTCAGAAAGATGATAATAAGCTTGAATCATATTTGAAATCTGAAAATGCAGACCTAAGATCCCATCTAACCCAAGTAACAACTAAACTAGATTTTATCATACCAGAGCATGCAAAATTAGAGAAGTATAATACCATTGTGAAAGGAGAGTTAACTCAGGCTAAACAATACTTAGAAAATATTTATTTTAGTAGTGAGAAATTTGATGAACAACTATTCTATCAGAGATCTTCTTATGACAAGATAGATCTTAGATATCTTATTGGAGAAAATTCAGCCAAGAAATATGAAGTTAGGAAGGAACCAGATCTAGTTGTTGAAACCTCTAAACCAAAAGAAACTAATTAGAATAGGATTGAACCAAGAAAATCCACAGAAGTATCTAAATAAGTTAAGCAAGTAAATCAACTTGAGAAACATGATGAATAAAAACAAAAAGAGAAAGTTGAACCACCTAAGGAATTTACATATGAATTCAGAGGTAGATGTTTTATATGCAATGAAGTTGGTCACATGAAGAGAGATTGCATAGGTAATTCTTTTAAACCTATAACTAATTTCTATTGCTATAATTATCACAGTTTTGGACACAATGTAGTAAATTGTAAGAAACCTAAGTTTAATAGTAGTAATGGAAATAGTAGAATGTTTAGGGATACTAACCCTATACGTAATAAAAGAAGGAGGTCACAAAGCAGATCCAATGATGGAGAAAGACCTAATAGAGAAAGGAACCAGATTGTATGTTACAAGTGTAACAACCTTGGACACATTGCAAGGAATTGTAGAGCACCAAATAATTAGAATGGAACCAATCAGAGAAGAAATCCACCTATATGTCAGTTATGCAATAACTTTGGACATATAGAGATATTTTTTAGAATGGATAGAAGGAATTTCAATAGGAATCCTAACTATAGAAGGAACAATAACATAAATGATAATAGTAGCAATAACAGTCTAAAAGACCAACCGAAGCTGAAGAGGAGTTCAGCTTCTCCCTTGTTACAACCTTTGTCAACATATCTGCTGGATTGTCATTAGTATGTATCTTCTCTAGCTTTAACTGTCCATCCTCCAAAACTGACCGAATGAAATGGTACCGCAACTATATGTGTTTGGTCTTAGAATGCAGAGCTAAATTCTTAGCAAGATGAATGGCACTCTGACTATTTGTGACCAAATAATTATCCTCTTGAGGATGTCCCAATTCTTCCAAGAAGAACTGAAGCCATATCATCTCTTTGGCTGCCTCTGTAGTAGCAACATACTCTGCCTCTATAGTGGAGAGAGCATTAATCTTCTGTAACCTAGAAACCCAGCTCACAACTGCCCCACCAACAGTAAAGACATAACCTGTAGTACTCCGCCTGGTATCAATATCCCCAGCCAAATCTGAGTCAACATAGCCCTGTAAATCAGTAGTGGAGCCCCCAAAGTGTAAACACTTATTGGATGTTCCTCTCAAATATCTGAGAATCCACTTGACAGCATTCCAATGCTCAAATCCTGGATGACTCATATACCTGCTAACGACTCCCACTGCATGTGCAATATCTGGCCGAGTGCATACCATAGCATACATCAAACTTCCTATAGCTGAAGCATAGGGTACCTTGGACATATTATCCTCCTCTTCTTGTGTCTTGGGACACATTTCCTTAGTCAATTTCAAATGACCATGTAAAGGTGTGCTGACAACTTTAGCATTCTCCATAGAGAAATGTTGCAACACCTTCTCAACATAATCAGCTTGAGATAGTGTCAAGGTTCTGTTCTTCCTATCTCTACAAATCTTCATACCAAGGATTTGTTTTGCTGCCCCCAAATCCTTCATAGCAAATGCATGTGCTAACTGGCATTTTAGCCCCTTAATATGATGCATGTTAGACCCAGCTATAAGCATATCGTCAACATATAGACATAAAATAATGTAGCTATCATCATCCAACCTCTTAAAATAAACACAATAATCTGAATGACACCTGTTATATCCATGCTCATGCATAAAACTGTCAAATTTCAAATACCATTGCTGAGGTGCTTGCTTCAAGCCATATAAACTTTTCTTCAATTTGCACACTAAGTTCTCCTTACCTTTGACCTCAAAACCCTGTGGCTAAGCCATATATATTTCTTCATCCAAATCACCATGAAGAAAGGTTGTTTTAACATCCATCTTCTCTAAATGCAAATCTTCAGTAGCCACAAGACTTAAAATAGTACGAATAGAAGTCATTTTAACAACAGGAGAAAATATCTCATCAAAATCAATTCCCTTTTTCTGTGCAAATCCTTTTACAACTAACTTGGCCTTAAATCTTTTCTTACCTCCTTCCTCTTCTTTCAACCTATAAACCCATTTATTCTGTAAAGCCTTTTTACCTGTAGGCAACTTGCACAAATCCCATGTCTTATTTTTCAGCAAAGAGTCCATTTCATCTTTCATTGCAGACTCCCACTGAATCTTAGTATCCACCTGCACAGCTTCATCATAACTTTCAGGTTCACCAGCATCAGTAAGTAAAATAGAATACAAAGAGGGAGAAAACCTTTGTGGAGGTCTAATTTTCCTTTTTGACCGTCTAACATTCACTGGTGTGTGTGGTATTTGTTGTTGCAGTTGTTGCACATCATGAGGAATGGCTGGAACATCAGCTTTTGGAGTATCATCCAGCACTACATAATCATCTTCTTTCTTCTCATGTTGCTGCAACAGATCTTTGTACAACACTTTCTCATTGAATATGACATCCCGACTTCTAATAATTTTAAGATTTTCAAAATCCCAAAGCCAATAACCAAATTCATTAATGCCATATCCAACAAAGACACATTTCTTTGATTTAGCTTCTAGCTTGGTTCTATTTTCAAAGTCTATATGAGCAAAAGCTTCACAACTGAAGGTCTTGAGAAAAGAATAACTCACCTTCTTACCAGTCCATGCTTCCTCTGGAATACCATAGCCCAAAGGAGTAGAGGGACCTCTATTAATCAAATATACTGCGGTATTGACAGCCTCTACCCACATGTGTAAGGGCAACCCAGCATGCAACCTCATGCTCCTTGCGCACTCCATTATAGTCCTGTTCATGCGTTTACCCACTCCATTTTCCTATGGAGTCCTTGGAATAGTTTTTTGTCTACGAATACCATTAGTGGAGCAATAATCTTCAAATTCATGACTGCAATACTCACCACCATTATCAGATCTGAGACATTTTAATTTCTTAAAAGTTTGAAATACATCAGATTTCTATCTAAGGAAATAAACCCATACTTTTCTAGTTGCGTCATCAATAAATGTAACATAATAATGAGAGCCACCAAGGGAAGATACCTGGGCTGGTCCCCATACATCTGTATGCACAAGCTCTAATTTCTCCTTTTTGTTTTCCTTCCCTGTCTTTACAAAACTCACTCTCTTTTGTTTTCCATACACACAACTTTCACAGAAATCCATATTCACACAGTTTAGACCTGGTAAAACTTTCCTTGAATGAAGTACTTTCATACCTTTCTCACTCATGTGCCCAAGTCTATTGTGCCATAGCGCTGTATCAGAATCTACAGCAGCTATTTGTTCTCCCTGCTCAACTACAGTAATTGTTCCTGAATATTCATTTTTCTCTGAAACAATCAAAGTAGAAGGAACAATATGACCTATAAAAAGATATAAGGTGCCTACTTTCACACCTTTTGCTACTACAAGGGAACCTTTTGAAACCTTCCAATTTTTATCATTAAAAGTAACTACACAACCCTCATCACCGAGTTGCCCTACTGAAATTAAATTTCTACTTAGTTTTGGAACATGGCTTACCTCATGTAGTAGCCAATGATTCCCATTCTGCAACTTAATCTTAATTTTTCCCTTTCTAACAATCTGACAGGGTTCATTATCCCCCAAATAAATAAGCCCAAAATCCCCTTGGACATAATCAATGAAATAACCTCTATGAGGTGTAGCATGAAATGAAGCACCAGAATCTAAAACCCATGAATCATCAACACTCTCTAAAGACAGAAGCAAAGCATCCTCTTCGGATTTGTTACTTACCACATTTGCCTCCTTGTCTCCATCTGATTTATCTCCTTCATTTTTCTTTTGATTCCAGCAATCTTTCTTTTTGTGCCCTAGTTTCTCACAGTACCAGCAATCATTTGGTCCTCTCGATTGAGACATCCTCCCCTTTGACTTTCCTCTTGATTTCCCACGATTTCCAGAGTTACTTCCTCTTTCAGTCATTCTGCCCCTGCTTTGTGAATTTAAAGCACTTCCTGATGTAGATCCACTTGAGGATTTTCTACGAGTTTCCTCACTTAAAATAACACCGATCACATCATCATATTTTAGGGTACTAGATCCAGGAACAGAATTACTCACCGCCATTACCAAGCCATTCCAGCTTTCAGGCAAAGAACACAAATTCAAGAGAGCCCTAATTTATTCATCAAAATTGATACCCACAGAAGATAATTGACTAGTAATAGTATTAAACTCATTTAAATGATCTGCAACAGATCCACCTTCTACCATTTTCATATTAAATAAACACTTCATGAGAAATACCTTATTTGAAGCGGAGGGCTTTTCATACAGTGTCGCTAGGGTTTTCATCAAATCTTCTTTCGTCTTTGCTTTTGTAATATTAAATGCCACTGATGGTGCCAAGCATAACCGAATGCTTTCAAGTGCCTTTCTATCCAAAAGATCCCATTCAGCCTCTGACATAGTTCCCTGATTCTTGGCTTTTCCTTCCAACGGCTTCCATAAATCCTTCTGATATAGATAGTCTTCCATTTGCATCTTCCATAACTGGAAGTTCTGCCCATTAAACCTGTCAACCCTCAACTTACCCTCATCTGCCATCGCTCCCACTCAACTGTGAGACTCCCACTTAACCGTGAGACTTTCTTGCAGAGGATAACTAAAAGACAACCTTGCTCTGATACCACTTGTTAGGATAAACCACGGACAGAAATAAAAACTACATGCAAATATAACCAATAACAGAAAATAATAGAACACACATAAATGAACACAAGGCACCAAGATTTAACGTGGTTCACCCAATCCCTGGGCTACGTCCACCAAACAGCAAGTCCAATCTTATTACAATCCAATGATTACAACCTGATTACAATCCGTAATCCCTTACAGCTCAATACCGCCGCAAGAACCAATTTTGTATCACAACATTATGAAAAATACCCAACCCTAAGCCCTTTTTATACAAGTATTAAACCGCTTTAGGGTTATAACATGTCGGCCATAATATGTCGGCTACTGCCCAAAAAAAAAAATTTGGGGTGATGCCCCGAACCACACTATTTATGAAGTATGTATAGTACTTTCCTGATCAGTCACCACAATCTAACATTTGTGAGAGAATACAATCCAAAAAGCTCACATACAGTTTTAGAAGAACAATTTTTCAATGCATCTGAAGAAAGAATGAAATCAACCATAGTGTGCAATTTATCTTTTTAAGCACATTTTATCAAAGATAGAGTATCAGAAAAATGGAACAAAAGTTTGAAGTCAAGTTGAGAATTGTGAAGTTGACATGAGGTAGTATGATTGTAAGGAAGCTCTGGTTAAGAGTGCAAGTTATTTAGTAATCAAATGAAGGAAAGCAAAGACAAGCAAGTTTACTAGTTGAAAGAGTAACAATTTTACGAATTAGGTAGATGTGCAATTAATGTGAAGTTCATTTTGAAAGATTTAAAGGATGCGAACAAGATTTTGAGCATCATTCAATCATGTGAAGAGTTAAGGAGAAATTTAGAGTGATTTGATAACAAGTAAAAGCAAATTTGAAGCGTTCATAGGGAGAAGTGGAAAAAGCCCTAGTTTCACAAAATTTAGGTATTTTGCAAAGCTTTTGAAGTGTTTGAATTAGATAAAATGGAGAATTCTACTATTAGTGATGTTAGTGAGAGGCCAAGATATGTGTTTAAGAAGCACCCTTTCATATCTCAAGTAGATGATCCTTTTGGAGCATTTTCACAAGTTTTGGAGAATGTTCTTCACATAGAAGATATCAGATCATATATTCACTAAAAATTTGAGAGAATTGGAGACAATGATATTTATAAGGACCTAGACCTAGTGTGCCAAGGAGACTTGTCATTGAAACAAGAGTTTTCACACCTAAAGGAACTGAACATAATAAATCATATATTCTATATGGATTTTGACAACCATGAATGGAGAATAATTATTCTAAGCCACATTCATGAAGGAATGTTTTGGGTTGGAGATGTACCTATTATGATTGACAACAACATGATTCATAGGTTCAATGGTTTATGTAATGAAGGAAGAAACCTAGTTAATGAAAAGAATGTGAAGAAGATGGTGGAAACCAATCTGAAGACCAAATTAGATGGTAGGAATGTGAGGTTTGACCTCATAAAGAAAACATATATGAAAGTGATCAACAAGATCATTGGATATAAAATGAATCATAGTTCAAGATTAAACTCAGTACCTGCTAGTTTCCTATATGTAGCATACCTTATGACAGCAGAGAAAGAAAAAGTCAATATGTGTGATATTCTGAAGCATTAATTTTAGAAAACATAGAGAAACTAAAGAGGACAAGAAGTGTGGTGTTCAAGTTTGAGGGAGTCACTACTGATACAACTATTCTTCCAAGTTATTAGGCAATTCCCTAGTATGCTTAATAGGGAATGGGACAACAAGAATCAATGCACCATGAGCTCGGTGTCATATCATTATAGAAGACAATCTAAGGAGAAGTTCATTGTTGAAGATATAAGCATAATGATGAAAAAATTTCAAATTATGATAAAGAAAAGATATAGGATACCACCCTCACTAGTGGAAAAGTACAAAGAAGACATATGTTTCATGGTTGAAACATAGGTAACATGCATGGAGGTAGTTATGGTGAGAGTTAAGTTCATAGATCCTATGGGCTATGAAATAAGTGAAGAGATAATTGAAGGATATGCAAAGATCATACTAGAATCTAAGGAGAATAAGGACACTCCTAGATGAGGAGCTTATGTAGAGAAAAATAGAAAAGTAGAGAGCCATCTCTATAGTATGGAAATAAAGAAGAATGTTGAGAAGAAAATTGAATCAATTCTCAAGGAATCTGGTATCAGTAGAGAAGAATTTAATGAGATAAAAGGAATAGCCTTGGAGATGAAGTCTAGTGGGAAAATAGAAGTATTGGCAACAACACCTATTTCCATGGTAGGACCTTCAGAAGACATAACTATAGCAGGATCTACTTCGTAGATACCTATAGTCTGTTATGCCATAGTAGCACAAGTGCAACCCATTATTGTACATCTTCTAAAGAAGACTGATGAAGAGGAGGTACAAATAGTAGAAGGTAAATCATCCACTCCTCCAACCAAAAGGAAATTAGAGAGACTCACTAAGGTGAAACAAGAGGTTGAGTCACCCAGCAAGAAAAGGACCAAGCAACTATCAAGTGACCCTAGAAAGAGAAGAAATTCATTACAGATGCTTGAGTCAAATGAGTCTGAAGAATCCAAAGATAAGGAGGATAGAGCTACAGAGAAAGTAGTTGGAGAAGCAAGGACAACCACTGGGAAGAAACCTTGGAAGCCAAAGGTAGAGAACTTAAATATGCAAATCATTAATGACAACAATTTCATTCAATTGAATAATTTTAATAGTATGTATAGTAATATGGATAGGATTCAGTTAGAGATGTCGTAGTAAGGAATATGATTTTGAAGAATTAAAGAATTAAAGATGTACAAAGACATATACTAGAGGACCTATACAATAGGTTGATAAATAGAAGAAGAAGAAGAAGAGTAAAACATGACAAGAAAATAAGAGAAAATATGATCAAGGATCTTTGTGAAGTTAATAGTGATGAAGACATGCAAGATATAATGAAGGGTATTGAGCCCTTATTGAGAAATAAAAGAAGAGTTATTATTTTGATGGGAGGAAATTATGAAGAGGTAAACAAGGAGATAGAAGAAGCCATTTCCAAATACATTACTTCTATACCTAAAGTAAAACAACTAGGTGTGAAGTCAGGGGGAGAAATCCTTATGTTTTTTGAGAAGATTACTCTAGTAGTAGTAGTAGTAGTAGTAGAAGCCAAAGACACTCAAGTGATAGATATATCTCCACAAGTCTCCATTGGAATGAACACTATGCAAGTTGGTACCACAAATATGACAATAAACATCATAGAAGATCTTTCAAGGATCTTGGGCTAAACATTTTTGACAATATCATTGATTACTCTAGCTCAAATGAAGAAGAAGAGAAGAAAAAGAATGATGCCAAAGAGAAGAAGAGAAAACCATATGAAAAGAGAGAAGAGAAAGAAGGTAGAAGAAGAAAATAAGAGAAAAGAAGAAGAAGAGAAGAAGAAGGAAGAAGCAGAAGAAAAGAAGAAGAGAAGAAGGAAAAAGAAGAAGAAATAAAAAGGAAGGAAGATGAGAAGAAGAAAGAGGATGAGGAAAAGAGAAGAGAGGAAGAATAGAGGAAGATGAAAGAAATGGATGATGAGAATCCAAGTGTAACCATCACATATCTCACCTTAGTTACACTTACTAGTTCAGATGATGATGATCAAACAAATTTGATATCATCCCTCAATAAGATTATCAGCAAAAATAAATAGGTGAAGAGTTTACAAAAAAATCTCATGGAGGTAACTGAAAAATTATAGGGAGTCATGACTATGAAGTCACCTGATCCAAACCTTGAGGACAGAGCCAAAGATGTGATTCAAGCATTTGATGTTGAATTCACTAGTTTGTCAGAGGTTGCAACAACACAAACTCAAACCAAGCATGATGCATAGATGTTTGACACTGCTTGTTAGAACATCAGATTGACTCTTGATACATGCATCAAGACATTAAAGAAGTGTAATCTTAGAGGAAAAACTATTTATGCAAAGTGTGTGATGTATTATAGCTTTATAAAAAGATGTTTATAGTGAGCTTACAGGGAAGTGTGCAAAGGTAGAAGCATTGGCAAATCATTTAAGTCAACGATGTGTAGATTGAAGCAATTGAAGAATAGGTTAGCAAGACTTATGATGAGATAAGTTCGTTGGAAGATAGGAAGACAAGGATAACAAAGAGGTTCTCACTTATGAGAGAATGCCTATCTATGAAATTAAGTACATTTGAATGATAGTTGGAGGAATGTTTGTTAGTCTAGATATCTTTTGACAATTTCATATACTCATATATGAATGCAGTGGAGATAGCATCTTATGGGTTATGCACTCTTCTCAACATTTTAGAAGGAGTAAAAGACTCATTTGAGAAGAACATGAAGAGTCTTAAAATCAATTTTGGTGACTGTATTTCTAGCTTGTCAACCCAAGAAGAGGCAATGAAACACAATTTTGATATGTAGATAAGTTTTAACACCTTTATCATTGATGTCAAAGTGGGAGAAGTATACAAGGAAAATTGTATAAAGTATAGAAAGAAAATAGTTATATACTAAGGTGGAGAAATATTATTTAGTATTATAGTGTATTAGGAGATATAAGGAAATATGATCTAAATGTAGTGATCCACATACTTTTTTAATTTTGATATTTTGTAAAGTTTTGAAGGCCAATTTTTGAAAAAAAATAAAAATTGTATAATATTTTGGAACTTAGCCAATTTTCCCATATGTTGTCATCAATGCCAAAGGGGGAGATTGTTGGCAATATGGATAAGTAGGATGAGGTAAGGTTATCATTTATGCAAACATATATATCAAGATGAGATGGCATAATACACAGTTGAAGATTCTGCAGTCAGAGAAAGAAAAGTGTCTAAGTGTTAGACAATTTCACTAGTAGTGCAGAGATAGTTTTTGGTATTGCAAAGGCTATAGAGATATTTGGTATGTGCATAGTTAGGACAAGTAGAATAGAGTGTCATGATGATGTACCTAAGTGTGTAGATCTATCCAGATTGTACAAGCGAAGTTGCAAGTAAAATACCATTAAAGGCAGCATGCACAGTAGAATAGAGTACAACAAAAACATAGGAATAAAGTGTTAATGAATTATTTTTCTTACAAAATAATCACTCAAATTCTGTAGGGATGAAATCCTAGATGTTTACCCTAAGTTAGCATAATTTGTGAATGCATCTAGCAGACTACACAATATTTTTTGTAAAAGAAAAGAGTATAAGTAAAGAATTATTACATACAAAGTAAAAAGATGTTGTGAATGTGATGTAATGTGAATGCAAAGTATATGATGATTTTCCAAACTATGTATATGACATGAGTACTTGTATGAGAGATCTTTGATGTGAATTTGAATGTTAGATCAGAACTACGCAAAGTACAATAGTCAATAATAAAGAGGTTTTTGTATCTATCTCATTTTGTATAAAGGCACTATATTGTATAATTGGATGTTAGGGTAGTGGACTCTTCTTGCATACAATTACAATTGTACTACCAACTTCTAATAGGGTTGAAGCAACTCTTAATAGGTTTGAGGCTTTTAATAGGGTCAGGTCTTCTAACAAGGACCAGGACACTATATGTAATTCATAGACTCCTAACAAAGTCAATATCCTTAACAAGATTCTTTTGTTTAGTGGATCATTTTGTGGGTGTCATCCCCACCAAGGTTTTCCCTTGGCCATGGTTTCCCTAGTTAAAAAAATATGATGTTATGAGTTCTCTTTGTGTATGGTTTTATTTATTGTTCAACATTATTGGTTTACTTTCATATGCATAATATTGTAAAGTAATTAATAATATACGGTTGTGAGAATTTTTTTGTAGAATATTGATTCATGCCCCCACCCTTCAGTATTATATATTTCTAAAAACCTTTAATAACCCTTTTACTTGCAATAAAAGGCTAGATGGTATATTACTCCTACCATGGTTTCCACCCTTACACTGAGGGCTTCTACGTAAAAATATCAATGTCATTGATGTATGCATCTATGTGCAATCTTGTATGGTTTTATTGTATTGATTTTTATCATTACCTTGATAGTAATAGGACTGGTAACAAGGTGTGTACTTACACTAGCTTCATTATCTAGTAGAATTTATAGAATTGGGCATACTAATTCAAGCCCCCACCCCTTTCTCAGTACTTGTTGGGACCATCAATTGATACCAAAACCTAGACCATATTAACTACAAGCCTAACAATTTGAGGGAAGATCAAATTGCAGCCATGAAGTAAAAAATTTAACTCAATGATGCTCTTGATACTATTGAAGATCTAAAAGACAAGTTGAGAGAATCCTTAGCCAAAATAAAGAAGTTGATGAAGAAGTTTGGAGAAATCCAAGAGTTGATACAGAAACTTAAAGAGAAAAATAGTTATGAAGAACTAAAGAGGCAATCTTAGAACTCGTGACTAAGAATGAAAAGCTAACCAAAAGAGTCAAAGAAATGAAAGGGAACACAAACACTTAGTTGTTAGATTAAGTGAAGCACACGGTGAGAAAGGAAATGCCATCCTAGTAAGAGATTAAGCCTACAAGGAACTCAAATTGGCCCAGGAAGTAAAATAATGAGATGAGGAATTGCTAAAAGAGAAAGAATATGAGATAGCCTCAATAGAATTAAAATACTAGCACCTCACACAAGAAAGCAATGTCCTACAAGAGCATCATCATGACAAAACTGAACAACTAGAAGTCCTACATGAAGAAGCCAACTAGTTGAATGAACAAGTTCCTCAATTGATGGATGAACTAAAGAATACCAAAGAATAAAATGAAAGGTTGGAAAAGTTCATTGAAAGAACCAAGAAGATGGAAAAGCAACTAAGGACTCAAAGAAATACTCTTGAGATATCTAGGATTTGAAGGAATCAACACAATCGAGAAAGAGGAATCTGCAAGTACAAAAGACTCAAAATCTACAAAGAAAAAAAGGACACCAAAGAAAGGTATATCATCAACAAATTTTTGTTGTGGTAAAATAGGACACAAGTCAAATGTGTGTTGGTACAAGCAAGTTGTAACTGATATTCCAAATCCCTATAGAGGCTACTACAATATTATTTACTAGTATGGACATTGTACATGAGTGAAAAGATCTTGCAAATAAGGCATGAGAAAAAGGCTACTGTTATCACTATAATTGATGTGGTCATAGTGCTAAATATTGTAGATTGAAAGCTTGATCATATCAATCATATCCAAAGTCAAAGAGACACACCGGGAGTAAGTGTGAGAGATAGGTTTGTTTCACCTATGGTAATGTTGGTTACATTGCATCCCATTGCAAGTGAAAGACAAAACATTGGAACTACGTTGGGCCATCGAACAACACAAGAAGGACATGCTACATATGTCATAAGATAGGTCATAATGATTTTTGGGTCAAGCGTAAACCTAAACAATATTATAATGGAAAAAAAGGAAAAGACAAGGTCATTGATATTGAGCAAGTTAGCAAGGAATTTGCTAAAGTACAAACCAAGAAAAGATCAAAGGATACTAGAGTAAATATTAGAGAAGTAGTAAGCTCATCACAAGTGGAAAGACTTCCTAATTAGGTTAAGCTAGTAAAGCTTAAGAACGGTTAGGAAAGAAAATTCAATCTTGCACAGATCCCCACATTCAAATTGGTAAGTCACAACTAGTGACACATTAAAAAGTGGACATGTTTCACCTAAAAGGTGAATACAAGTTCTCTCCAAAACCTAACCATTGGGTGAACTATCAAAAAATATTTATTGCACGAAGGTAGAGGTAAGTAAGAGACTAGGTTACTATTAAGACCTAAACATTACTTTTCAGTCAGATCTATAAATAGATATGTCATTCTGCAAATATCACTTTTTTCAATCTTGAGATCCAAAGAGATTTTGTTAACAAAAACCTAGCTACTAAAAGAGAAATCTTTGTGCAAATTTGAGTGAGGAACTACCAGTCACTTTGTAACCCTAGAACTAGTCTAGTACAAAAAATCATGTGAAATGAGATCATTTTGGAGCTAAATATTACAATGGAACATGAATAATAGGATGATCTATATGATATCAAACTAATCTATGGATAGGAAAGAGATCCACTTATCTACAAACCAATCTTGCAGAGCACATATGAGAAGGACATGATAGGAGCCCTATCCTCACTCCCTAGTAATGTGTTATTGATCAAAGATGTAAGTGACTATCTAAAAGAAAAGATCATGGAGTTGGGAGATAAAGAGATTAGGTAAAAATATGAGAAGTTCCATGATGACAATAAATGGAAATTAGGCTTCAAAGATCTCAAAGAGACAAAACTAGACCATGTGATGGATATACCTAATTTATTCAGGGATGAATGGGTGAGATTCATGCTCAACACAGTGTGCAAAAAGTACATATGGCTTGATAGACCCTACAAGATCATATGGAAGTGAATGAGAGAGTTACATATGGAAGTGAATGAGAGAGTTACAAGGTTCAACAAAACTAGAGCATTAATGACCACCTATAAGAAAAAGCCAACAATAGTGGAAAAGTTAACTAGATGCCATCATGATGGTAGAATGTGCTCACTTAATGATACTACAAATGAGAAAGTATAGTTTACAAAAAGGGTGATTGCATAGAGGATTTACCAGTTGAGAAGGATAAACAATGTGCCTAGTGGAGCCGTGTATGGAGCACACCAGATCATAAATGAGAAAATAAAGATTAACCTAAGTGAGTTGCTACATGGGAAGATGATGGAAAATATGAAGAAAAATAAGAGGGATAGTAGTGCACACATATTAAATTTTGATGCAATATTAGTGAGTACATTCTTGAACTTCAAGGAAGAATACCCCAAATATAAAAACTTTTTGTGGAAGTCAAAGATTTGTATTACAACTCAAATAATAAACAAGTATACCAAGGTAGGTAGCAATACCCTCAATGAGCTTGATAGGTATTTCACACAATTTCAATCTAAAATTCAAAGAAGAAATAGAATACCAATAAATTTGATCAAAGACTATAAAATATATGTTTGTTTCTTAGAAATCACAAACATGTGCATTGTACAAGCGGTTGAACTATGAACTCATTGGTTGACCAAATTTCCTTACAAGGTTGAAGAAGACTCAACCATAAATCACATTGACCAACTACTAGCATTGCATGTTGATAAATATCAATAAAGGTTTGACACAACCAAAGGGAAGAGTAAAGAGTTGAAGGATCAACTAGAAGAGAGACCAAAAGAGAGGAATAAAAAGAAGAGATGAAGAGCATAGGACAAGTTGTGCAACTGGTTGAAGAAGAGGCAACACAAGACAGTGAAGAAAATACACATATAGACACCAATGGTGACTCTTCATCTGAACTTGAATCAAAAGAGGAAACATCCAATAAAAAGAAACCTGCTATTGCCAAGCCTCCAATAGTGAAGACATACAAGAGAAAGACAATAGAGAAAATCAAGAAGAAACCTCCCATCTAGTCAAAGGAAGAAGAATATGAAGAAGAGATTGACATAGAAAGCCTCAAATAATCAAAGCAGGCAAGAAGCTTACATTGAAGAATATTGTTGAGGATATTGAAACTAATGGAAATTATAATACTTTGAAAAGTAGATTTACAAAGTTCACTAAACAAAATAATAATATAATTGTGAAAGTTATACTTGTAGGCTGAAGAGTGTTCAATGGAATGCTAGCAAAAATTGAGACATAGGTTCTAAGTGAATTATTTAAGGAAACTAAGAAAAAATGGTCGAAGGCCTTACTAGAATGGAGAATATGCTAGATGATGCTCTAGCCAAGCTTAGACCTGACCTAAGAAAAAAGAATTTAATAGAGCTAGTTGAATCATGCAAATAAAATGATTACACACCAGAAAATATAGCTTTGATAACTATAGGTCTAAAGAAGGAAACCTTTGCAAATGCAAGGAAGTTTGGGTCACAATCATATGCATAAGAGAAAGCTAGCTTGGAGAAGAAGCAAGGCCGAGGCCAAGGGGAAAAAGACAAGAAAAGAAAGAAAGAACCTCCCAAAACAATAGGACCAAGAACTAAAAAGAAGAAAAAAATAGATTAACCTCCTCCATTGGCTGAGAAAAGGATATAGATAAGTCAAGACCTAAATAAAGAACCCAAGGAAATCAGAGAGACACAACAAGAATAGACCTCCACAACACCACTTGAAGTAGAGGGCAACATAAATATGACACAATAACATGTGAGGGACACCCAAGTATCATTGATGTAACAATGATGGACTCTAGTCAAAAAGATGTAGAAGAAGTTCATAGTGAAATTGATCACACTGAGAAAGAACAGGAAAGAAGGAACAAGCAATGAGGGAGAAGAGACATATGATGTAATGGGTGATACACAAATGCCTACAATGGAAATACCTACATGCAACACAAGAGAAGAAACAAAAGAGGAAGAATAGGAAAGAGACACCAAGCAAACATAGAGGCAAGAGGAATTACCAATGACTCAACATGAGAAGACTCCAATAGAGTCCCAACCATCATAGATACTATCTAAAGGAAAAATGAGTGCCAAGAAACTAGAAAGGGGTAAATACAAGATGAAAACATATTTAGAGGGATCTATAAGAAAGAAGAAGAGAAGAGGGAGACATGAATCCCAAGAATTGATAGAGTCATCAACATTAGAGGATGAGAGTGAATTTTATGATGTTGATGTAGTGGAAGCTAGAAAAATGCAAGAGCTCTATGAGAGAGTAGAAGAAATGGGAATGCATGTTTGTCAGATGAACACAAAAGAGCTGAAAAAGAATATGCAAGACACACAAAAACATATATATGGATGAAATTGAACAACAAGAGGTATGACTGAGCTAGCACACTAGTAAATGCTCATGCCATACTAAAAGGACTTGCAAAAGGGACATCCTACAAGAAGGGTGATGATCTAATCAATTAGTTCAAAGATGTAATAAAACATCTACATGACAAAGCAAGGAAGATTCCAATTATCATAAAACAATAGATTTCAGTAAAACACCTTGAAGAGGAGAAGAAGCTCATTATAGATAAGAAAGGGGAGCTAATAGAACTCAAGGATGAGTTGTCTAAACCATTGAAAGAAATAACCCCAGTATTCCAAAAACTTAGTACCTCACACATCTTAATAGGTGATTTGAAGAAAAGGAGAACAAAAGCTCAACAAGAGCATGATGAAGTCACCTAGGATGTTGATCCACTCTTTAGATTAGCCTTAGGGAATATTGAAAAAATCTAGGATAAAATGCATTTGGTACACCAAATAAGAGAAAAGGAAGAGAAGAGAGCTATCTGACTAATGAAACTTCAATATTTCTTAACCCCACTAATATGGGTCATCAATGAACATCTCAAGGAAGTGGATGTTGATATAGCCATGATACTGAAAAAGACCAAAAAATTAGTTTACATGCAACTAGTAGATCTTAGGAATGCAATACTAGAACTCAACCACATGATAATGGCACGGGAGACTCTACTACATATGGCAAAAGAATGATACAAGAACATCTTTGAGAAGCTGTAATACCAAAAAAAGAAGGAGAAGAGTAATATAGTTACATCATCTATAGGTAATCCAATGATACCCATTGTTATTAATGACAGAAAGGGGGAGAATATACAAGAAGGAAGGGAGAAGAGAATATAGGAGAAAATAGGAAAAGAGTAAGAAACCCAAGGGGAGAAGATACAAGAAGGCAGAGAAAAATAAGACATGCGAAAGAGAGAACATAAAAGGAAGCCTCCAGAAAGGGTGAGTAGACTCAAGAAGTCTAAGGCCACAGACATGCTAGTATAAACTTGAGAAGCAATGTAACTCTTGTTAACCTATAAATTTACTTCCAAGTATAAAGGTTTTTCCATCAATTTCAAAGGGGGAGATTGTTGGACTAAACTACACTATCATGTCTAGCAGACAAAATGGTTAGAAGAGAACTCAAATATTAAGTGTTGATGTGTTGTCATCTATTGGCAATTAGTTAACAAGAGGATTGAAGTGTTGCAAGTAAAACCACCAGTAGACTGGCATAGTAGTCTCAGCTTGAAGGAAAGAAGAAGACAAGCCTATGACAGGTGAATAGACGTAAAACTCTATGGTCACAACCTAATCACCATTGATGTGACAAAAATAAAGAAGGTTTGAAAGCAACATGACATGGACATAAAGAAAAGTGGCAAATGTGACAAAAGCACACAAGGACCTATTGGTAATTTGTTTTGCGTAAGGTCAATGGCAGGAATCCATAGTGTAATTCCTCTCTTGAAAAGCAAATCTTTTAAAGAATCCACTCCAAGGTTCAGTGTTTGTCTTACGACGTACCAAAATCTGCTTAGTAGAAGATAAATGTGAATGTTCATGAGGAGGCCTTTGCTAGTTCCAAAAACTCTTTTACCTTGGAATCAAGTAAAATCTATTCGATGTCTCAAAATATCACACCAAAAGAACAATATTTTTCTATTTTTCTATTTTTCAATGAATGCAACTTTAACAATGCAACTATTATGAGGTCCTATTCTAACAGGGGGGTTAGCAAAGAAAATAATGAAACTAAAAGCAAATAACATGAAAGTGAAATTCCTAAACGGACATAAGCTACAGAACACAACATGCTATGAGTTAAACCTTCAAAGAAATCAGTAGGAAACCAATGAAAACAAGAGCAGCGCTTCCTAGAATCCACTGATGTAATCGTCGGTGAGAATCTTTAACAAATCGGATGATGTTTCACTCTTCATCAAATCGCAAGGCCACGGAAAGTGCGCTTATGCAAGACAAAAAGTTATGTGGACACAATCAGGTGATTTCTTCTCAAGCTTGTTACGTCAACGAAATTCATATATCTATAGCAAACACCAGAACTAAAAGATCGCACAACCAGAAACAACTCAATAAACCTTTGGCTCAATAAAAATCTCATGAATAAAATCCATAAAACAATGACACATTCAGGAAAGAATAACTACACTCTGAATGCTAGCACCAAAAGCATAATTTTATTGCATAATAACGGCGGCCCTTGTTACATTTTACAATGGGGTACTTATAAGAAATCATCTCCTCAATTTGTGTTGAGAGTGAGAGATATCTTGATGTAATAAAATGCTTTTAAAACATTAAAACAAACTAAATATATACAAACTGGTAATCTAACTGGTGTTTAGAGGGACTCTATCCATATTTTATTCATTAATTGGATGCATGAGCCCTTTACATGTCAAAAACAATGAAAGCATGAGAGAGTAGGAGGAAGCCATCAGTTGAAGTAGAAGTGCATGAAGACACCAAAAATATAAGTTGCCCCTTCACTAGGCATGTGTCAGTGTTAAACTTGCCATTAGAATGTGCTCCCAATGCATGGAAAGTGATATTTTTGGAACTGGCAGTTAACTATCGATGCGCCTCTGAATTGCGGAGCTACATGAAAATGTGGAGCTATGGACTTGCAGACCTGCGGAGCTACAAACCTATGGATTTGCGGGCCTGCGAAGCTGTGGAGCTCGATTGAGTCAAAAATCTCAAAAAATTTCTAAGTGTCAAAATTGAAATTCTGGCATCTGGGTTTTGTTCATCTTCATCCTAAAGATATGTTTAGATATTTGCCCTTGAATTTCTCTATAATATCAGTAATCTTAGCAGCATTGAGAAGATCCAAAGCCTCATACTTATATTTGACCTTCTGTCTGTAGTTGTCCACCTCAATTCAAGTTTTTGCAAAATCTTCAAGTTTGGTATCCAACTCTAACAATGCTTCTTCTGTCCTGAAGGATTTTCTAATGTCTTCATCACTGGATGCTTCCTCTAAAGTCTTTCTGAAGTTTTCTACAACTACCTCAACTGGTAAGAGCTTTTCTCATCCTTCGTCTTCAAAAATATCCAAGCATGCATCACTATATAACTTTTCTGCTTCCAAAATTCGCTCTCGAGCTTGGTCCTTGAGCCTATGTATCTCATCATGTAATGTTTCCATCACTTTATTTCCCTCTGCAATCTTTTCTATCCAATCATCTATCATGTCTAGCTCTTCTCCAGTATATACATCAATCAGAATGTGGTACCTTTGTCCTTTTATGGCCTATAGAATTTGCAAATCCTTGCTCCAAACCCGTACCTCATCCATAATACTGAAGTCCTGTCTCAAAACTACCACGATCTTATCAACATTGTCTTGTGTAGCATGTAATAATTTCAGACTTCTTGTAATTATAGTGACACCCCTATCCTCAAGGTTGTCTCGCCAATCCTGACAAGCTCTCAAGAATGGACTAAGATGTACACCTTACCCTTCTTTAAGAATGGTAGTCAAAGTCTCCTTAGGGCATTCAGAATCAAGAGGACCAATAACTTCAGCTAGATATCCTTTTAAGATCTCAACTTGCCTTCGAAGTGTTCTGATTTCAATCTCATCATGTTCCATATGGTTAAGAACCTCTTTGACTCCCATAGTCATCATTTGTCAAGCAATATCCCATGTAGGCTTCCCTAACATGATATCCTTCACTTCATAGTCCTGAAGGCTGACAACTTCTTCATCTGTACCTTTCAGAGGGTGAGCCACTTGTGCAAATAAGTCTTAGTTTCGAGAGGTGGTAATGAATGCAAATGGTGTTGCATCCTGTAAGGGAGAATCAGGCTTGTTCAAAATCTATGCAATGTCACAAATATCATCCTTTGAAGCAAGGAATTGATGCTTAGCACTTCTCATTATTTCCTTCCGGAACCATCTCGGGATATGTCTTTCTATAACCTTGGCTCTAGATGATGAAGGTATGTGTTCAACTACCTCCTTCCTTTTGTCGCTCTTACTCAGAGTCTCCTGTTGTGAGGGTTCTTCTTCTGTAGTCTCAGTTTTTGTAGATCCCGTAGTTTGATCCTCAACTTCCTAGGAAGGTTGTTGCATACATTCCATTACCTGTGCCTCTTTTGGTGGCTCATTAGTAGTCCTTGGTTCTGGTTCTCCTTCTATTGATGATTCTTTTTGAACATGTTCCTCTAAACTCAGAGGTGGAGGTGTCACTGAAACCTTATCTACCATCATAGCCTGAGGTGAAGATGGGGGCGTTGGATGAGGACCTTGTGTCTCAAGTGGCATCTGCGTCCAATCTTGCTATTGAAATTCACCTGTAGGAGTATCTCTAATCTTATCTTCAACCAATTTTGTACCCACTGGCATGAAATCAAAATTTGGAATGGAGAGAATATCATCACCTAGCTCTCTTTTCTCATTCACCCATCATTGTACTTTGTCTTTTGAAGAAGAGAGCTCTATCGTTTCAGCTTGGGTGGGTGGTGGGGTATTTGTGGCATTCTTCTTTCTTTTGAATTCTGTGGCTTTGGCAAGTCGAGTTCTCCCTTGCAAAGGCACTTGTTCTTCCTCCCCATCTGACTCTGTCTCATCCTCATCTGATTCTTCCTCGAGAATGGTTTCAGGAATAGATGGATTAGGCACTAATCTTTTACAAACTCTCTGCCTCTTATTCATTCTAACCTTAACCCTCCTTTGCTTCTATGGAACCATAGGAGAAGTAGGTTCTTCATGCATCGGATGAATGGATGTCTCTAGAATATCTCCTTCTTCTTGTTGGCTTGACAAAATAGGAGGCAATGGAAAATCAACCTGGATATGAGAAATTCCAGGGTCTCAGGGGTCTTGGAAAGTAGATTCATGTTGTTGCAAAGGGGCCTGTTGTTCAACATGCTCTATTTGGATCCTCTGAGGAGAGTCTCTCTTCCTCTTTTCTTTCTTCTTCTCTAAAGTATGGTAGTATCCCACTGGACGATCAAGCTAGTAGACTATTTTTGGCCTGATAGGAGACTGAAGCACAAAGATAGGAACTATGACCTTCCTCCCCTTTACCCCTTCTAGGTGAGCATGTGCATGGAATATCACTATGTCCAGAATCGGATCAAGTGGAAAGGGTTTCTTGATCCAACTCTTTGTCATTCTGATGACATGTCTAGCTCGATGATTAATATCATCTCCTTCCTCCCTATCAACTTCTACATTCAGAATGGGCCTCTCGCAACCTTATCTGTATTGAATAAGGGATCCAGTAGCTCTTGTGAATCTTGTAGCCTTATCTCATTCGGGATGGTCAAATGGAGAGCCTTCTCTACTAAATACAAAGTCATTCTACAATAGTCCCTAATACGGACATCATAGTCATTTGTGGCTTTCAATGGCATCCTCATGGTAGAACTCTTTTCCTGTCAGATTTTCTACTTTACCAACATTGTCAAAGAATGGCCGGGGAGAGTTATATTCTTCAAGAGGATAGTTCTCTCATTCCCACTCGAAAGTTGGGATATCCTACTTTCTCTTTACCTGGTATGCTCCTATTACAAATGGCCAATCCCAACAAGGTCTTTGTTGTTTCTTGATCCTCTCATAAGCTGACTCAATCTGCTGAGAAATTTCCATTAGAACCAACTTGTCACTTGGGTACCTTGGGAGCTTCTTTGGATGGATAGATGCACCACCAACCCGAATGTATGTGAATGTCCAGAACTGGATAAAATATGCACTGAGAGTTTTGATCTGTGCCTTGGCCTCATCAGACAATCTCTTTCTATAATCGCCTTCGATGAATCGAATGATGGCAAAGATAAAGGCATCATTCACAATCCTGTACTCTTTGCTTTGCGGTGAGAGCTTCTTCTTAACTAGCTGAGGATAAACTATATATGGCCATGCATTAGGGTCCTACATACTGCCCTTTTTGTACAACTTGGGATAGTCGATGGCTCTTGCTGCAAGTAGATATACCACATAGGAAGTCATATAAAACTTCTTCTTGTCCTTTACTGTCCGTAACTGATCACACACATTCTCACTAAGTGTGGTGGCCCAATCTAGTGGCATCTTTGCATGTCTGATGGTTTCAATGAAGTTAACCATGAATGGAGCAAGATGACCTACTGCAGGAAATCCCATAGCTCTACTCAGGAGAATGATTGAATATCCAATGTCATCCTTCATGTATCCTCGAGCCATATCTACTTTACTAATTGTCTTTCCCCGAGATGGCTTCTCAATGAAGTATGAGGAATATATGATGTCGATGGCCTCCTGGTGATGATCCTTATGCCACCTCTTAGCTACTTCATATGAAAGCCTGATAAACTGATCAACTCTAGGTAAGTGAAAAAATCTCTCGATATTATTAGGTCGTAGATCTAAAACCACTTCCCCATTGACACTCTTTACCACCCTTTCCTTGGGAACAAAATGTTGAGATAAGGCCATAATCAATTCAGCTGACTAAACAGTCCCAGGATGTGATGTTGCATTTACCAATCCAGACTGGATTAAGGTGGATCTCAAAGATCTTTCAGTTGGGTTGTTACAAACCCTCAAAAATTCTCCCAAGTCCATGTGTCCAAGTTCTGTGTCTTTGATCTCAGAGTGTTCATTATGCAATCATGACTTCGAGGTTACGCCTTGGAACTTGTACACAACTGGCTTTATTGTTGATCTGGATGTGGATGCCATTTGATTATATTACATGTACGTCACAAAGAAAAAGAATGATTAATCACTGGATACATATAAAACATTTTTAAAAAATGATATTCTAGAATTTATTTTATTTGTTGTGATTTTTTTAAAAATCTATATATATATATATATATATATAGGGTTTTTAGATCATATATAAAAAAAACAAATAAAACAAAAATTTAAAATGAGGTTTGGGGCGGCAGCCACGCGCACGCATCCAAGAGGAGCGCAGTGGTGGCACCGTGCGTACACCAAGAAGGGGGCGGCAGAGGCCGTGCGTGTGCCAAGAAGGGCGCGACAGAAGCCGCGCGTGTGTCCAAAAGGGCACTGCGATGGAGTGGCACGTGCGTGGCCTAGAAGGTGCATGCAGTGGCCGTACCGCCACGCATCCTTAAGGGCGCATAGAGCGGTGGCTGTGTGCGGCCCCGTAGGCACATGCTGCCGCGCATCCAAAAGGCCGCACGGAGCAGCGGCCGTGCATGGCCCAAAGGGATGTGGCAATAGCGCCGTGTTCTCCTGCGTGGGCGCTCAAGCGCGAGATCATGGGAATGGAGGGGGGGAGGTTTCATACCTTCCTCTCTCAACTCTACTATTTCAACATCAAAAAAAAAAAAGGGGGGGGGGGGGAGGAGGTTTTTATAACTTCCCTTCCTCCTTTCCTTGCATGCACGCGCGCGTGAGATTTTGATTTTGATTTTTTTCAATTTTTCAATTTTTTTGTGATTTTCAATTTTTTGATTTTTTTGTGATTTTTGGACTCAACTCTCAAACAAAATTTCTTCTCTCGGACTCAAATTGTGAGTTCGAGAGTCAAAAAAAAGTAGGGGGTCCCCATTCCTCACTAGGAATGGGGCGTGTGTTGTGGAGGCCACAACAGGACCTAGGACTACAAGTAGACGTATAGATGGACAGGCATACCGACATGTATAGGCACCTATAAATAAATAGTCATAAGTGTCTTGTGATAATGCTCACTATGTATTTCAAATTTCAAATTTCACAATTTGAGCAAGATAATTTTAGGGTTTCTAATCATGAGCATAATGAGTGATTTAAGGAGATTTAGACTTCATTTTTGAAGTTTTCGTTGTTATTGTTGTTTTGTTGAGCAAAGATCTATGGAGGGAGACCATAATAGTCATGAACAAAGCATAGCAATAGACCAATGCATAAGCACAAGAAAGAAAGAGTGAACATAGTTAATCAAGTTAAGAAAAAACAAAGGAAGGAGATCAAAGAATTCTCGAGGATTTTTCACAAAGAACCTCCTAGGCAGTGTGTGCCAAATATATTTTAGATATATTCTTTAGTTTTCTTTCTCAACATTACAACTATTGTAAGCCTTTGACATGGGAGACTTGTAATAAGTCTTTTAAATCCTCTAGCAAGATATCTCTCAGAGAAATATCAAAATCCTCTAGAGAGGTAGCCTTAATAGGTTATTTTTATCCTAATAGATTATATGCATTCCTAATAGGATGAGTTCTTAAAAGGAATAGATGCAAACCTTAAACAAGGAACCATTTAACTTGTAGGAAAAGGATAGTGAATATATTTCTCCCACCATGGTTTTCACCCTCACACTGGGGGTTTTGACATAAAAATATATGTGTCAATGATGTATGCATCTTTGTGCAATCTTGTATGGTTTTACTGCATTTCTTTTATCGTTACCTTGATAGTATAAGTGTTAGTAACAAGGTGTGTGCTTAAACTAGCTACATAAACTAGTAGAATTTGTAGAATTGGGTGTACTGATTCACCCCCTCTCATTACTGGTTGAGACCAACACAACCTGCCTTTCAAGATCAAATTAAGCATTGGAGGATGGGGGTTGAAAATCTAACCCATGAGAGTCCTCAAGACATCTTTGCATTTTGCCAATATTAGAGAATACATTTTCTATTAAAAAAATCTAAGTTATTGCATACTACTATATTTTATCAATAGGCCATTTTCATTATATATATAATTAAAATTACACTATTTACAAAAAAAGGTTTGTGAGAGTCAAGCAAGCTAAGCCATGAAAACTAACAACATAAAAAATAAGCGCCTAGCATAAAATAAAATAAATTTAAAAACCACATTAAGATGTTAAGCTAGTGCCAAAAAAGGGAGTATGATCAAGATCATCTCGTATATCCCATATATCAACAAAACCCAAATTAGGGTATGAGAGAGTCTTGGAAATATTCAAGACTATGCTAGGATACTGAGAGGGAGGTGTGAATCAATAACCAAAAAAAAACTTTATCAATTACAGATCTTAATTATAGTAATCCAATTACCATTTAGTTCATCACATCTGATCTAATTGCATGCATGACAAACTGGAAACATAAAACATTCATAACACTTGAACATAATGATTTGGTGACCCAGAAACCTTCCAAATAGAAACTAAAACTAGGGTGGGATGATACCCACAAAACTTCAATATTGCAGCATAAAGTTGGCCTATTAAGGCTTACATTGATCACTTTTGATGATCTGCCCTGTTAGGAGTAATTAGGACTGCTAGGTCCACCTTGTTAGAGGTTTTACAAACACACAATGAAGTATGCACTCTATTAAGAGATTTAAGAAAGACTATTAAGTCTACCTTGTGAAAGGGTTTTGACTAGCTCACTTGTTAGGATGAAACAATAGATCTCTGACTTACAACTAGATTGTTGATAGAGATTCCTTAATTGTAGTGAGCACCTTTTTGTGATGAATATATCTCTACTACTCCTTTTTTGATACGGCCTTCACAATTCACTCTTTATCTGTTGCTTAGCTTCAACTATTCACATTTGCATTTTTTACACGCTCATTATCTTACATATGGATGTGATACAATACATTACATATATATACCAATCCAAATTACATAGTTACAAAGTTGGCCATCATATAGGTTAACACATATATCACAAAGTTGGCTCAAATAAAGACACTCATATTCTGAAGACTGACTTGGTGAAGTTTTGATACTCAGTGCACACTATCATTACTCGACATCATCATGCACTCGGTAGACATAAAAGCTTAGTCCATACTGATCACTTCAAGGTAGTCTTGAACTTGGCCTGCATTGGTGACTCAGTAGATACTGTGTAACTTGGCATAAACTAAATCACTCGGTAAACACATAAGCTCGATTTACACTAGCTTCGCATTACATGAACTATGAACTCAGTAGAAACTACGATGCTTAGTAACCAACTAAAATGCTTGGGTTAAACTACTAGACTAAATCTACTCAAGTTAAACTACTAAATCTACTAAAGACACTTGGTAACCACTAAAATGCTTGGTAGCTACTGGAATTAGTCTAGAAAACTTGGTAGCAACTGTAGAGCTTGGTGGCTACTGAATTACACGGCAAACATGGTGGACTATTCAATGAGCTTGGTAGCCATATAAAATCTAAATAAGTGTGTGTCACTAATAAAAAACTTGACTAATATGTCAACAATCTCCCCCTTTCGCATTAGTGACAAAAACACTTATCAGCTTAAATCTTATACACATCACCATGTGATACTAGCTCGGTAGAATATATTATTTTGAGATTTTTCAAAATCTATCTTTGTAGGGTATACTATACATTATCTATTATATACATTCTCCTCATAGCATGTTTCTCCCTCATACTATGTGTCTCTCCATATATAGTATACCATGTGTGTTAACAATAATCTCCCCCTTTTTGACAATAATGCTAAAGACTTATCTAGAACTTATCTACATGGAGACACCAAAATGAGACAAAAAATTAGAATGTACCTTAAGAATAAGTTCCAAGGTTTTATCTTGATTTTCTTGCAAAATCTTGCATGTATGTAGAGCAATTTGTACTTCTACAAAGAGTTTTATCATTGGATCTACAATAGAGAAGTTGTTGTCATGGATCAAGGTTTTTGAGTAAACAATATGTTTCTGCATTGTATCCATGATAGGAAGGATCATATTTTGAATATCAATTAGTGTTGACCTGATTCCTTCTACATGTCTAACAAAAATCTGATCTTCATGTGATGTGCAAAGCTTGAACTATGGTCAAGTTGCAACTGTTGAGCACTAGCTTTCAGATCCTCACTGATTTTTGATAGTTTTCCCTTTATTTCCTTTGTGAACTTGGAAACATCACACAAATTCCCAAAAAGTGATGTCACATTGGTGTAGGAGGTCTCAAGATTGATCAAATTGATGAAAGCTCAACTTGATGAATAGCAATTTGCTAAGCAATGTGCTCTAGCACTTTACTATCAAATTTCTTTTCAGCTTTCACAATTAGCTTGTCTTGTCCACTAGTGTCCTCATTGAACTTTTGGACTACTTATGCTAATTGAAACAAAATAGGTTGAGAAGTATCAACCTCAATTCCTATAGCCTCAAACAAAATATTTTTAGCATCATCTATAATCTTATACTCTCTATCTCTTTCTTCTCTTAATTTTTGTTGCTTTGCCTTTTTCTAAAGAATTTCACCAAACTCATGCATTTGATCTGCAGAAAGATTATGAATATCCCATTTGGGGATTTCTATTTCCTCATCTAAGTCTATGTCATCCTCTATGTCATTTCCTTTACTCAAAATTTTTATACTCGATTGAGCCTTAGGTTCAACTATCCTTGTACTTAATGCTTTTGTGTTTGGAATGGAAACAATAGTTGATATACTAGGACTTGCAGTGAAAATTGATATAGTACTAACTAATGGAATACTAATAGGAATGCTTGTTGAATCCAAAATTGAAGAAGTCATAACTGAAGTATCCAAAATTGTAGTATCCAAAATTGAAGTACTTACTGTCGAAGAACTCAAAATTGTAGAAGACATTGTATTCATGACTAATGACATGAACTTGGTAGCTGAAGAAGAGAGAGGTTGCAACTTAGTAGATGAAGCAGAATTCACTTCTGTTAATGATACATTGAGTTGAGAGGGGGCAAAGAGTGATTGGACATTTGAAGTGTTTGTGGTTGTTACAATCAAACTTGTTGAAGCTGTCTCCGAGCTTGATATATCTACTGGTTTGCTTGGAGAGTGAGAAAGTGAGGCAATGACTACCACAACTATCTTAATCGGGTCAGTCTCCTCATCATCTTGCTTTTCTTCCTTGGTAGCTTCCTCCTCTTTATCTTCTTCATCTTCCTCATTGTCAAAATGTGTAGGCTTAGTATAAGTTTCTTCTTCATCATTATCACTGTCATCATCATCATCTTTTATTTCCACTGGTTGTTCACTTGGCTTGTGAAGATGATAGACATTTCTCCAAGTGTTTGTAGCATTCTTCACAACATATTCACTGTCTTTCATCAAAACTAAACAAGTATTTAATTTGAGAGTCATTTTTCTGTCATTATCCTTCAATGACTTGTTCACTTTGGCATCTATCATGCTCGGTACCAACTATCTCAATGTGTGTGCATATATATCCTTAAAAATTTGCTCGTTATTTTCCCACCTTACCCTAATTTTATCTAATAAGACATTGAGAATCTGTGATGCTAGCTAATCAAGTGAGTACTTCCATTGGCCCATTTTATCCATGACCAGGTCTTTAATCTATTTATGCTCAGCTCCTATTCTAGTCTCATATTTGAGAGCTTTGAAGTTGGTTACACCAGCTCCTTCTCTCAATTCCTTCAATCTGTCCTTGAATGTGGGTGGAGGTTGGCTAAATATGATATCACCACCTTCTTTATCCGCCTTCTTCCTTTTCCTTCTAGTGAAAACTGCAATGGATGGCTTAGGTGGCTTGGTGATGATCACCTTTCCTTTCTTCTTCATAGGTTCTTCTTCCTTTTTAGATTCCTCTTCATCCTCTACATCTTCTTCTTTGCCTTTAGTTAACATGAGAACTGTGCTAGATTTCAGTTTAGTTATCCTCCTCTTTCCTGTGTTAACTACCTAAGGGAGCTTTATTTCCAGTTATATCCTTGCCTTGGCTTCATCATAGGTTCTAACATATGGTGCCTTTGGATCAATAGGTTCATTAACTAGAGCTTCAATAATATCCTTTGCTTCATCAATATTCACCTCATAAGGAAGAGGTTTTACCCACACAATTCTAGGCTTCACTACTTGGATGTAAACTCTGTCACTATCTACCATAAAGCACACATCATCTTTGTAATCCTCAACTAACTTCTTACGTATCCTGAACCTATTGTTCATTTTCTCTTTGAACACATTGAAGTAGTTGTCCATAATGTTAACATAGTTCTCTCCCATTTCTACAATGTATTCATTTATCTAGTATAATACAGACACATATTTTCTCCATACTACCGTGCCTTTGGAAGGGAACAACTCCTGAACATAAAAGAACAAACAAGTCAAAAGTGAACTGAATGTATGGGGATTATTCTTGGATGTCCTAATACTTTCCAAGTTTTTGTTGAATTGCTTCAACAATAGATCTGCCAAGTCATAAGATAGATTATTTTTCACCACTTTATAAGCTCAGTCCATAGCTTCACATGATACACTGTTAAGACAACTCAAACTATATATCTTATGTGCTATAACATGAATCTCAAATTTTAGCTCTACATCTATCACACTGCTAATTTTCATGCCTCTGCCATCCCACTTTGCTAGGGTTTTCTTTTCCAACTCAACCCAACCTAGGGTTTTCATCACTTTGGCTCTGGTGAGCATGGGGAGGCCAATGATGCGATGAATCATTTTCTTTGTAATCACAACTAGTTGCTCAAGCCATAGTTGACCATTATGCACCTGGCTTAGAATGTATCTAATCCATTTAATTTGAAAACCTTGGGGCATGTGGGGAATATGTGTTAAATCTTTGTCTTCCAAATGGTTATGCTCAGGTTTAAGAATTCCATTAACACACAATTCACCTAGGGCATCATCCATTTCTAGGGTACCAATTTTTTGAATAGAACACTTAAATGAGTACAAATATCATTAATAAGGAGTACCTTGGGAGGGATTTGCGATTGAGCTTCGCTTGAGTCAAGGGTTTCTACAATTGTGGGCACAAGTTTGAAATATGGCGCTTTCCACTCAACTCCTCGAAGCAACATCTCAAACCCTCTCTTCACTGTGCTATTTCTTGATGTCATTTTACTCGATAAACTATGAGAACCTTGATAAATTGCTACAAATTTTCTTAAAGTCACTTGATCACACTATAAATCACTTATTCGTAATAGCACTTAGATTTCACGGTGAGAAATAAATTTGATCTCATGCTTTTTGTTAAAGATTTTCCATTAATGCTCAGTACGAAGGTAGCTGAGTTGACATCATGCTTGATAGGCTGTCATCCACTATTTTATTGATTACTCGGTGAAGGCTTCATGACTCGGTAACCATGTGTGTCTTGTTACTCCCAACCTTGCTCAGTAGAGTCCATGACCCGACCTTACTAGGTAGAGAAGATAACTCAGTGATAACTGATACTAATCTTCCTCAGTGATCCTTTTGTATCTTGAATACTGATTTGGATCTTTGTCACCTTTCAATTGGAATTGTTTGAATGTGATCTTGATAACGCAGTTCTAATTCTCCTTTGGAAACCTAGTTGAAAATGGTGGAGTCACCCACTTCTTGAGTGACATGACCATCATTACTTGAACTAGCATCCTCAGTAGATTTAGGAATCCATTGCTGCCTCATCTACTTTTGAATGTTATTTGCTTTTGCCTTCTTTTCATCTTCAATTTTACTTGTATTCATGCAATTTTTGGCTAGATGACCAAGTTGGGTACAAGTGAAACATCTTATGGTGGTATCTCTTCTCCACATGTGATGTTTAACACAATTCATGCCAATGTGTCCAAATTGTCCATAGTAATAACATCTACATCAAGTGTTGTAGTCCCAACCAAATATTGATTTCACAATTTTCTCTATTGGATTGAATGACTTAGTTTTGCATTTTGATGCCTTGTGACATTGTTTCTTGCATTGTGACACTTGCCATCAAATTTTGGTTTCTCTTTGCATTCATTAGCCTCATGACCTTGCTGACTGCAATTATAGCATTTTCCATTAAATTTTGCTTTACCATTGCTCCAAAATTTGTTTGATGTATGATCTAACTTACCACAGTGATTGTAAGTAGGTTTTTGATTCTTTTGAGCACCTTGTTTGGAGGATTCACCTTCCTCTTGTATCCAATTCCTGCTTTACCCTTTTTTCTATAGAGATTCTACTCATTCAGTTGATTTAATTGATTCATGTCTACTTGGGATCTCATTATCCTTTCATTGAGTTGCTTTTCATAATTTAGATCATTCCTCAATTTTTTCATTGATTTGTCTTTCAGAATTTAGATCATTCCTTATCCTTTCATTTTCAAATCTTAAGCTCATGATTTCTTCATTTGTATTGGAGAGTTGATCAATAAGGTCTGCTTGTTGAAGGGATTGATTTTGAATTTCATTATTCTTTCCATCAATTTCTTCTTTTATCTTGTTTCTCTATTCCAAGACTTCACATAATCTTGTTGACTGAATTTCTTGTTCTATTTTCAGTTTCCTTACTTCTTCTTGCAGGGGACCATTCTTTTCTAAGAGTTCTTTGATTGCATCATTTGCTTCATCTGGGCTGCTTGAAGGGGAAAAGTCTTCAATTCTTTCTTCAATTTACTGATCATTATTCATATAATTTGCAAGATCCTTCCTTCTTTTTAGAGATTGGGAAAGATGCTCCTTTGCTTTCTTGAGTTGGGCAATGGTCATTTCTAAATCCAACTTTTCATTGTCAATGGCTTTGTCAAGTCTGAATATCTCCATTATCCTTGATCTTTGCTCAAGCTATCAAACTTTTTGGTGAGAATCACAAAGCTCTGATACCGATTGTTGGAAATATCCAAGACTATGCTAGGTTATTGAGAGGGGAGGGGTGAATCAGTAACCCAAAAAAAACTTTATCAATTATAGATCTTAATTGCAGTAATCCAATTACCATTTAGTTCATCATATTTGATCTAATTACATGCATGATAAACTGGAAACATAAAACATTCATAACACTTGAACACAATAATTTGGTGACCCAGAAACCTTCCAAATAGAAAGTAAAACTAGGGTGGGATGATACCCACAAAAATTCAATACTATAGTATAAAGTTGGCCTATTAAGGCTCACATTGATCACTTTTAATGATCTGCCCTGTTAGGAGCAATTAGGACTTCTGGGTCCACCTTGTTAGAGGTTTTACAAACACACAATGAAGTATGCACTCTATTAATAGATTTAAGAAAGACTGTTAAGTCTACCCTGTGAAAGGATTTTGACTGGTTCACCCGTTAGGATGAAACAATAGATCTTTGACTTACAACTGGATTGCTGATAGAGATTCCTTGATTGTACTATTCACCTTTCTATGATGAATATGTCTTTGTTGCTCCTCTTTTGATATGGCCTTCACAATTCACTCTTTATCTGCTGCTTAGCTTCAACTATTCATATTTGCATTTTTTACACACTCATTATCTTACATATGGATGTGATACAATACATTACATATATATACCGATCCAAATTACATAGTTACAAAGTTGGTCATCATACAGGTTAACACATATATCACAAAGTCAACCCAAATGAAGACACTCAAGTTCTAAAGACTGACTTGGTGACATTCTGATACTCGACGCCCATTGTCATTACTCGACATCATCATGCACTCGAAAGACGTAGAAGCTCGGTCCAAACTGATCACTTCAAGGTAGTCTTGAACTCGGTCTGCACTAGTGACTCAGTAGACACTGTGTAACTTGGCATAAACTGAATCACTCGGTAAACACATAAGCTCGGTTTACACTAGCTTTGCATTACATGAACTGTGAACTTAGTAGAAATTGCAATGTTTGGTAACCATGAAAATGCTCGGGTTGAACTGCTAGATTGAATATGCTCGGTTTGAACTGCTGGGCTTCACACTAACTGAATACACTTGGTAACCATTGAAATGCTTGATAACTACTAGAATTAGTCCAAAAAACTTGGTAGCAACTGTAGAGCTCAGTGGCTATTGAATTACATGGAAAACATTGTAGACTATTTAGTGAGCTCGTGAGCCATACAAAATCTAAATAAGTGTGTGTCACTAATAACAAACTTGACTGATATGTCAACAGAGGGATCATCCATCTTCTAATTTATCTTCTTCTTCTTCTTCATTCTCTTTCTTTAAGGGAAAAATATCTAGAGCCAATCATGGGAACCACTTGGAGGAAGTGGGTTAGCCAAAACCTTTGCCGATGTCTAACCAACCAAAGCTACTTGAAGTGGCGAGAGACACACTATTAGTTAGCCATGCATGGACAAAATTGCCATGTGGTGAAGTTGAGATGTGTTGCTATAAGCAATATCTTACCCTTATGATAAGGTCAATGAGGGGCTTGAGACCATGACACATGAGAAACAACATGTAGAGGAACTATGGCCACATTAGCTCCTATTGGGTGAAGATATATTCACTAGAAATATAAACATCTAGTGAGACTTTAACATTTGTATATGAGACATTTTTGCAATGTTGAAGTAGCTCTTGCAAATTGGTCACTTAAAGAGCTTCTTTAGTTGCTCACAATTGAATCTACATTATAACATTATTACAAATACACATTTTAATGTAAACTAGAAAAATTATATCAAGATAACTGTGAGTAAAAAAGACAATAATTATATCTTTCCAAAGACAAGATATTTTTCATCCTAAAGACATACCATATCTACAAAAATCCTTAAAAAACTGAAGAGAAGTTTGGGGAAATCTCCCAACAAGTTCTTATGCTAGGAGAAAGGTTAAGGCTCGAATGGTCAAAAGAAGCCATCAATCTAGTCCCAATACTATAGGGCTCTTATGCAACACTAGAGAATATGAATAAAAGTATCAAGTTGTCCAAAATAAGGGCATCAAAGAACCAATGTTGAAAGCCCAAAAGAAATCCTCAAAAAAGAATATTTTACAAATAGAATAAATAAAGTACTATAGTGATAAGTAGGAGATATATCTACAGTAAGTCAAATCATGATATTGCTATTAGGATTTAATTGTGTAGTTTTTTAGTCAAATTCATTGACCCATGTTTCATGAGTAGTGATTCACACATGAATCCATCTCTCATGAGAATAAATGGAAGACTCGACACTCATTGAATCTAGGTGATGCTCACAAGGGTGAAGCATTGAGACTTCCTGGGAGGTCACCCATCCCAATACTACTCCAGCTCAAGCACACTTAACTACATAGTTTCCATCATGGGTAAACCAACTTTTCTTGCAACCCCATTTGCAAAACCTTCATAAAATGTGTTGTGCCTTATGAACCATTCATTAGAAATCCCTTTACGCTCATCAAGTGATAAGTAGCAGATCTTTCCATAGCAAGTCAAATAGTGGTATTGCTATTAGGATTTAATTATGTAGTTTTTCAGTCAAACTCATTGACCCATGTTTCATGAGTAGCGATTCACACATGAATCCATCTCTTAGGAGAGTAAATAGAACACTCAACACTCATAGGATCTAGGTGATGCTCACAGGGGTGAAGCACTAGGACTTCCCAGGAGGTCTCCCATCCTAGTACTACTCCCCTATGAACATCACCTAGATCCAATGAGTTGTGAGTGTTCCATTTATTCTTATGAGAGATGGATTCATGTGTGAATCACTACTCATGAAACATGGGTCAATGAGTTTGACTAAAAAACTACATAGTTAAATCTTGATAGCAATATCACTATTTGACTTATTGTGGAAATATCTCCTACTTATCAGTTGATGAGCTTAAGGGGCTTTCTAATGAATGGTTCATAAGACACAACACTTGGTGAGGGTTTTGCAAATGGGGTTGCAAGCAGAGTGGGTTTAACCATGGAGGAAACTTCATAGTTAAGCATGCTTGAGCTAGAGTATTACTGGGTTGGGTGACCTCTCGGGAAGTCTTGGTGCTTCACCCCTTTGAGCATTATCTACATCCAATGAGTGTTGAGTGTTTCATTTATTCTCATGAGAGATGAATTCATGTGTGAATCACTACTCATGAAACATGGGTCAACGAGTTTGACTCAAAAACTACACAGTTAAATCCTGATAGCAATATCACTATTTGACTTGTTGTGGAAATATCTCCTACTTATCACTTGATGAGCTTAAGGGGATTTCTAATGAATGGTTCATAAGGAAAAACACTTGGTGAAGGTTTTGCAAATGGGGTTGCAAGCAAAGTGGGTTTAACCATGAAGGAAACTCTATAGTTAAGCACGCTCGAGCTAGAGTAGTACTAGGATGAGTGACCTTCCAGGAAGTCTCGATGCTTCACCCCTGTGAGCATCACCTAGATCCAATGAGTGCTGAGTGTTCCATTTATTCTTATGAGATATGGATTCCTGTGGGTAAATGAGTTTGACTCAAAAAATACATAGTTAAATCCTAATAGCAATATCACTATTTGACTTACTGTGGAAATATCTCCTACTTATCACTTGATGATCCTAAGGGGTTTTCTAATGAATGGTTCATAAGACACAACACTTGGTGAAGGTTTTACAAGTTGGTATCAGAGCCATGTTCTTTCTTGTTATGCCCTCTGTTTGATTTTTGCAATTGTTAGTGTCTCTTGTGATTCTGTCTGGTCTTCAGCATGAAGTAAGTCCTCGTGTTGTAGCCGTGTGAAGGCGTTAAGAGGCATGGAAGGTAGCACACTTTCGACCAACATACAGAATAGAGATCAAGATGGTCGATCCAGCTGATCGACAGTCTGCAAATCAAACATCGAAATTAGTAAGTTTGAGCTCCGTCTTTGACTCCATTCAGGATATAAATGTTGAAGAAGATGTTGCACAGTCTGAAGCTTATTCTATGCCTAATGAACGTTTTAAATTTCCTGTAAAGAAGTGGAATGAGATTTATAGTGATTTAGGTTTGTTAGCCTACAAGTCAAAAACAATCTGTAAATTGATAGAACTCCAAGAAGTTGTGAAAAACAATGAGCCTCATAGCTTCATAAATCTTTTGTCTAGCAAAGCTATTCAAAATCTAGTTAAGCAAGCAAAGACAAAGAATGGATATAAGTACTTGCATATACGAAGCATAGTGGCCGGTATTGAACCCTTGTATCAGAAAGGTATTCCAACAACTGTCATGATGACATTGCTCGATGTTAGACATAACCAATACTGTGATATGTTAATGGGAGGTATCTCTGCTCCCATGGCCGCAGGTGCAACTGCCTTTGATGTCATCCCTAATTTTTCCGTCAATCTTTTGGATGACCATCTAGATAAAGTGTTAATGTTTCAATTTGGAACCCAGTACTTAAATATGAAGCCGAGATCTAGAACGCATGCCCTTTGGTTTGCTTTGTATGGCTGTTTGTTTAACACAACAGTCCCTGTAGTAAAGGACCCTCGTGTAGACAAATCTCAGAATAGATATTCTCTGTTATGGCAGAAAAATGCAAAAGGTGCTCAAATCACTGCACCTAGAATGTTGCAATTATTAGATATCCAAGTGCCAAGAGAATGAATAGTTGATATGAAGGCATTAAGACAGCTTGAAGGTCCTCGAACTATGACCAATATTGCCAATGTACAAGAAGATTATAATCAAGCTAGGATCTCGTTTTCTCCTTCGCAAACCTTGTCCTCTGCGTCAACTCCTGTACGTCAATCCTTGACTAGGAGTATGTCCAATATATCTAGTTCATCTTCTGTACCCAACATGTCTCAACAACCGTCAATGCCTCCTTTGAGAACACCTCCTGGTCCTACTCCTGTTACGTCTACACCTTCATAGCGTTCACCTGCTAGCTTAGTGTCAAATCCATTATTAGCTCCCTGTGAACATCCTCAGTTTATGGAACTCGACAATGGTGAAATGCAATGTACAAATTGCTCTTTTGTTCGTCCTAAATTTGTTAGAATGTTACTTTCCGGTCAACAGACCACATTTGCAAAAGAAAAACTACAAGACCAAGAAGTCCCTACCTTTCATGACTTCTTGTTGCAATCTACTGATGATAAATATAGTATTCCCTGCTGGCCTCAGCATGTGATTGCCTCTGGTCAACCAGACGCTTTCACACAAATCAAGATGCTTAACTATGCTAATCTGTGCATTCAAAAAGCCCTGTTAGTACAGTAGAACCAAATGCAAAAGTTAGTTCAAATGGAATTAGCTACTCAACAAGCCACTGCCAGCACTAATACTAATTTTCATACTATTATTGCTTCACTCCAAGCTCTTGAGTCCTGTTTATCCCAGCAATTTGCCACCCAAATGCAGTCCGACATTACCAGTTTGCATCAAAATTATCAGAGTTTTCGTCAAACTAGAGAAGTGTGGTGGACGGATAGTGTCAATTGTTTGTCCTCTTTGTCTACAACCACTCACCAGAGCTCTAGTACAACCCAAACGCTTACAACCACAATGCAAACTATTGCAAAGAAAATCTCAACGATAGAATAGACTACTACTCAGGTCCGCTCTCAGCAGCTTGCCGATACTCAAAATATCCATCAAACCTTGACGTCTGTAAAGGATCAAGTTGAGAATGTCATAACAGATAAACTAAGCTCTTTACCAAAAAGTAGTTCAGTCCCTGCTCGACCACCTAGCAATTTCCCTAGCTCACAGGCTGACCATCAATGCTTATGCTCTCTTCATACTGGTAAAGCTTTAGTTTTGCATGTACCTCCTCCAAAGCCAAAAGAGTTTGATCCTACAACTGGAACATGGAAACATGTCAATATGGTATCGCAAGATCCATATGATCAGTTATATGCTTTCAATGAAAATGTACCCCCGTACATAAATTTGGATACTTATGATCCAGTAAAAAATAAAGCAACATTAGATGTACTCAGAACATGGATGGACAACGCCATCTATGCTGCAAACATGACACCAGATCAGGCAATAAGAAAAGGTTTGAATGCCTTAACTGACATTGCAAGAAGTGCTTGGGATAGTCTTCCTACAGACTATAAAGATGATTTGATCAATGTTGGTGTTACTACAGTCAGTAGTGCACTCTACCGCATGTTTGTTGGTCAGCATGACAATGACCAGCGTGCAGCCCTCAAAAAGTTCAAGGAAAATAGAATCTATGACATGAGCAAGTTAGATGAGTACTATAGTGATCAGTACACAAATTTCTATAGATCAGGCTAGACGAATAACAATGTCTGGATGTATAACACTTTTCTTGATGGCTTCCCTTTGCAATTGCAATCCTACTATAGAGAAAAGATTCTCTTTAGTCTAATGAACACACCAGAGATGTCTATAAATGATGTGACATTTCCACAACTCTGTCAGTTAATTAAAGAAATTAACAGTGACTTATGTACAGAGAAGCAAAATCGGAAAAAGAAAAAGGAAGTTTTGCCATACCTCAAAGCTGGTCTTTGTCATTGCTAATCTACATCATATGGCTGTGACAAGCATAAGAAAAAGCATAAGTCATATAAGTCCTACAAATCAAATAAGGACTATAGTAGATCTTTTCCTAGAAATAAGAAGTTTAAAAGAAAAAAGGTATTTCTAAAAAAGAAGGAAAAGGTTAGAAAAAAGGATTTTAAGCCAGTTTGTTATATCTGCAAAGGAGATCACTACGCCAACAAATGTCCTGATCGTCAAAAGAAAGGAAAGCGCGTCCGCGCCCTGCAATCAGTCAATATGCTCAATGAACCTGTTACAATAGTTTCAGAAGGGTCAGATTCAGATGACCTTTGTATTGAAGATTGTTCCTCAGATAGTGAAGACGAAATAATGCAAGTAATGCATTTAAGAATATCTGACAAGGAACATGCCTCTGAAGAAGAACCTGAACAATTCTTCTCTCCAAGTGAAAGTGATACTTCAAAAGTATCATTTTATTGCAATATGTATAATCGTTCCAACCAATTCTTAGATCGCCATCGATCTCTCACTCAGCTCAACCCCAATTGGTTGAAGATTACTCTAGAGCAAGAACTAGAACGCATTCAAGCCAGAAGCAATCAGTTGCTCAAAAGAAAAGAAGATTTTCTAACTCCTCATCAATTTGAAAAAATCAAAAAAGAGTTAGCCGCTCTTGAAGATCAGCGTAACAGAATCCTGTTACAACAGCAAGAAGAAATCTTGCCACTTTATGATGAAGATGCTCTTGGAAATATATCAGCTCCTCATGGATACGCCCATAACCCACAAGGACAACAAGCCTTTGCTAAAGCATCCAGAAAAGAATGGCTCTCTCAGCGCCTCGCCTTTCTCTATCAGGCTAAAGCTGATGTTCTGAAAGAAATCAGTCAAGTTCAGCGTGAACCAAAGGAGTATGAAAGCAGTTCGAGTTCTTTCAGTGCTTTTGACAAACTTCTTCTTGAAGCTGAACAAACAACAGAAGAACCTCTTGCAGAAAACTATGAAGAAAGCAGATGTGTCTTATATACAAACACAACCAGAAGATACTGCATCCAAGCAAGCCTTCGGTTATCAAAAAGGTATGCATAATCCCTGTCCATCATTTCTGCTCTATGTCAAGCTTTTGAGATTAAAAGCATATCAGTTGTGTGCTCTGTTAGATTCTGGTGCCGATTGTAACTTAGCCAGGAAAGAAGCTTTTCCTGCTGACTGTTGGATTCCAACACAGACCAGTATTCACTCTGTGACTCACTCCAATAATCCCATTTGCTTTCAAGCACACATCCCCTTGCAATTTGGTACTCAAAGTTGTATGGTTAACTTTCTACAATTTCCTGTAGAACAATATGACTGCATCATAGGCAGCCAAACCCTCCAACAATGGTCTCCCTATACCATTGGACATCAAGGAATCTATATAGATTTTCAGTTTGGTCGGGTCCCTCAGATAAATGAATTTCGTGCCTATGCCCCAAAATTATCATTTCCACAACCTGGTAAGCCCATTCCTCCAAATTCACGTGTCTGGTTAGCCACGTAATCTTTTTCAACCTGGGGGGATTTAGCAGCAATCAAAGCCGATTTTGAAGCCACTGTGTTAACAAAAGATTTGACCAAATATGAATGCCATATGGAATGTGTCCTTCCTCTCAAGAAAGATGAGAATGCCCGTGCGATGATTCCTAAAAGCAAAGCCAATTATTTCATCCTGTCAAAAGAATAACAAGCACTCTGTGAAAAGGATATTACTGAACTCCTTGCAAAAAATATCATTTGTCCCAGTAAAAGCCCTTTTTCATGCCATGTTATGTATGTCTCCAAGAAGGATGAAAATGGTAATGAACTTGCTGAGAAAAGATTAGTTGTGAATTATAAGCCTTTAAATGTCTGCTTAGAAAATAATCAGCATCCTTTGCCAAGCAAAGATTATATCTGGCAGCGTATCCAAGGTTGTAATATCTTTAGCAAGTTTGATCTGACAAAAGGATTCTGGCAAATCTTTGTAAAAAATGAAGAAAGGTATAAAACAGCCTTCTCAGTCCCACAAGGTCTGTATGAATGGAATGTTTTGCCATTTGGCATCAAGACTGCTCCATCTATATTCCATAGTCATATGGATAGGATTTTTTCTCCATATTCCAAGTTTATCCAGCCCTACATAGATGACATCCTCATTTTCAACCAAGACTATACCAGTCATATGAGTCATCTACGTTAGTTTCTTAATATCTGTCAAAGTCATGGTTTGTGCCTCAATCCTACCAAGTTACACTGGTGCACTGAAAGTCTTATCTTTATTGGTACACGGATTGAGCCCAATGGGCGCTTGTATCCACAAAATCATCTGCTTTCTGCAATCAACAAAGTTGAGGTAAAAGACAAGAAGTCTTTGCAACGATTTCTTGGTCTTGTGAATTCTATTGCAGGTTATTATCAGAAGATTGCAGAAGCCCGAAAAGAGTTAAACAAGCTCCTGAGAAAGAATGCTCCACCATGGACAGAAAAGCATGACCACATTGTTCAACAGATTAAAGATCAGTGTCAGTAGCTCCCGCCATTACGAATTCCCGGTTCTAGTAAAAAGATTGTCTAGACAGATGCAAGCAATGAAGCCTGGGGTGCTGTCTTGCTCGAACAAGTTGAACATGAAGGTAAAATTAAAGAAGAAGTGGTCAGGTATGAGTTAGGTGCCTTTAAAGGTTCTGAACTGAACTACCACAATACTCATAAAGAGTTGTTAGCTATTATCAATGCTTTTACTAAATTTCAGCTCTTTATTGGAGATAAACCCTTCTTACTCAGAAGTGATTTGCATCACTTATCCAATTTCTTTAAGGAGGAGTCCAAACACAAGGTTGCTCGAGGTCGCCTATTGAGATGGGCACAATTCCTTAATACTTTTCATTTTGAAACAGAATATGTTGAAGGTGTCAAGAATGTCCTTGCTGACTTTCTCAGTCGTGAAGGATATCATGTCAATGCTCTTATCGAAGAACAAGAATATGATGCATATATCCGCCCAAGAGCAAATCCTATAGCTCAGACACTTCCTGACATTGTTACTAATTTGTATAATAGTATTTATTTTCATCCTGAGTTGTCTAACCAACAGGTTCATCAAGATCAAATCCAAATGAGCATTGAAGAAGATCGTGGTCGCCTGGCTGAAGATCATCGCAATCAAAATTTGATATGTCTTCCACAAGAGGATCAGTATGTGCAGGGCCGCTTTGAGCCTCCTGTTCCTAAACCTGCACTAGAACCAGTTCATCAACAACATGTGAGAATGCTCATGGAAAGAGTAGAACAAGTTCATCAACAACATGTGAGAATGCTCATGGAAAGAAAAGAAACCTATCCTATGGTTTGTAATACTCCCTGGAATGCTAACACCTATCAGCTCACAAAACACATTTATGATGAACTTAGGCAATATCACTTTGCAGCCAATTGCCAGCTTCTAACAGCATCCTTGATAGCCAAATATCCTTGCCGTGAAGCTGACCCTGAAATATCTACTGCCATAGGCCCCATTGACACATATGCCTCAGCCTATGAATGGCCTATAGAGTTTCTTAGTAATACCCACATTCCAAATCAGCATCATACCCAATATCAGTACCGATCATGGATTGATGAGTTTTTCTTAGGCCTCTATCCTCATTCACATAGCCAGCATCCAATAACCACTAATTATGGTTATTTGTTTCATCTTCAGTTTCTCTCCAGAACACCAACTCCAATCTCTAATGGAATTTTTGAAGCTTATGGTCCATCTCGTCCTTGACTGGATACAATTGAATTAAGGACATTATCTTCTTTTGTTCAAGAATGAAGCCAATTTGGTTGTTCACACAGTTCCAGACAGTTCCAGAAAATCGAATGCTAGACGTTAGTCTTCTCACTGCTTTTATCTATGTCACTCGACGCATTCTTTGGAAAGAAGACTCCATTGAAGATCGTCTAGAACAACTAGAAGAAGAACGAAGACCTGCATCACCCAGCACTGAAGAAGAAGACTACATGAATTGGGAAACCAATTCACCTCGCAGTCATGGGTATTAAACCTATTAAGTGGGGTTGTCACTTGACGAAGGCATCTCAACCTTTGTGAACCAATTTGAGACATGGCTGTCAACCATGGTAAAACTGACACTTGCCGAGTTAACCTTCTCGCTTCAAAAAGATGCTTTGTAACAAACTGTGTCGGTGTGTTCTCATCCCAAAATATTGTTCACCTCCTTTTCCGTAGTGGAGGTCTTGTTTGGGATTCCTTTCTGCCGAAAGTACTTTCCACGCGTCCACCTCCTATGGTCGGACTTGAAGCAATTGTAAACTAAGGATAAGTCTCTCCATCTATATAAGGATGAGCTTCCTTCAGTCTTAGGTAGAGGTGAAATAGCTAAGAACTTGTTGAGTCTAGGTCAAGTCTTAGAGGATTGCCTTAGTTAGTTTGAAGAAATCATTCTGGCATAGAGAGTATGCTCTCTTCTCTTTGAGAAGATCAGAAATCAGACTGTTTAGAACTGATTCAGTCCCACTGCGCATATGAGCGCGTGATGTACATTATGAATATTTCATAAGCTTTTGAATATCAATATTAATATAATGCATCTTGTTCACAATTCACAGCTCGATGCAAAAGTTAGTTAAGCACGCTCTAGTTGGAGTAGTACTAGGATGGGTGACCTCCCGAAAAGTCCCTGTGCTTCACCCTTGTGAGTATCACCTAGATCCAATGAGTGTTGAATGTTCCATTTATTCTCATGAGAGATGGATTCATGTGTGAATCACTACTCATGAATCATGGGTCAATGAGTTTGACTCAAAAACTACACAGTTAAATCCTGAAAGCAATATCACTATTTAACTTGCTATGGAAATATCTCCTACTTATCACTTGATGAGCTCAAGGGGATTTCTAATGAATGGTTCATAAGGCACAACACTTGGTGAAGGTTTTGCAAATGGAGTTGCAAGAAGAGTGGGTTTAACTAGGGAGGAAACTCTGTAGTTAAGCTTGCTCGAGTTGGAGTAGTATTAGGATGTGTGACCTCCTGGGAAGTCCTGATGCTTCACCCTTGTGAGCATCACTTAGATCCAATGAGTGCCGAATGTTCCATTTTATTCTCATGAGAGATGGATTCATGTGTGAATCAGTACTCATGAAACATGGGTCAATGAGTTTGACTCAAAAACTACAGAGTTAAATCCTAATAGTAATATCACTAAAGTACTAGAGTTTTCAATATATTACCAGTTATACTTATTTTCTAATTTTACAATCCTTATGTGTGTGTGTGTGGTGATTAATTATTATTATTATTTATTAAGCGCAAGTAGATTCAAACCCATGACCTCTTCAATAAGAGGCTCACAATTTAGCCTTGTGTTGTAGGCTCTTTATATGCATTGTGATTGATTATTATTATTTATTGAGTGCAAGTAGATTCAAACCCATGACCTCTTCGATAAGAGGCTCACAATTTAGCCTTGTGTTGTAGGCTCTTGCCTTATATTGATAAAATATTTAAATTTAAAATAATTTGTAAATTAAAAAAAAAAAAACAATTATATATATATATATATATATATATATATATAAAACGTAATAAAGTGGTGATATTGCTATTAGGATTTAGTTGTGTGATTTTGAGTCAAACTCATTGACCCATGTTTCATGAGTAGTGATTCAACATGAATCCATCTCTCATGAGAATAAATGGAGCACTTAGCACTCGTTGGATCTAGGTGATGCTCATAGGGGTGAAGCACTGGGAGTTCCCGAGAGGTCACCCATCCCAGTAATACTCTAGCTCAAGCGTGCTTAACTATGAAGTTTCCTCCATGGTTAAATCCACTTTGCTTGCAACCCCATTTGCAAAATCCTCACCAAGTGTTGTGCCTTATGAACCATTCATTAGAAAGCCCCTTAAGCTCATCAACTGATAAGTAGGAGATAATTTCCACAGAAAGTCAAAATGTGATATTGCTATTAGGATTTCGCTGTGTGATTTTGAGTCAAACTCATTGACCCATGTTTCATGAGTAGTGATTCAACGTGAATCCATCTCTCATGAGAATAAATGGAACACTTTACACTCATTGGATCTAAGTGATGTTCACAGGGGTGAAACACCAGGACTTCCCAGGAGGTCACCCACCCAAGTACTACTTCAGCGTGAACATGCTTAACTACAAAGTTTCCTCCATGGTTAAACCCAAAGGTTGCAACCCCATTTGCAAAACCTTCACCAGGTGTTGTGCTTTAAAGTGATCAAACCGTCATAAAAATTATATGACACTTAAGGGTGACCGTCAAATTTTAGTCACGGCGGGAGGTTAGTTGTTCAAGATTGGTCGTCAAATTTTAGTCATGGTTGGCGGGAGGTTAGTTGTTCAAGATTGGTCGATGGACAATAGGAAAACTTTTGTTGCGATGAACGGAAAAAGGCGAAAAAGCAACAGAACAAACTCAAAACTGGAAAAGATAAGTACCTATGTTGTTAACGGTAATCTGTGGAATACAAATCATTTTTTAAACGAAATCTTCGGCAAACTGGGTAAGCTCTGAGCTTCCCTTCCAGAAATGGCAAGCCTGAGCTCCTTGTACATAAATAAATTCGGCTCAATGAATTCGTTAATGACAGCCTCATCAACGAGGCAGCATTGGCGGTTTTACAGCGCTCGCAGCAATTTGCAGCCTCCAGATGTACACCAGCTTGCGGCCAAGGCTCGAATTTCTCTGACCCCGAAACAGGTAGAGTTTGTTTTGTGTTCATTCAAGGCGCCTTAATCTGCAACCCTTTTTTATAAGTGGAAAAAATGTTGTTTCCTTTTATATAGCGGTAACGTCTCTGTAAGTCTACGGTTCATGAAAACTATTTTATATTGATGAATGTTAGTGGAGAAGGTTAACAGATATAAACTCAGAGTAGTTTAAATAATTTCGAAAGAAAAAGTTTCAATCAAACCTTTTAAGGAAACAAGTACTGGCGAAAATTCTGCAGCATCTGCTGAGAGAACTGGGGAATGCGCTTTCGATCAAAGTAATAGGTTGAATGCATCCACTAGGCCAAGGAGAAAATTATAGAGGAATAGAGTATAGGCTGTTAAGCTTTTTCTTTTTCTTTTGGCCTATTCTGCATAGATAATTGCGGATTATTTGTCGGATAGTGGTAACACGGGGAAATGACTATTTCAGCTCTCTTAGCATTTTTTTCATTTTTGAAGAAAAACTTAGAGAAAAGTGAACTAATGTAAACATGACATTGCCACTAAGCACCCCTTGAATATTTGAGAAGGTGCTGCAAACTTCCGGCTTCCCCTCTTTCTGCAACTGCTCAAACTCCCCTTCATCAAAATTGGCCTCACTGCATTTCTGGTTTTTTTCGTTTTCCTGTAACTGCATGATACAGCGTACACGTGGTTTGTCCTTCCATGGGACTGAATTCAAAGCGTTTCACTGGCAAAAATAGGTGTAAGTGGTTAGGTGCTTGCTGATTTCTATTCTTTCGCCTCAAATGGTTCCATGCAACCTGTTAAAACATAATTTGCAAAACTGTAAATAATGGAATTCTTTCCTAAATTTGTGACTCATCCGCTGCTTAGGAAGACTAATTTCAGCTCCAGCTGGCTGTTGGGGCTGAGAGTTTGCAGCACTAGAAGTGACATTGAAGGATTTTTATTTTTATATTACTCGATATAAGTAATGATAGTTGTGTAAAATAATTTATTAATTCTATTTGAAATGAAATGAAATGAAAGGGTTTTAATGACGTACACGAGACCACCGGTCTAAGGGACCAAAAGGCCAATTGAGCAGCCTGCTGTAATTTTTCCAGGTTATTCTTTTTGTTGTGGATCCATATTAGGAAGCTAGCTGTCTTGTGTAATCTTGGCTCTTCGAAAAGTTTCTTCATGCTGCTCACTTGTAGGCTATCCTTGTACTCGCTGCGAATATCTGCGTATGCAGCACACTCTTTGACAAAGTGCCATTCCGTTTCCGCCACTCTTTTGCTGCAAAAAGTCCATATTCTCTCTTGCTCTCCTTCTTGAGGGATCTTCCATCTACTAGTTTCACATCGTAAATGGTGAGATTTGATTCTTAACTGAGCACTTAAGATTTCGGCCTTTCCTTTAAACGCGGATCCTAAATATTCTTTATCCCCATGTTTCCACGTGTGATTAAATTCTTTGATATAATAGACTTTTTTCCTACCTATCAGATTTGTCCACATGGCAGTTCCGAGTTTCTCTAACACCCATTTCTTTATTTCTATATTAATGTTTGAACACTCCTGAGGGTTAATGTTCCATTTGATTAACCACTTGCTGTTTTGCTTCTTCCACGTTTTTTTCTTATGTTCTAGCTCTGCTTCAGCCACCAATGTAGGCCAGCGATGTTTATCTGCATTTCCCACTTTTTTTAGATAGCTTAGCAATCAGATAACTATTCAGGCCTAAATTGGGAACATGCACGTCTCTACTAAGAGGATCTCGTAAGGAACTGTTAACTTGACCTTGATGTTAGTAGTAATGAGATGTTTTTGGATTATTTCTTTTTGCCACCATTTATGATTTGATATGCTGCTTCCTTTAAACCTCACACTCATAAAGAATAATTGGAATCACCAAAAGGCCAAAGAGGGTTTTCCTAGTTTTCCAATCCCATAGTTCCACTTTCCTGCATCTATTCTAAAGAAGGTAATAGGCCTTCTATCTCCCTTGTATTGTTTTTGATTTGCATGTCTCCCAATTTAATCAATAATGGAAGTCAATTCTGAGACATTTTTACTCCACTATTTCTAATGAGCTTCCCTCAAATATGAATGTATGTATTTTTTTCTTATTCAAAGAAAAGATCATGACTTTAGTCTTAGCAATATTGACTTCCATCTCTACTGTTGAGCAAAAGGACTCTAGATTTTTCAAATGCTCTCTCAAATCTTGTGTATTTTTTGTAATAAGGATAAGGTCATCAGTATAAAGAAGTAATTTTATCATATAACCTGCTTGTTGCACGCCTTCTCCATTAACCTTGTTTAGTCACTCTTCCAAATTATCAATGTAGAGGCCGAAAAGAGTAGGTGACAAAGGGCACCTTTGTTTGACCCCAATGTCGCTCCCAAAACATCCAAACACGCCCTCTTTAGTTCTGATTCTTGCTTGAACCCATTTGTACAACTTATAAACAACAACTCTATACTCTTTTGGGACTTCCAATTCTTCCATTATGTGCCAAAGTTTATCCCTAGGGACAATGTCAAACACCTTCTTAAAACCCACAAAGCAGGAAAAAGCCTCCTCTCCATGTTTTTCCCACACTCTTTCAATGAGATACCTTAGAGTGATGCAATGGTCAATGGTGGAGTGTTTTTGGTCTGAAACCAACCTGACCCCTTGCTCTTTTCTCCTCTTTTTCTGCCCAACCGCTGATTTTATGCTCCAGCATACTTCCAAAGAGTTTGCCTGAAAGAGGGTTCACCGTTATGGTGTGGTAGTTGGAGGGGTTGTTGATGTCCGCACCCTTGCGTAGGGGAATAACCACGCTAGTAGTCTAATCAATAGGGAAACAACCCTATGTGACCCTGTTAAAAATGTTCCTGATGTGTGGGGCCAATAGATCTACCCCCACTTAAATTTTTTTGCTTGCAACCCATCAATATCCTGAGCTTTCCCACTTGCAAGCCTCTTTATACGCACCTTAATGTCCTCAATAGAAAATAACTTTGCAACAGTGTTAGTTATAGAAGGTGGAGCCTTTTTATTTGGCTGCTCATAGAAGAGCTTTGCATAATCCAACCAATGAGTATCTGTAATATTTTTTTCTACTTGTTTTCTAACTCGCTGCTACTCTCTCTAAAAGCTCCCAGGATTGTGTTTCCCTAACGAGATTAGCTCTTTCCTTTGAGTAATCACATAATTATCTTTTTAAAATTTTATCAGTTGCTTGCATTCTTTTATGTTTTCTTTGCTTTCTTTTCTCCCTTTAAGAGCTCTCTTTGCAACCTTGCATTCTTCATCATACCACAAATTAGCTGGAAAAGTGTTTTAATTGCCCCCCCTCTTTGTTTTTGATCTCTTACATCTTGTTAAGGTGCTTTGAACTAGGGGGATCAACATAGTGCTGTTTAAGTGCTCATTCTTTCCATTGCTGTCCTTGGAATTGCTGTTGTAACTAATTGATTGGATCTTTTGTTCAAAGGCATAGCAAAATATCTCTTTATTCTCACAATTTATGAGGATTTTACCTGGATTATGATCTTTCGTGCTAACATTTGGGTCTGTTCACTTTCAGGTCCTCTCGCTCTAACATCATATTTAATAAATAAAGGCATGTGATGTGAGTTTAATTCTATAGGACAACTTGCTACCCTGAAATCCACTAATTTGGGAATAACCAAATGAGAGCATATCATGTAATCCACCAAGTTTTTCTCATTGTACGTTTTACAAGTGATTCTGTTTGGTCTTGGACAATATTTCATGCCATTGCAAATAACCAATCCGTGAAGGCTACACAGTCCCAACAACTTTGCTCCGAAGTGTGACACACATCCCTTTTTGTCCTAAGAAATTCTTATACTGAAATTATTTTCGCATTCTGAAATTATCTTCACATTCCCTTAGCCACAAGGGGTTACTGTCCTCTACTAAATCACCGCCCTGCTGAATAGATTGATTACCGCCATCCTAGCATTGAAATCTCCTATTAAGATTGTGTTTCTTGTAGAACTAAAAGTAGAGATATCTTTCTTTAATGTTGCAAAAGGGTCTTCATTGTCTAGGTTTCTCTTGTAAAAATTCAAGCTTTTAGGTGCAAAATAACATGCATTCAACCATGTGATCTCCTCGCCGTCCTCAATTTTCAGCCATAAAAATTGTTTATTTGAGTCTTCTGACTCTTCTCTCTCCACTTTTGCATTTTTATTCGAAGTTTCTTTTATTAGTGTTGTGTTCCCACCATGACCTTTACCTATTTCTGTCTCTTCATTCCAAATATAAATTTTGTTGTATCCTTCAAAGTCTGGAATTCTGCATCCTTCATGTTCATGTGTTTCTATGAGACAAATTATATCTTGTCCCTCGGCTGTGGGCCCCAACCTTGATCCTCTTCTCCATGGATATCCCCTACAATTCCAACTCACTATGTTTAGATACTCTTATGGGGCCCCATGTTCCTATTTTTGTGTCGCTTGTCTATTAATGCCCTCCGCTTTACCATTTTTCAGCCATGTCCATTTACCTGCAGCTCTTGCTGATTTTAGTTTCTCCCATTCTTTCCTCCTCTCCTCTTGGTGAATAATTGTTAAATCATCTAAATATATTTGAGTGCCCCTAAGTGACCCCCTGTTCTTCAAAATCACATTCTTGTCCTCTATGTTGCCTAGAGTAATTCTCATATGTTTGTCTTTCCCTACTCCCATACTTCTGCAAATCCTTTTTGCTTGTCTTATAATCCTTGTCCAATTCAGCTTGTCCTTAAGGAAGTCCCGTGCTAAAATATTTGCTTTTTCACAGTGCCCATAGTCCTTCAATCCTCTAATAATCATGTTTACTGCTTTCTCCTGATTGTCTTTTTCCTCTTGAATTTGTTTCTTGATTTGCTTTTCAATTATTTCCGTTGGCTTCGGTGACGGTTTTTTAATCACTTGAGCCCATGATTTGGCCTCTTTTATTTGCTCCTTTAATTCATTCTCTCTCACTATCATATCTGCTAGTGCTCCTTGAACCTCCTCTATTTGTGTTGTAGTCGCTGATTTTGCTGGTTCAGGGCAGCCTCTCTCTGTTATTTTCTCATAGATCATATCCTGTTTGAGGCTGATTAGTTCATACTGACCTCTCTCATTGTCATTTTGTAGACTTAAAACTTGTTTTTTCAGACGTTTGTTTTCTCTTTCAAGTTCCAAACTAGCTATTGAAGGAATCAGGTGGTATTTATTAGTAAAATTTCTTAAACACATAAATTGATGGATAAACAACGAGTGGGATTGAAGAAGAAGCATACATAGATGGAGACAAAGCAGAAGATGGTCAAATGTGCCTGTACACTTTGCAGAAGGCTGCAGTGGAAGGAGGTAAGAAAGAGAAGTTTGCAGGGGAGAGGGCCGTGTGTAGCAGGGGAAACCAAACATGCAGATGTCCAATTTTATTTGTTTTTCTAATGTCATAGGATAACCTCATTTTTTCAGATCCTTACTTTGATAAGGAGAGGGTTGGGGAAAGTGGACGACAGTGCTCCAAATAATCTGTTTGATTTAAATCACAACTAGGAAGTTTGTCCTTGGATGCAGAAATGGCTTAGGAGTTTTTGTATTCTTTAGCTTTGGGGAATGTCATGCTAACTATTGCCATTGAGGTGCTTGAACTAGTAATCAGTGATAAATATTTGTGTAAAATGGAAGAGAAGATTGGTAGAAGATCTTTGCCTGCAATTGTGTTGAGAAGAAACTCACTTCCAAGGAATTCACTGAATGGTTGAAATCTGTTTGGGGCAATATTACAGATCCCTCCTTATCTTTGTTGGAGAGAGGTTTCTTCTTGATTCAATTTTGAACTAGTTGTAGATTATGACTTTGTGGGCGAATAATGACATTTCATGAAGTTGTAGGATTTTTGTGTGTTTTTGAACCTCCTTTGTTGATTCAGTATCCACCCCTACCATAGAGGTTCCAATGGGTCTGCTTGTATAATTGTCATTGGAAATGAACAATCCTGCTTTGATCAAGAGCTTGTAACAAAGTGAGCAAGCTCATTGGGCAATAATGACATTTGGTGAAGTTGTAGGATTTTTGTGTGCTTTTGAACCTCCTTTGTTGATTCAGTAGCCACCCCTACCATAAAGGTTCCAACGGGTCTGCTTGTATAATTGTCATTGGAAACGAATCCTGCTTTGATCAAGAGCTTGTAACAAAGTGAGCAAGTTCATTGGGATTCACAAGGAGCTGAATTTTTATAACAAATTTGTGAGGATTTGTGTGATGGTGGATTTAACTAAACCCATCCTCCTTCCTTCGAAATCATTCTCTTAGGGTTGTTGGATTCAATTGATAATCTTTAAAGCACTGTCATTCAGGTGCTTTTGGTGCAACCAATCAGGGTACATACTGGGGGATTGTGCATCTAGGATTTAGTTGTTTTCTTGTTGAGTTTGGTTGCAGAAATGGATTAAGAAAATTGGAAGTTTGAACAATGATTTTGTTAAGAGAAACTAGGTTTTTCCTTTGACTAAATGCCCAACCTCTTTTTTGAAGAGCAACAAGGAATAAGGTAGTCAGCATGGATGTTTGTATAAGTTTGAAGTCCTGAATCCTGCAACAAATGAGGATTTATTTTTGGAGTAGACTAAGGGTGATAAGCAATAGTTTATGGGATTCTTGTAGGATTTAGTAGTTGCAATGTCAGCTAGCTTCTACCGAAATTTGACCATTCTTGATTGGAATCCAAGAAGATAAAATCATCTGCGGATCTACAATTCATTGAAGAGGGAGAAAGACAGAAGCTGAAAATATAGTTGGAAAGCATTCTCATACGGAGGCTCTTCTATCCTGAAAATTTGAAAAGGTTGGAGGATTCTTTCAACACTTGATTGGCATGCCCTATTTTGAGGTCTTGTCAAGGAATTACACTGGATGCTTTTTTAGTTTGGTGTGTAGCATAGATGGTGTATTTTATGATCCAAGTCTTAAATTTTTTAGGCTTTTGTGGAATGTTGAGTTTTCTCCTTCATGAAAGTATGCATGGATGTATTATCTGTTTTGTTTACTTGCTATTTTTTCAAGGGTCCCCGTAAATTCTTTCATTCCTGGATTAAACAATGTAACACATTGAAGCAAAAACCTACAGATGTTGAGCTGCAATGCAACATTTGCATAGAAAAGATTGGTATGCTCCCTCAATGAGACTACTAGGTGAGTTGAAGATTCCACTTTGTCTTGTTCTTTTTGGGTTTCTAAAGACTCTTTGAACCTTCTACACAACAAGTTCTCATAATCATAGCACTATCAATAGGATTGCATTCCTTAATAGATCTTGTCATATATGGTTAGTGCTAATCACTAGAAGCTTCTTCTATCGATCTTGTTGCTGGTTCATATCTCAAAACCTTATAGTCAAGGTGGTTCTTTTGTGAAGTGATGTTCAAGAACCTTTTATGTTGGAATTGCCTTCAACTCAAGTCCATCTTAGAATAGTTTGGATTGGGTATCTGGGTTAGTTTAGAGTCTTCAATTGGCATGGATTATGGAGCTAAGATTCTAGTGGTATCTTTGTTCTGTTTTCCTAAAATAACTTCATGTATGCAAAAGAAAAACAAAAACTCTTGGAATTGATTATTTCTTTGAGGAGAAAAGAAAGACATATTATGCTCCTTTCTGAAGGCAGCCAGCTGGAAATTATGAAAGAATCCAAGAATCTTGGGATTGGCTTCCATTATAAAATCAGTTGGGAGACATGCAGAGTTAGACTAGTTACAGGGGGTTGGAAAGCTTCATTTTTACTCCAAAATAGATGCAAGACAGTGAGACTTTGGGAATGGAAAACCAAGAAGACTCTTTTTGGTTTGTTAGTCATGTTGGTGGTTCTTTATGATTGTGAGGTTTGGGATGACAGCATGTCAAACTGTGGAAGGAGACAACTAGAGAGAATTTAGAAACAACTAATAAGAAGCAATCTCAAAGTTCAAATTTCTAGGCCTTATGAATTTCTTTTGGTGGAGTGCAGGTCTTTTCCGTTAGAGGCTTCGACGGTAATTCGGTTACTAAGTTACTTAAAGAAGGTTGAAAACATGCATGACCATTGCTGGCTGAAAATAGTGAAAAGAGAGGTTCTTAACTGTAGAAAGAAAATTTGGATAGAGCGAAATACAAAATGGTTGGATAAATGGAAACATAGATGGAAAGCTCGCCGAGTTTTTCCTTAAAAAACTCACAACTTGGGAAGGGAAAACTCACTACTCGGCTTGCTAAAAACTTGCCAATTACTCAATGAGTTTTGGGAAAACACTCGCTTGTGTAGCAAAATCAGAGGGTGAACACTCGAAAATGTCATTTTTCATACCAATTTGCATTTGCAACATTGTTCAATCATTTTTGCAGCTTAGGAGCAAGAGGATTTATACAAGTACTTGGAATTCTTGGCCATTTGGGATCAAATTGAAGCTGGAACAATGATTTGCTAATGATTCTAATTCATTTTCTCACAAATACTTGATTTTAATCCTATATTCTTGAGTTCTGACAAACTTAGTTCAACCACTTGCTGACACCCAAGACAAGCATTTCTTTCCAGCAAGCCAAAATCGTTCAAATTCACTCTCAGACTATTTTATTATCATGTATTTACTTCTAGTTTCATAGACACTATTTATTGTAATGTTTCGATCATAAAATAAATGTATTTAATTAAACCTTGTCAATGAGCTGATTGATTTAATATATCTCGAACCCATTTTTAATTTAATTGTTTCTGTAGGTAAGTATGGCTGTCGGCTATCTTTGTACACCCTCGAAAGGTTTTCCTGACGGGTATTTAAGCACGGCATGTAGGTAGTCGTAGGTATGGAATTTTGGATTATTTTCTCTGTTTGCGAATTCTTGTTGGAGTTCTCTGTTGTTTGCCATTTCGGAAGTGAAAGACCTTCCCTATTTAGCTTTCTAGTTTTGGTGGACTTCAACCCTCACCCGATTCCATTTTGCATTACTTGCTCGGATCTGGCAAATCCGTGCACCATCTTTGTTATAGATTCATTTATATATATAGTTATATATCTTTGGGTTCCATTGCTTTAGCATTAATTGTTTGGCAAATACATGTTTTGGCATCTTGTTGTAACTCATTCTACATTCACTGTGTGGCTCCTGCATACCTCGTGGCATAACAGAAGCAACTGTACGACCTCCAAGAAGCAATAGTACGACCTCCAGAAGCAACCGTACGGCCTCCAAGAAGCGACTGTATGGCCTCCAATAGCAACTGTACGACCTCCAAGTAGAAACTGTACAGCCTCTAGAAGCAACCGTACAACCTCCAAGTAGAAACTGTATGACCTCTAAAAGCAACCGTACAACCTCCAAGAAGCAACCGTACAAGCTCCAAGAAACAACTGTACGGCTACTAGTAGCTACCATTATTCTGGCGTACACCTGGAATGGAACATTACATTTACTATGATGTATTTACTTCTAGTTTTACAGAAGTTGACTACAATGATGTATTTACTTCTTGTTTTATAGAAACTATTTACTATTTTGCTTCGTGCCATTAGCATTTCGCACGAGAATTCAACTTTGTACCTACTTTGCATTTATATATATCTAAAATCTGCTTGTTTCTTTTGTGTACTCATAAATTAACTCATGGGATGCATCTTCTCATTGACTTTTGTTAAAAAAGGCACTTTTAATTAAATTTAAGCTGTTTTTCAGGTTCCATAGTTTTTCCCTGAGTATTTTTTTTAAACTGGCCGAGTTTTCCTGCGTTTTTTTGGGCTTGGCGAGTTTTTGCCAAGTGAGAGTTTTTCAGCTATGAATGGAACAATAAGCTACAGGAGTGTCCTCATTCAAATATGGACATAAAAATGTCTATTTTAGAGAAGTTGCAGAGTGCCATGTAGACTAATAACATTGGTAGAAAAAAGGCTTACTCCATTCAAGAATTCAAGTCAACTAGGGAAAATGATGAGAAAGTGTATCTAGGGGCTACTATTAAAGGAAAAGCAAGGTTGTTAGTGACACTACTGAGGACGGGATCACATTATTTAGATGCAAGACGGGTAGATAGAAGATGTAATGTTCCCTTTTTAGTGTGACCATGATAGTGCATGGATTTAGCCTATTTCTAGGTCCTTTTAGGCTAATATTGGTGCTTAGAGGACCCTATTGAGGGTTATGGCTCTATTTGGTGGGACTTACTATTTATAGTAAGTCAACAAATGGTTCCGATGCGCTCAGATAAGTTAGAGAAGTTGAATGATGCTCTTGGTTTTTTTTTTTTGGCTTTTGATTTGGTCTCCAAGAACCTTGGATGGAGCATCTATTTTTAGTAAGTCACCTCGCCAGGTTCATTCATCATTTTTCTTCATCAAGATCACTTATGTGTTGTCAGATTTTGATTCCGATGCTTCTTTAGTCATTTTCATAAGACGAGTGAATTATGATTACTATTTAATTAAATACATTGAGGTTGTTATTTTTGTTGGTATTGTATATTGGCCACCTTAATGTCATAGCTCATTGGAACTAGGTTGAAAAGTTTAAAATCTTGGGCATAGGAAACAATGACCTTGTGTGTCAAAATATCATAATGTGGTTGAAAAGGTCGTTTTCGGTGCCAAAGGGAATTAATAAATTGTATTATTCAAATATGTGCCAAGTATAAAGAAGAGGGCTTTTAAGTGAAAGTTGTCTTGAAGAAGTCATCTTTATTTTCTATAAAAGCAATGCTTTGTGAGAAAGGAAATCATTCTATTGTTTATGTTATTCGATGACTTTGTGTTTAGAGAAGAATTTTTATTTTTTGCTTCAGATTTGGGCTCCAAGAACCTTGGATGGAGCATCTATTTTAGTAAGTCACTTTGTCTGTTTCATTCATCATCTTTCTTCATCAGGATCACTCATGTGCTGTCAGATTTTGATTCTGATGCTGATGCTTCTTCAGTCATTTTCACAAGATGGGTGAATTATGATTATTATTTAATTAAAACCATTTCCAGGTGAATTATGTTTTATCTACTGAATATATGACCTGCGTTCTTTACTGAGGATTGTTTTGGTGCTGATGTATACCAAACGATCAGAATTCCTTCTATGATTTGAATAGGAGAAAGGACAGGTTTGGCACTGGGAAATCGATCATAGTATTGATCTTAAACTGCTGAAGGGAAGTGTTGCTCAAGCTGGGGTTTTATCACTGCCATTTCATAGCATCTTTGGTGCGCTGTGGTTGCCTGTTAGAGCAGTGTTTGGGCTACAAATTCATGTGCAAACTTTGTACTTTGGGCAGCGATGGAATTTATACTGGCTGCGTTCATTACCTGCAATCTACTGAGATTGGCATGGAGTCTTTAATTATGTCTTCACACAAACTTCCCAACACCAAATTGCATACTAGTTTTGTTTAATAATTAATTTGCTTATATGTCTATGCTTGTAAGAATTGCAAATTTGATAATTGCAATTGATAACATTGTGGTGGCAATTCATAGTAGTTTCAAATTGTTTATATTTTATGAGCATTTATATATTCTGGAAATTGAAAAAAAATCATATATCTCAAAACAGAAGAAAATATAAAATTTGCATGGTAAAAGAACACTTCTTCAACATTGTCTTAGAGTGAGAGAGCAGGGCTCATTACAGTGGTCTCAGAGCTTGCATGATAGTAAGTGTTTGACAAAATGTCAAACCGCTAGAATTGCAGTTAGAACTGGTTGGTGTTCTTTACAGTGGTATCAGAGCTTGCATTATAAGTGTTTGACAAAATGTCAAACAACTATAATGCCGAAACTACACAGTTAAATCTTGATAGAAATATCACACTATAATGAAGTTATAACTGGTTGGGTTCTTTACAAAAGAGGCCCAAATAGGCTTGGGAGGAGAGTACATACATGTTTTTTAGGATGGGCACAATTGAACCGGGATGGCACTTTCTCTCGGAATGTGCAACATATGACGACATTTGGACTCATTATGATGTCATCTTGAAAGTGGTCAGCCTGCATAGTTTTTTTGAAGAAGATAAGACCAACCAAACAGATGGTTTTTTGGTTAAGATTCAGAGCAGAAGATCAGAAATGGAAAGGAATATGCAAATTGCTTAGTGCTACGGTCTTTTGGTTCATTAGACTGTTTGGTCTTGTGGATGTCACTCAAATCTTTCAATTCATTCAAAGCAAAATTTGCAATATGAGTTTGCTATGATACATAACAAAGATGAAACTTGAGAACCCTACCATGTAGAATTCCTTGGTGTATACTAGAGGACAGTTTTGGGGGACCATTTAGATTGGAACACAGTAAATCTTTCTATTTTTAATTTAATTTTAAGAAGCAGCATCAAGAAATGAGATTAGGATGCAGAAGAACTTTCAGAGGACAATCTGGTTATCTTGATATTCCAATACGTTATTCTATAGTTGGAAATAATAATTCTAAGGTTTTTCACATTAGAATAGAAATGTTACAAGAGATTTCCAATACTGAGAGAGAAAATACATGTATTTCATTAACATTTCTGAATTCTAAAATGATTTTGACTTTTCACAATACAAATTGGTTACTGAATGCTAGTTAGAGTTAGCAGTGTCCAGTTTATATTTGCACATAAGTATTTGTGGGTGACTATTTGCAAGTTAAATATTCAAATTTATGTTCTTAGCTGCATACTGAGTAAACAAAGCTAGTTCTTGTTTTGTGAAGCATTCTTGCTGTGGTATATTTCAAAATATTTTTTTACCAACACTTTGTCATATTTCTCCAGGTTGAAGAATTCGGTCCCAAGATTGGACAGGTTATTGACTGGTATTATGCAAAATCAGTACATTCCTCTATCAGTTTCCCTTCCTTGTGGCCTCTTGTATCTTGTGGTCTCAGTCCTTTACAAATCTAAAACATTTTAGATTCAACTCTATAAATGGAAATGCACATTCTAATTCACAGTTCATGATATATGAGTATATATAAAAGAATTTCTATTGTGTGGATTTCTGCACATAAAGATAGAAGTCTGGACAAGATCAGATGATAAAATTTAAAAGAAATCAAACAGCGAATGCATGCAATCTACTCTAGCCTGGAAGCATAACTTGTCTGGTACAATGCTTATGATCTATATTTATCCTTAGATATTCATAAAATGCTCTTAAGCACATTCCCCTGAAATATAGGTGTTAACTTAATCATTTGTTTTTCAGTGTCATATTTCTTATGTTTCCTTTACTTTATAATAAACATTGGGAAATGGGCTTTTATGCTGAAGTGAATTGAGTAACAATCTATCAAATCTGTAAAGACCCCTTTCTGATTCAACACATAAAAATCTACCCTATTAAAGTATAGTATTTTGCATCAAACAGTTGGATAAGGACTGACTCAGATTCAGATTCAGATATCTTTGGTGTGGAATCTACTACCATTTGTTTGACATACAAAACTTATTGACAACCCCTGCTAGAGATTTCTGATTGCTGTTTGGTTGCAGGCTTTAAAGGATTCCCAGTTTATGCCACTCTTTTTTGCTCAGATGTATTTATGAGAAGATAGCAAATCCATTGTTTTCTACAGACATTAATTTTATAAATATAGAATTACTCTTTCATTTGTCAGTCCCAGTAACCTTATTATTCAAATACTGATGGCAAAACACACCTGGTGAGGGGTTATCTATGCTCATGTTCTATCATCTCTGGCAGGATATCAAGCTCCCCTATATTTCACTGATATAAACTCCATTCCTATTCACACCAGTCTAGGTTGATCTTTGATATTCCATGCTGCCACAAGAATTTGATTATTTTATTAATGCAAACACAAATAGAAGCTTTGTGTTTGCTTGTTGCCTCAACTCCAGAAAAACACCCACCCTTGCATAGTAGCAAATGCTTAAGAGAATAAACCTAAGTTTGTTATAAGAGGACCAAAAACCAAATACAAATATACATCTTCTTGGCATCCCAATATCAATCATAGGAAATAATACAAGGTTCACAGTTGTAGGTACATCTGGCATATGTGAGCATCTTCTACCCGCCTTTCATGCCCATCACCCACAAATCATAATATAAGTATTCCCTGTCTAATATTTCTTCATCTTCCGTAATATGACTAAGGTGATACAGCAAATAGTCTTGTAATTCTCATGCCGAAGTAAGGAATACTTGGTGAATAAGATAATTCTGATTCTATGCCATATGCAACAAATTCTTAATCACCCAAAGGGCCAAACAAATGACATGACAAAATTTTTATTTATTTTACCAGGCATCATGAAGAAGATGATTCGGCCTATCATCATATGGCATTATATATATTGCCAGAATCGAAAAAGCTCTGAAATAATTTTTATTCTGGATAAATAGAATACCTCTGTATTTTGAGTATCTAGAATCAACCCTTGCTCTAAATATTTGATGAATATCCCTTAGTAATAATCTCAGAATTTGTCTTCCTCTCCCCAAATTTCCATCAAAATCCATTAACTCCCATTGAAGAATCTGATTGATTCTTTGAAAGCCATCTGGGGCAGATAGCTCCACTGCTGAAATTGGATTGTGAGGCTCCCCATGAGAGACTGAAAAATTTGAGAAAGTTCCCAAATATCATAATAATAAATCCCATATCTTTCTTGAATTCCAAAGTCATTATTAAAATATTATTTTTCAGCTGCCTTTAGTTTCCTGCACTGTTATATTTTAATGGCTTCTACTAATCTTTTGTTTAATGCCACTTGGTTTCTGTTGGTGAAGGCATATGAAGTCAAGCCCATCATCTACAAACATTGATTGAGCGAACTCCAATCAAACATGGATGTTAAAGTGAGACAAGTTGTATCTTGAATATCTAGAAAATACTGGAAACTGTTGCTGAAATATCGATCTAACATGGAGCATCACACAAGCAGCCATACAGGTCTTAGCCAATGGCATGAATGAACTAAAATCATGGCATATGAATTGTTTGGTTCTCTAGATTTAATTCCAGAAACTAAATAGCAATGCTTCAATAAATCCTAATACAAGCATAACTATCTTAGATTAAGAAGCCTGACACATCTTAGCCAATCGTATGGATAAATTAAAATCATAACCTATGAATTGTTTGGTTCTTTGATCTAATTCCAGAAAGTGAATAGAAATGTTTCCATAATGATGCAGTGCAAGGCCGAGTGAACCCCCAATGGAGGTGACCAAGCCCCCAACAAATTACTATGAGCAGAAACACAACACACAACACAAGATCTGATAGAAAATCCAACTCTTTATTCATCAAATAATTGATTACATGTAATGTGCCGGGCCGTAAGGCCTTCCTGGTTATGACCAATACAAAGAAATTACAGTAATAGTTCTATAAGATCTCACAAGATCCTAACAAACTCCCAGCTAGTCCGGATCTGTAGCAACACAACAATCTTGTAGAAACACCAAGCAAGATCTAAAGTTGTGCTCGCAAGCCACCAAGCAATCTTCTTGTTTCCTAAGCCTACACTCAGCTACTAGCTTTGCTAAACTTTGCTCCTCAGCTACTCCTTTCTAGCTGATTACCAACCCTAAAACACTACCCAAACCCTTCCCTTATATTTGCACTACCACAAGTCGGCCTGTTGCAAATAGAATCATTTAGAACCCAAATAAACACATGCCTCAACCAGCTTAGAACAATCATTAAATGCACATAGGAGAAAGAACTAAGACCCCAAATATGTCCTCACACATCCCACGATTGATCCATGTTACGATTACGTGCAACACAAATTTAATGCGCCAAGTCGGCTGATCAAATCTCCCAAGAAACATCTAGCCGGTGAACCAAACCATCGAGCATCAACAACAACCACCGAGCATACCAAGCAAGCACATCCACCCATCTCCCACATGATAACTAGCCACTAGTTCAACCGAGTAGATCATCAACCAAGCACCGCAAGCATCAGCGAGCTCCTTCAGTCATCGTGTTCCTTGGGTGAAACTACAACCGAGAACTACCCTAGTAGTGATTGAGTATCACCTCCTTTCAACCGAGTTCACCAAAACCACTGCAACATACAAGATAGCCAACTACCCCAGGAGCTCTTGCATCACATAAATCCTAATACAAGCATGGAATAATCTTAAATTTGTAAATCGACATGTTCAATATTTACTATTTACTATTATTAATGAACTGGACAACTTTAGGAATGGAATATCATGTGATAGTATTTGTCTATACATGTAGCCAATTGGCAATACCACGTGTGATACAAATCCAAAAATTATACGTTAGTATAGAGAGAATGCGGAAAAAGTAAACACGGAAAAATCCTTTTAAGAAAAAAAGTGCTCGTTTTATAGTAAAATTTTGACCAATTGAAGAACATAATTTACAACTAGTTTAAAGCAATTTACTAATTCTTTTAAATGGTTACATGCATAGTTTAAAAAATTGGCAAGTGACTCCAACTTGGGGTCACTATGAGTGGGTAAGAGGCCAGCGAGTCACTTGTTGAAAAACCTGCCCCCAAGTTTCCGGCTAGTACTTTCCCCAAAACATGAGTTTTGGTATGAGCCTAAAACTATTTTGGCTACACAAAAAGATGGTCCACATCAAAAACAAAAAAGGAAAAAATCTTTCCTTTTGGTCATTTTCTCCTTTGCACTTTTGTGCTTTAAACAATCCTTAGATTGTCAAGTGATTTTGATTGGTTCTACATGGTTGTGGGTGGATTTTGGCTGATTTATTGACCGCATTTGGAAACATCTCGGTAAAAAGTGTTCACATGGAGCTTTAAATGGATTTGAATAAGATAGTCTCACTTTGATTTCCATAATAGCTAGATCTGCCCTTGGGTACTTCTAATAAACCATTGGTTAGTTATCAATGATAATAATTACCCCCACCAACAAACTTTGTGAGGGTGACTATCCCTCCCACTGCCTCCCTTCTTTCCTTCAATTTTGTTTTTCCATTTTTTTCCTTATTTAAGAGTGAAGTTTTATAACGTAAAAAGCTTTTTGTTTTTCCCTTCTTGCCAGAGCTTTAGTTTGCTAGTAGGGACATGACATTTCTAAATAACCAAAGTAGGGCAAGTTTAGGGACTTGACTTGGAGGTATTGCACACTGAGGTATATAGGGAGAAATGTTTGTGTGCACTTCCTCTTTGTTAACTAAAAAGACATCAATCACCACAAAAATCACCTTGTAAGGATCCTTGCTTAGGGTGCATTATTTCATTGAAGTTGACATTACACGAGGAAAAAAGGCTCTCCTTGCTTCATACAAGGAGAAGAAATCAAGAAATAAGAGGGCTAAATCAACAATAGTTGTGATGTTCTTTACAGTCATAGATAATGTAATATGCACTTGCCTTGGCTTGTGGATACAGGGCTCATCCATTATAGTTAGTTCTATTAGGGTTTTGTTTGATTCATAGGGTTTCCCTATTAGTCATAATGCTCCTATTGCGCAACTTTGACTCAAAGGTACTATGCAGAACTAGGAGAATTAATAACATAGAGTTCAATGTTGTGAGGATCTCATATTGGGATTCACTGGTCGATGCATTGACAATAGTGAGGAAACGGTTCAAGAATCCACACCAATGTAAATTCAGTGTGCCCTTGTTTGGTGATGTGAAACCCGTCAAGGTCATAATCAAGAAACAAAAGAGCATTTGACATGAAACAAACTGCAATATTTTGTCTTATTGCTAGATGGATGGCATGAGCTAAATATTGATCAAGTTCATAGTGGCTTTTGATAGTCACTTTCCTGTTCTTGAAGTCAGATGATGCATATAGTGAAGTGAGACATGTTGAGATCCTATGTAATATGTTGGATGAGGTGGTAATGCAAGTGTGTATGGAAACTTCTTGAGGAGAGGCACTCTATTATATCTTGAGCCCTTTTGCTGCCCATTGTGTTGATATTTGACTCGAAGATATAGGCAAAATTTTGATGGGTGAAAACCATGTTTGAAAGGGTGAAGCATGTGAGAAAACAGATTTATATCCACTTGTGCATGTTTAATCTAATGCAAGAGCATCCAAAGAGATATCAGACTGTATTTTAGGAGACAATTTGTCACTAATTTCATCACTTGACAACTTCACTAACATCATGTAAGCAAATGCATGTGATTGCTAGGTTGGTGGACTCTGCAATTAATGAATGTGGGTCAAATGAACAATGGATGAATAGACACATATAACACAACTAGAAGCACACAAGGAAGAACAATTGAAATCAAACATTAAAACAATAAATTTTTGTAATTCCTTAAATTTTTTTTGTTCTTGTTTTGTTGAGTCTTCTTGCCAGTACATGTATTCAAGATATACTTAGTTCCTTTCCATTGTTTTGTTTGTCCCTCGTTTCCTAATTAGGTGATTCTACTAGTTGTGCAACCTCTAAATCCTAAGGCATGTGGATGAATCTCGGCCATATACATTACACATTAGTGAGATAATCTACCCTTCCAATTGCTTGATCTCGTATGCCTTCTTAGAAACTTTATGCATGATGTAGCATTTATTAATCTTCTTGGGCTTAAGCTTATGTTGATATCCCCTAATGAATCACTCCTTTCTCAAATTCAACACTACTAGCTTATCCTCTAAGTCTTCTTCCTTTTATACAACTTGTACTTCATGTTGCTCTCCTATAGTTGCTTCTTGACTTCTACATAAAGTTCATGTGTTTTGGGAATTCTCTATCTATTGGACTTCTTTTCTTCTTGTTTGTCACCTTCAATAATTCTATGATGCCCCGTAGGATGTCCCATAACCACTTGTGATGGTGTCTTTTTTAACGATTTGTTCACCAATTTATTGTATATAAATATAACTTAGTGCCTACAAAGAGTCTCATTGTGTAGGCTTTTCTACTACTAGACATGAGTAGATTGCCAAGAGTTTGATTAACATTTGCTTGTGAATGATATATGAAACTAATAGTTTTGTGCCTAGTTTTCTCTAAATGACACATTAAAAATGGCTTAGGATTTTTTTTGTGTTCGCTAGTTGTGCAATTGCTCTCTCTCCTAGAAGTGTTTATTTGCTAACTTGGATTCATTATTCAACTATTGATGAGGAATGAAGTACACCATTAGAAAAATTTCCCACACTACAAAGACATAGTCATTACCTTCTATGCACTTGACAATTCAAGTTTAATATCCATGGATAGTTTCTCCCAAGGTTTTTCTAGAATATGCATTGGTTTGTAAAACCAAGTGCTTAATGTGACTCCCCTCTTCTATTTGGTAGATCATGTTTGTCTCAATGAATTTGCCTACATCTTTGTGCAAATTGAGTGATACCTTGGATTCAACTTGGTTTGTGCATTGTTTAGGTCAAACCGATCTTTATGTCCACCACAATGTAACTCTTTGACAAGGTTTTCACTCATTAAAATTGAGGTTATGCCTAATTGTTGCCTCTTAAACAATCCCCTCTTGCAGAAATTATTCTTGCATACGAGCTTCTATCTTCAACCTAGGTTTCAATGCATGCACAACATTTATCTACAAAATGCATGCGAATCCTTCATTATCTTCATGCTCACTAGTTTAACCATAACCTGTAAAAGAAAGAGTAAACTTGTAGATACTATAGCCATCTCACATGCCTTCGATTGATCTATAATCATCAAAAGCCCGAGAAAAAGTAAGCAAAAAACTCAACTCAAAATTCTCTAAAAGCACATTTTTTCTTTTGCAAAATTCATTGAAAAATGTATTCAATGAGTTTATAAATGGGTAATAATATTTCTCTTTTATGTTTGATCAATATGAATACAAATTGAGTACAATATCATATCATCATGTGGAATCCTGATACATTATGTAGCTGACAACTATTGTGAACTTATGATGGTTGCTTTTGGACATCATCAAATTCATAAATTACATATCACAATAGTTTACATCATCCTTTTATGTAATCTAGTGAAAAATTTGGGATATGTTCTAATTCATGCAATCTGTTAGAGCTCTTCACTTAACATAAAATTTTGTGCTGTGGCTATGGCTTGACTTTCACCTTTCTAGTAGATGACAATGATTCTCTGCCTCATTAATGTCATCCATTGACAATTCAGAAGCTCCTTTTTTGTAGCCACATCCTCCATCTGTTACCTCTCAAAATCAAGAATCTTTTTTGCTTTAAATCATGGAGGTTCCTCATCCTGCCTTGTGCAATTACCACAAGGATCAATGCCATCCAAATCAATGGCCTCCTTTGATTTTCCCTCTACCTTTCTTGTGAGAAGCTAAAGGCTATATTGTACAAAGGTAGTCATTGAGGAGTTTTTGAGTTAAATATTTCTACTACTTCATGTGAATGGGCTCAAACAAACTTTAATTGCACTCACAAATATGCACTATACCGTGTTAAATCTGTAACTTATAATCTGTTCTTAAATAACTTAGAGTAATCCAAATGTCTTTACACCTTTCTCTTAGAGATATCGGCATTTTTATTTAGGATGAGTTTGAAGTTAACTAAATTCAATTTGTGTTAAGTTAATTTCTAAACTAATTATTCCTTCTAAAAGTCGTCGGCTTCCAGATTGGTTAAAGATTGTTTGGAAGGGACATGTCCCTAGTTCTCTCTACATATAGTGGGTATTGTTGAAGTTTAAGGACACACAAAATACAAATAGTCTGCTCCTTAATCAATACTGCCTACCTATGATTTGCAGAAGTAAAATACAGAATTCTGAATTAGATTTCAAATTCAATTGAAGGCAATAATCTGAAGTTATTCACATCAAGCTATAAGGAGATAAAGAAGGTAGAATCCAGTCTATATTCAGTCAAAAGAATTTGCAGAAACTTTACACAATGTTGACACAAAATGCAGAGGGTAAATGTTGAATATCTAGGGTAATTGCATTGCAATCTACCTCATTAATAACTTACAAAATATGACATCTAACAGTTGGAAAGAAAGCCATATTTTGTTAATCACTGTATTTGTAACTTATAAGATGCACTTTATGTGACAATTCCAATCTTTGTTGCTTGGTGACTGTGTTGTTCTTCCTCAAATAACTAGTGTTGAAGAAAAGGGCTTATCCTTGCTATCTTGAATTCTTGATCGATGAGGTTTTTCACCTCAACCTCAAGTGTCATTCTTTTAATGCATGTTGTGGGGTTCTGTTGATGTGAGTTTTGTTCCACTACAACATACATGATGAGACACCAAATCTCCAACTCTCTCTTGAATAAGGATGCTCATAAGCTAAACAATGTATCTGAATTGTGATCACATGAGACAACCTCAAGATTCCTTCCTAATGTGGACTTTTACTCAGCTATAATGATGTGATACGTTGGTTATCACAAAGGGACTAACACTATTCATTCATTAGATATCAACTTCTCTAACTACTCCCAATTGAAGGACTTTTAAAGGAAATAAAAGCTAATCAATTACTTAGTATTTCATGACGGGACACCAAATCTCCAGCTCTCCCTTGAATAAGGATGTTCATAAGCTAAACAATATTCTGAATTGTGTGATCAAATGAGACAACCTCAAGGTTCCTTCCCAATGTCGACTTTCACTCAGCTATAATGATGTGATATGCTGGTTATCAGATAGGGACTTGTGCTATTCGTTTATTGGATATCAACTTCTTCAACTTCTCCAACTACTCCCAATCAAAGGTCTTTTAAACGAAACAAAAGCTATCTAACTCTAGGAATATAAGATAATGTTGATGATGGGTTGAGCCTCTAACCAATCCTTGCTTTGTTGTGTAAATTAGGCATAGGAGGGTGCTAGCTTCTAAGGATGTGATAATGATTTTCACATTGTCAATGTTCAATGTTCATCCAAATACCTTATAAAGGCACAATTTAAATGAACTGCTTCAATAAAAGTTAAACATTCACAATATAGGCCTAGACTAACCTTACACTCTTACCTATAATCAACAAGTAACAAAAAGTATGGACACTAGCTCCACCATTAATCAACATTCAACCATATCTTCCATCCACATACTTTTACTTCTATTCAACATGAAATAAAATCCTAATCTAAGTGAGAGAAGCAAAGAGCCATACAATACTCCAAAATGATCATAGATCATATATATCCACCATGAAGACCAAAAATGATTAAAGATCAATTTTGGTAATACTTTGGCAACAATTCTTCAACATTACTCTCTTTACAAATGATGTGAGCAAGCCTTTATATAGGAGTTCTCAATTACATTGAATGGTCAAGATTGATTTGAAATCAAGGGTCAAGATTAATCCATATAAGCCCTAATAAGGGTTTCCATAACCATAGCTATGAATATTAAATGAGCACCCTACAATTAAGCACCACCATGTGGGCCAATCAGAAAATTGCATTGCCTTCATGGGCCAATAAGAAAATAGATTAGGCTTAACCACTAGATAAGATGCACCAACAAATGGGCCAATGAAAAGAGAGGTTAGGTAGAAACTTGTTGAAGTAGAAAACTTGTAGACAAGGCTATCATTTAATGAATCAATAAGATGATGCCACTTGTATTTACACCAAGTCATCTTTGAAATATTCTTTCATTTATCCTTTTTTCTCTTGGCAGATTCAATGAATCTAGACACAATATGATAAAGTTCTTCCACTAGGACACTTTGCACATTCTCATTAATTGAGGAAATAGACACCACCTCATCATTCCTTAACTTGCAAGGCAAACCACCACTTGCAAATAATTGCGAAATTTTAAATGATAATTTCAACATATCAAGTTAGCAAGACTTAGAAAATCATCACAAACTTGCCTTTCTTGATTTCCATTAACAAAATTTAATTGGGTAATACAAATTAAAATTTCTTCTCTTATCTTCAATTTGAATTGCAACCCATAATCAACATCATTTAAAAAAATGTTATTTTCCTTATTTAAAATCAGCACTAATTATTTAAGATTCCTTGAATAAATCAATTGGAATTGGCTCCCCTCTGGTTGAGATTGATTGACTTTTTGTTTGCGAAATTGAGGAGCTTTGAATAATTCATTTAATTCATGGCCCTTTACAACTTCAAGTTGATTGAAAAACATTTAATTTATTATCCTTTATGATTTATCTCCCATTAATTTAAATTGTGCATTTGGTAAAATCGATGCCATTTAGATAAATTCAATGCCACAATAGATGAATTAATTTATTGCCACAATAGATGAATTAATTTTTTCATATTTAAAATCAATCCATATTTTGCAAAATCGAAGTAAAATTTATCTCATCTCAATTTAGAGCCCATTTTTATATTGCAAAATCAAGGTAAATTTAATCTCATTTGAATTTAAAGCCCATTTTTATTTTGCAAAATCAAGGTAAATTGGGTTGTATCTTAATTTGAAATTAATCTCCATCTCAATTATGTCATTAAAATTGATCTCCCCTTGCTTAATATTATTAAATATTTAATCCAATGCTAATTGAATATTTAATCCAAAGCTCAATGCAGTGTTTAATTACATTAGTATTTTTCTTCTATTAGCAAATTTGAATTTAATCCCCATCCTCAAATCAATCTCTTTCTTTCTTTATTCAGCCATGAGATGAGGAGGTACTTCCTCCACCTTCAATTTGAGATGAGAAGTGGCTTCATCTACCCCACTTGAGATGAGGAGAGGCTTCATCTACCCCAATTGAGATGAGAAGAGGCTTTGTCTGCCCCAATTGAGATGAGGAGAGGCTTCATCTACCCTAGTTGAGATGAGAAGAGGCTTCATCTCCCTCATTTGAAATGAAGAAGTGTTTCATCTCACTCCATACTTAATCAAATTTACTCTTTCCCTTAGCACACATTTTTTCATTAATTTCTGACTTCCAAACTTCGCCTTTTTTCGCAAAATTTTCAAGTTCTATCCAAAGAAGAAATTTAAATTGAAGATTGTTGCTAAATTCACTCTACCACCTAACCCTATCAACAAAAGAGGGGAATGGAGCGATGATGTGAAAACCTCACAATTCCTCGATAACTTCTCCATTAGGATTTGCAAAGCTATCTAAATAGAAAAAATAAGGTTTAGGAAGTACCTTGTTGTATGAATGGGTTGGTGGAATTGATTGTTCTACCTCAATTAATCATCTCCCAAACTAGGTCAAATTTTCACTTTGCTCCCTTTTAATTGTTTCAGATGGACTCCTTGCCCCTACCCATGACCTCATAAATGTAACCCCCATTAGGTTTTTATCCTTATCTACCAATCTTGAAAATCTAACCAAGGGCTCCGACATTTTTTTTCAAAAAAATCAACAAATAAATAATGCTTTGCACCATTAAGAAGATCATAGCAAACCTTGTGACACTTGATCATTCTAGTTCTCTCCATTTGGTGTGATCTCTCATGAAAATTAGTACCCAAGGGTGATTATAAGTAAATTGTGTTATGGTTCTTGCATATTCTACGGTAGGTCTTACCCAAATGAAGGTTAAGAGTCTTAAAGCAATGTGTTGCACATGGGATCCAAAATAATGGTTGATGCCTCTCTTGGAGAACTCTTCTAGCTACACCATATATTGTAGCATTGTTAGTTATAATTTGCATTAGATTCTCTGTGTCCACCTTTAAAACAACTTACTAAAATATTGAAAATGGTACTTTGTCAAATGTATTCTCTATGCATTGTTTGCTTTTTGTTTGTTGCTGAGTTTCATAACTTTATCAGATGCAAAAGATTTACATAGGTCATATATTTCATAGACAATGCTAGTTTTCATTTTGAAGAGATCAACTCCAAACTCAGATCAAGCTTTTCCTATAAATAAGTAGGATTTAAAGAAAATAGGCATTGGTATATTAGATCCATTGGTTCTATACTATGGATTTGATATAGTGCAAAGAATCACTCATTGATCAATGGTGGGATCAATAAAATTTACTGGACATTTGAGCCTCCCAGATGATTGACTTATTACTCTTAACTTCCTAAGATATTGAAATTGAAAATAGTACTTTGTAAAAGGTATTCTCTACACATTCTTTACTTTCTGTATTGTTCTTGGGCTCATAACTTTAGCAGATGCAAAACATTTATACAGTTCATATATTTCATAGATAAAGCTAATTTTCCTTTTGAAGAGATCAACCCCAAACATAGATCAAAGTTTTTCTACAAATAAGTAGGATTGAAAGAAAATAGGCACTGATATATTAGATCCGTTGGTTTCATACTATGGATTTGATGTAGTGCAAAGAATCTGATCACTGGTGGGATAATACCATTTACAAGTCATTTGAGCTTCCTAGATGATTGACTTACTACTCTTAGGGCTCGTTTGGCTACAAGAATTTCCAAATGCGGCATTCATCTATGCTGGAATAAGCTCTCTTCTAGTATTCGTGCATTCTTCAAATAAGTTCTAGAATATCATTTGGACCTATTTGGTTGACCTGGAAGAGGAGTCGAAATGTGCATATTCTATGTTTGGTTGCAACAATTGAAATAAGAGTTGGATAAGTTTTGTTTTAAAATTTTAATGTTTTTTTTTTAGTTTGGTAATATTTTAAATAAACAAGATTTTTTATTAATTTTATAAAAAGCCAAATTATTTTAATTAGCCTTTATTTTATTTTTTAAATTGACTTTCTAAGTGAAAGATAAACCACAACCTTGAAATTCATTGAAATTCAAAGGACATATTGTATTGTATATTATAAATTTAATTCTGAATTAAATCAAATTATTTCAACGAGTATAAGGTCAAAACTAAAATCATTTTATTTTTACATATATTAAAGAAAGTAAAAATACAAATAAGTCGAGATCATTAATATGATATTTAAATTTAAATTTTGTATTTTGCAAACAAACGTCAAATTGGCGAATGCGGGCATTTAGATTTTCCTATTCCCCCCCAATTCTTGCAACCAAATAGGGCCTTAGCTTATTATGATATGATATTGGGAAGTTCTATTTGGTTTGCTTGCCAAAGCCTAGACTGATAAAATCTTACTTGGGGCGTTAGATTTATTCCTAGTTCCATGGAGTTTCCTAATGGGGGTCGTGGGGATGTTAGAATAGGTTTAGGAGATGCAGGGACCAGGGGCCTAAATTTGGAGATGACAAAGGGATGACTTTACAACAATGATGGAGGGGGTGGTGCTGATATGCAAATTGTGGTGAATTGAGGGGAATTGCAATCTTCAAGGCAAAATCTGCAATATAACATCTCTACAAGTGTCTAGTGAAAGGAAAACTAGTTTTCTAAAGTTAAAAGGTTGCATTTAATATGTAATGGCATGTGCCATATAGTAAGTGAACATGGGGGCATCCCTGGTGGAGGTAGTGTAAGTGGAGTTTTGAGTGGGTGGAGTAGTTTCCCCGATGTCCCTAAGTCCCCAAGTCTCAAAAATGCCCCCTATAGGGGACTTAGTTTCTTTGGAGGGACATTGAACATTGGATTTATTTTGCTATGCCTCTCTTCTTGATGTAACCCCTTTGGAGGATGATTTGACATACTCTTTCGAAGGTTAACATCTTATAGACTCTTGAAAACGATGTTAGAGGGATATCTCCTTGGTGTTTCCACATTCTTGGGGTGTTCTTGTACAAATTTGTTTTTGCTTTGTTTTCTCAGGTGGGGCCAGGGGAGTTGATGTTTTGGTAGCTTTAGTAGGATAAACCTGTGAAATCAGGGAGAAGTTAATATATATATACACACACACATACATACATACATACACATACAACTCTAATTAAGTTTGCAATTATATTAAATATATTAATGAATAGACATGTCCCATAAAGGGACATGTCTCTTCTCGGTTTATTCCTCATGCAAATTCAAAGAGATCGATGCATTTGGAAAACATGTACCAGTAACTAAACACATATCAATGCAATTACATTTGTAGTGATCCTTAGAAATATGGTATTAAAGCCAACCTGCAAATGTAAAAATGGAAAGAGACACCAATATAACATCGAATAAGGCAAGATGCAAATCTAAACATTTAAATCAAATAGAAAAATATTGGATGTGGATCATAGTGCAGTGAAGCCATGGTGAAGATTACAAAAATTGTGGAAGATGTGCCGTGGATTTTGGATTTGATTGGAAAGATAGAGATTATGGGGTCTTAACTCAAGGAAGCGATCCTTATGAGTATAATCCTACTCGGAAATGGGATACTATGGAGAATAATAATAATAATGCTAATAATCCAAATCTGGATTTGGATTTGGAGGCAACAAAGGAGATTGTGAGAAGACTTCCTTTGCCCTCCTTGATGAGCCAAGGTGGTCTTCAAAGCTTGGAATACCACAATATCCATAGCCTCTTACAATGAGGCTGATCATTTTGTGATTCAAAATGAGTACGATGGAATTACATTCTTTTGTGCTTCCCTCAAGTAATGGTTTCTAATCCCTTTACCATTGAGTCTGAAGGGGATTTACACTGACACTGCAAAATTGATGGTTGACGCCGATCACTTTGAAATTGTTATTATAAGGGTAGTTGAAGTTGTGCTCTACGATTTTGCTACAAATGAGATGATAGAAATCCCTGTGAAGATGGCTAGGAATCTCTTGAGAAACAAACATCCTTCGGTGAGCACTATACACACTAGTATGGTCTACTGTATTGCTGATTATGTTGATCATCCTTGCTGTTATAACTTTGCCCGTTGAGAGTTTCATTATAAGGAGGTGGAAGAAGGGATGTCTCCAAATATACACCTCAATCATTATGATTACCATCCTTTCTATGAAAAAATGTGTCTTAGTCTCATGCAATGGGAAGTTGTTTTTGGTGGGTTGGCTAAAGAATGAGGGTGAAGAAAGACCCTCCACATGGGGTTGAGGTCATTTCTCCAAAGTTTCAATAGCGATATGGGTGCTGAATTCATGCGCAAATAAGTATAATAGCTGGTCTTTCATGGTTGTTAATCCCAACGATTTGTTAGAAGACATGGTCAAGTGCTCATCATCTGAAAGAATAAATTATATGGTTGCAACGTCGTCAAAATTAGATTTGGCTTACTGTGAAGGAAAGCAAAGGTAAGGTGATACAATGTTTGAGATAAGTAGATATTGATTATGCTCTTATCAATATAATAATAATTATATTGTATAGTAATTTTACATATTTATAATTGTTATTTTGAATGATATATAGGGACTAGGATAAATGATAATGATAAGGTATTTATATTAATACAAGAAAGATCATTATATAATATATTTAGAAATGGATAAATTTGTACATAAATATATATGATATTAGAAAATTTCTGATAGATCATTAATATAGATGATTATGTAAATCAAATTTCTAATGTTCTTATAGTTAAAATATAATGATATTATTATTGAGAATAAGTATCAAGGTTTTTATTAAACTTTCTTATATAGATACGTATATAAATGATAATTTTAAGAAGAATATCTTAATGATATTTAACAACTTAATATTATATTTTTTAGATATAAATATGTTGAACAATATAAGTTATTAGTATTAATGTGAGGTACTAATATTATTATTAAAATATAAATGAAATGAAATGTAAATATAATCATAAATATTGAATTTATAGGAGAATATGTTATCTGAGGGAAAGTCATATATATAGAAATTAAGTATCGTGTTATCTTAATTCTATTATTGAAAATAAAGAGAGATGTTATGTTAGTAATGGGCATGAGTTAAATTACTAACATTCATGTTGACATTCTTATTTATACAACCAAGAGCTATATGCCTAGATCTTTTCCTTTGAGTATTGTTCTTGCAGGAAAAAGAGGGAGATTGAGATACAGAGGGAGGTTGACATTTCAGGCAACCTTGGAAGAGAGAGAGTAGATAGAGGATATGATTTAGTCAACCTTCGGTGATCTCGGTAATATTGATTTAGAGGGAGTAAACCATGTCAAGATGGATTCTCTAGTAATCAATAAATTGTAGTAGTCAAGAGGACTGTAATTCTTGAATGTATCTTGTGACTATGTGATGGGCCTACCCCTTGTGTAAATCATGAGGAAGTGATGACTTCCAAATGATCATCAATTATTGAAAGGTGACAATCTTACAATAACTTAATTTTCTATTATGATGGATTTCTTATGATATCTATGAAAATCATGATAGATTATACTTTTCTTAGTAGATGTTTATATGGTAAGCATTATGAGGATGCATGTCCATATACCTTATAAACATTTTTGAATACATGGTGAATGTTATTGATATTCTAGAAGGCCATTACACATAGTACTTGGTGAATATCACGCGGCTTGATGTTCTAGAAGGCCATTACTCACAAAGTACTTGGTGAATATCACGCATCCTGATGTTCTGGGTGGCCATTATTAACAGTATTTGGTGAATATCTTGCATTCTGGAATGCCATTACTCAAAGAGTATTTGGTGAATATTGTTGATGTTCTGGGAGGCCAATACTCATAATATCATATGTGATATCAAAACTTTTTGAGTACTTGGTGGATATCGAATGTCAATATTCTAGGAGGCCAATACTCATGATATCATATGTGATATCAAAATGTTGAATATCTTTTGATCAAAGATGTTCATATATTACATTGAGTTAATATACCATCATGTGTTTATCCTCCCTAGCTAAGAGGGAGTGTTGATGTTTTGGTAGCTTTAGTAGGATAAACCTATGAGATCAAAGAGAAGTTAATATAATTACAATGATATATATACAACTCTAATTAAGTTTGCAAATATATTAAATATAATAATGAATAGACATGTCCATTCCTCATACAAATTCAAAGAGGTCGATGCATTTGGAAAACACATACCAAACACATGGTAGTGTGATTACATTTGCAGTGATCCTTAAAACTTTAACAAGGGGCATCCTCATACCTTCAACATTTGATGGTTTGTCTGGTCTTGAAAGCTTGTCAATCCCATTGAGAGCATTTTCCCTTGGCTACATCATGGTTGCCACACCATTAGTTTTGGTCTACTAATTCTCAATCAAGTTTGAGTATGCACATTGTGTTAGTGTATATCTAGCTCCAAGGGCCGAACACAAATATCACAAATAATTGAGGAAATGAAATAGATGAAATTATCACACATCAAAGTGACTCCATTTATGACACACCCTCTAATTTGTATGGAGTGTCTTGCTAGTTAGCAAAATGGAAACCTACATTATTTGATTCTCCAGATCCCCTTTCATACTTGAACGAAAATGGTTTTAGTAGGAGTCTTAATTTTACCTCTCCATGGAATAGTTACAGTTCCTTAGAATTTGTGGGTTCTAATCAAAATGTCCTAAACATGCCATTCATGATAGGGATCTATAAAAAAAGAACATGACATTTCCTCACAGTTTCCTAGATGAACTTGTTGGACTAACCGCCAATGCTCCCCTTCAAGACACCCTCCCATGTTCTCTAAGTCTAGTGGTTGTATCGAGCATTGATAGGTTGATATTTTGGTACAGCGACAACCCTAGCTTGTAACAAGTGGTATCAAAGCTTGGTTACAATTTCAAACCTTTTTGGGCAATGCTCGGGGGGATTATCGGACCAACTGTTAGATTTTACATTTTATGCATAGACATTTCCGTCAAAAAGCTTAGCAAAGATCAGTCAATAGTGGTGTTTCTTGTAACCATTCTTGAACAAGTACCTGATGTTGCAATTGGTAGTTTATATTGCAGACAGAGCAAATGCAGGTACATAAGCTATGCTTGTCAACACACACTTAACACAAGCTTGTAACCCAAATTCTTTGTTTGATTGGTGAGCATACCATTAACAAACCATATGCTGTGGGCTTGCATCCTTTGACATTTATTTCTACAAGGCATTGCTAATTTGTAAGTCCGAACACACCCATGTGCATTTTTTAGCCACAAGATAGAATTTATGTAAATATAACTCAAATAACTGCTGGAAGTAGATCTCAAGATTTGATCTTCTTTTCAAAGCAATATCTCTTACAAGATTGTTGCTCGTATCTTAATTATTCTGATGTAATCATGGCAGGAGGTTTCTAAAATAGGATAGTCCAATCTGTGCAACCCCAGTCATCCAGTGGACAACCACAAGAGTAACAAGGAATTGGGAACATGCAATATTGGATCTTCACATTAACTTAGATTCATGAATTTACATACAATTGGCCAGAAATATGCAGGCTTCTTCCCAGGCATATACGCCTGATGCACAAACAATAAGCCAGACCTAACCCTTAATGTTAACCTTCCAAATGCTATCCTTCTAACTCCCCTCTAACAAAGATCAAATGCTTCTAAATATAGAACCTTTGCAAGAAACATGTCGACTAAGAAGGTCAAATTTTCCAAAGTCAGGAAAACGTAATACCAAAATATAGGTCAGGACCTAAATCGGGTAAAACTTAACCAACATGACTTGGAATGAAGCGCAGACCTATAGGCAGGTCAAAAGAAGCATGTTCCATGAAGCATCATGAATCTCGGATCTGAATCACATGATTGGAAAACTCCAACTTAGTCGTTAAACATGCAGAACACACAGGTTCGAGAAAGAATCCATGAGATCTCCACTGCGAAGAATCAGATCAAGGTAAAACATGATGCCCAAAATATGCCATGTGGTTAGCAACAACAACTAAGCCAATTCAAAGGAATGGCACATAAAACACATAAACCAATAGAACGGGAACAAACTGAAAAGGAAATATTTTTGGTTGATGCAAGATTGCCATGAACCCAAAGATGATCAGAATTGATTCACATGATTGGAAAACTCCAACTTAGTCATTAAACATGAAGAACACACATGTCCAAGAAAGAATCCATGAGATCTCCACTGCGAAGAATCAGATCAAAGTGCTAACCTAGACCATGGTAAAATATGATGTCTAGAATATGCCATGTGGTTAGCAACAGCAACTAAGCCAATTTAAAGGAATGACACATAAAACACACAAACTAACAGAATGGGAACAAACTGAAAAGGAAATATTTTTGGTTGATGCAAGATTGCCATGAACCTAAGGATGTTCCTGCATAATATTTGACCAGCATTCTCTTGAATATTGGCTCATATTTTAGTCAACCATTCCATCTGCTGTAATGTTTCTCTTATTCAGTCATGCAACTATTTGTGTTCAAAAGTCTTGGCTGTGAATGTTTATGTACTTAATATAAATGAGGAAAACACCTTCAATGACTATTGGATATAATATAATATTAGACTACATCTTGTATGCATATTGCATAAGCATTCATTGCTTATATTAATGATGTCATGACACCTTGGTTGTTTTCTCCAAAAATAACCTACAATGTAAGTTGCAAACGCCATTGTAACTTCCCACTTTCCAATTCAAAAATACAAGCACATACACATTAACACGTGTTCCATTTGATTCTCTCAAATTCTGTGCATTCATTCCTTTGACAATGATGAGGATGCCACTTTATTTATTCTCATTCAAGTGATTATCCTTCTATTTGCACAAGGAGTAATCAGGATTTTTATAGAAGAAAAGTAGAAACCTAACATTGGAAGAGTAAATAACCAGCAACATTTCAATTTGCATTTTCAGTGACATTTCAAAGTAATAGCCTCGATTCTGGATTTATATGAAGATTTTGATATATGTTTGATTATGATTTGACAGGTTTGGCCAACTTCAAGATGTTGATCTTGAAAACGTTGAACCTACAATTCGAGTTGGTAAACATCAACTTTTTGACTTTTCTTGTAAATGTATAAGTGGGCTTTTCCATATTTTTTAATTTGAACTTCTCGCTCTATAAAATAACATTGGAGATGATTGATAAACAAATAGTTTGACTGAGACTATGATGGTTACTAATTAAAGCTGAGGTTGATTTTGAGGTCATCAATTTTCTTGGGAATCTAAATAATGTGAATTGTTTCTGATTGCCATTTAATAAATCTTATTCTGTGGTCAACCTCTAAGGGCAGCTTTTTTATCTGAACATTCTAGTTACCATTTTTCTCATAAGCGACTTTGTGTGATTGGAGGTATACAATAGGTCTATGTTGATTACCCACTTTCTTATGTCCAAGCTCCCTTCTGTATGGTAATGTGAAAATTTCTGGTTTGATTACCTTTGTCGCTGCACAACATGCATGCTGACAGGCAGTGAATCCACATGTAGAATTCATGTATTTAGCATCTCTTTTACCATCTGGTAGGATGCAACATGCACATACAAAGAACAGTGACATTCTAAGGCTCAAGAAACTTCCAGTTCAAGTAAGTTTTATAAGCTATGGCAATTATTCTTGTTTGAATACTTTACAAAAACCATTGCTTACTGTGTTTGCTCCAGAAATTTTTATAAAGGGTTTGTAATTTGGTTCCATCAGTTTGATATTTCAGACAAAAGCATAACAGCTAATGTTGGAGATTTAATTAATTACAGATGATATGCTCGATAATGACTATCTAGCCTTAATTTCCAATCCCTCTTTAAGATATACAAGTAACAATGCTTGTTTGTTCCAAAATGACTGTCCAATTTGTTTAGAGGCATAAATGATCTATATAGTTATATTATTGATACCTATGTTCCACCAAGTTTTGGGGACAAAGATGGTATGGGACAGAGGGATGCATTTCTATGAAGAATTTAATGGGAGGCCATTTTATTAGGGGATGCCTATTAATAAAAAGCTTAAAGTTTAAAATATAGAAAATTTCAATATTCATTTGGTAAATTTGACAAGGAAAGTGCGGCTGGCCATAAACATTGTGATAACATTAAATCAAAATTGGAGTCTAAATCTAGGTCATTAAATGGAACACCAATCTGTCCTCTCATGTGTCTCTTCATCAACTTGTGTCCCATCTTTGATATAAACATTGATGAGCACACATGAAGTTCTTGTGTGGGGGGGGGGGGGGGGGGGCGCGGGGAGTGAATTAGTGTATCAGATTTTTATTTTTTTAAATACATGAAACTGCAGAAAACATGAAGAAAACAACTATCAAGACACAAACACCAAATTTCTTGTCGGAAACCCTTTTGGGTGAAAAAACCGACACACAATAGCTTTCATTAACAAAATGGGCACTGATCCAAATTACATTAGTGAGCACCAACTCTGATCACCTAAGGTACCAACCTCAATTTTAGCACCAATCCCCTCCTCCAAAAAAATTCAAATTATATAGCTCACACCTTTAAAATCTCCCTTTTAATCACCACAAAGCCAACTCAAAGCATTGCCTCTTCATACATGTTTTACAAAATGCCCAGCCTCAGAAAAATAAACCTCCTACTTGACTTATAAGACCATCAATTCAGCAACATCGTTCCACAAACAAACAGTACATCCATCACCCATTAGTGATATCGATTTTTATTTCAATCAAATCTGAACCACATTATCATCTCTGCATATTCCCAATTGTAGATAAGATAAGTTAATTAATGTCCAACAAGAGACCACAAGGGTCTAAGGGACTGAAAATCAAATAATAATACAACCGCCGCTAGAGAGAGCACCAAATGGTGTCTGTAGATAGAACAAACAAGAAAGCAAAAGAAAAATGCCAAGAGAAGACTAAATGCTCCTCATAGACAAGCAGTCCAAAATTGAAGGGTACATTTTGGGGCGATGAAGTGCCCCAGACCGTTTCGAGGAGCTGCTAGAGAGGCTGGTGCTGCCAAGTATATATTTGCGAAGACTTATAGACGTAGTGCAACCTGAATTGTGGCTAAGGGACTTCTTTGATCCGGGGTAGGAGACCTAGGAGCGAAGGAGGTGATGAGCTGATTAGAAGTTTGTGTCGACAGTAGTTGAAGCTATAAAGTGTGGTCATGGAGCTGTAGGCCTCCTGAAGGTAAAGGGAAAGATATTGCTAATCAATGTATATGAAGAAAGATGACAGGGATTTGCACTCTCTTAACATACCTCCCCTTGATCTCATAGAAGATGGGGAAACAAAAAATAAAATGGGTCTTAGTCTCTTTAAGCTAGCGGAGGTGGCAAATCCTTACCTCTTTGTCAATTTGATGGTCGGTCTGTATACATAACCAATGAGAAACGACTTTGAAAGACCCGAAAGAGATGCAGAGGGCACGAGACCAGCGGCGAATGAGGTACCAAGGGCACACAATAATCCTGTCCTGGATGTCCATGTAGTGCTTAACATAGAAAGCCATCCTTAGGCGAAGCCCTCCTGGAGGATTACACCATGTCATGATAATATATTGTCTATAGATGTTAGTCTTGACGTGCTCATTCAACTCCTAAGAGGGAAGGAGGTGAGTTGGGGCATCTATAGAGAATTGGAAGGGGGAAGTTGGTCCATCTCAATCCCAACCGAACAAAGAAGCATAGAGGCCTGAGCGAACCGACATCGAGCTCTACCAGCTGGATCAAATCTCGCAACCGCCTTAGAAGAGCAATGGGCTAGGTAAAGAGTATTTGTGTTGACCCTCAGAAGAATTTGCAAAGTCCCAAAGCCGGTGGAGAAATCAAACCAGATAAAATATTGTCCCAAGCCTAAAGGGAAGATGATACTACGAGGAGTGGACATATGACATCTAGCAATGTGCTAAAGGAGGAGGGTCTGGACCCACTTGACAAAGGCTCAGTTAGACTCAAGAAGAGAGGGCCCTCACACGATGGACTTGTAGAGGATAGTCGGTCTGATCAAAGAGTCTACAAGGGATATCTTGGTCATGGTGTTTTGAAAGTTATGTCTGAAGCACTGCCTCTCAAGCATAGCCAAGGAACCAAGCCCCTTATTCACTCGGGGCTGCATAGCAGATCTTAAGCTGAAGCGGGGTCTAGAGAACTGTATAAGAGGAAGTCATCTCAATCTCCTTGCCTTGAAAGTAGAAGTGGAGATGCAACATCTTCAAGCAGTTGAAGATCATTACGTAGGTCTTGCCTAGGTTCACAACTAATTGCCATGAATCACAAAAAGATGCCAACTCATGGAGAAGCCGCTGGAGCTCCTCCGGGGTAGAAGCCAAAAGAACCACATTGCTGCAAAGAGTAAAATGGAGATCAAAACCTGGTGTAAGTAGTAGCTGTTGCAAGGAAGTGAGAATACTATCCTTTTTAGTTAAAAAATAAAACTCCACAACATACTTACAATCTCATTGCTTGGCATAAACACATTCCACTCGAATCTGCACCCAGGTATATTCATGCATCCTCTTGTTTATCAATAATGACTAAGGATGACCATGCAGTGACTGTTCAGCAGCAATTCTTAACCCTAGAAATATGAGTTCACCTTCCATAAATCCCTTCCAATCAAACACTCATGAATCAAAAACCTTCACAAAGAAAATTATAACACTGAACCATGAGTGTGTTATATTTGTCTCAGCTCTGTTTGTACCTCCTGAAGGTTGTAGGTTATCATTTTTGGTATGTTTTTATTGGCTTCCACTATGCTGGACACCATGTTTGGGCTAGGCCAAATATTGCTGTTGTTGAATACTTACTGAAGCTGGGACTGATTTCACATGATTTTCGTGGCTTGAATGATCATCTTACCGAGCGACCCTGTCTTTGGGAACATGGGTAGCTTGGCTAAGAACATCATTCGTATTTTGCAGGTCTGATTTTAATATCATACCCTTTGATATTGTAATTGAGCTAACATATGCTTGATGCGAAAGAAAGACATTTCCTTGCAATGCTACGATATAAACATTTCCTTGTTCGTGTACTGACTTGTTGGTAAAGGCTTCAGCCCCCCTCTTCATTTGTTTAGTTGCAATTTCTTCTTATTTATGCTAATGTGGTGAGTGAGGGGTGATGGCCTCAACGCCCCACTCCATCTAGTTTGTTATTGAGAGTATTTTTGCAGATGGCTGTTTATTATCATGTATATAATCTGAAGCAATCATCAAATTTTCTTCTCATTTAGTTTGCATTTAGGATTACACAATTTCAAAAAACAATCAGGGATGGTTATTGGAGTAGGATAAGTGGTGCATCCATTGTGATATTCATGAGTTTGTTGCAGCAAACATGCAACCCCCTGTGGAAAACAGCAAGCTTTCCATTCTAGTTATTTGACTTAATTCTTACATTTTTGACTTGAATGGAAGGTCATTTAGATGTATAGGCCATTCTTACTCCAATACAATTTACAAACTACCATTTTGGGTGGGAACAGTCTCCTAGTTCTATGTCTTGATGTGAACCTCCACATGACCTCATATAACCAGGCTAAGTTACCCACTTGATTTGTTGGATCAATCACATCTATATAATGAGCATTTTCTTTTTTTATTTTATTTTTTGAAATTTATGGCATGAATATTTAATAGATATTTGCTTATTGCTAGTTTTGTTCCATGCAAATTGAATTAGTTAATGTTTTGGTCTTTGAATGATTTATAATGTTCTTCAGAAATATTTTTTTGTGTAGGATATATGACTGTAGAGTGACATTTCAAAACTCTCACATTTTAACCTATTTGCAATCTGCTGTATGCAGAAATTGATAACCCAAGCAATCTGCGTCCTGATGCACCTATCATTTTTGAAGACAGGTGATAAAACTTTTCTCTTTTCTCAAATGAAAATATTGTCTCAAAAAGAAGTTTTTAAGTTAAAAATGTATCTGCACAGAATTTCAGTGGATGGATAGAAACTGTAAAAAGAGAGAATATTAAAGTTAAAAAGTCTTTAAAGAGATAAAAGGGGGAAGTCGAGAGCGCATTCATGCTTTTATGGTATCTGTAATTGTTTGTGTTGTCTGCAAGCCACCTTGGTTTTCAGAAGCCACATTGCGGTATAAGTGTGGAGTCTAGAGGTCAAGGTATCCTGCACACAGTTGACATTTTACTGAAAACTTGTTGGAACTTGAGAAAAATGCAAGGAACTGTAAATCAGATATAACTGTAAACAAATGAAAGATACAAGAACCTACCAAGAATCGTTATAGGGTTCTAAAATGACCAGAATTGGTAGTCGGACAAGAAGCCAGCAAACATGTACTTAGGACATATTTTGAGTAAAAGTTCTTTTTTAATTGTATTCTTTTGAGGCTTAAATATTTTGGCTTCTTTACATATTAAAATATATGCTGGATCATTCAATAGTATTTTCCAAGGGTTTCATTTTAGAATCCTACAAATCTTAGGAATTTTTTGTCTCCATGACGCTTGCTTGAACTATCTTGAAATACCTTCCTCTTCATGCCTCAATTACAATGAGCTCCCAACTATAATTTGAAAAAGCTTCCTTTTAAAAAGTTTGACGCACAATGATCACAACAAACTAACTCAATTCACACTACTCTAGAACTCAAACTCTCTTTCTACACTCAGGTGCATAGTGAGTTGGAATCCATCCTTCATATAGAAATCACTGAAATCTTGACCTACAAAGATTAGGAACTTGTCTTACGAAGGGACTGCAGTACGGACAATTGAGAACACCTGTCAAAGTAAGGATCTTTAAGAACCAATGAAGATCTGAGATCCCTAGCTTCACCACAACTCGTTTGAGGCCCAATCCAACATGTATCTCTGATTCGCAGTGCCTTGTTGAGGATGGGACTACATTGGATGTTGGCACTCCAAATAGCTCTAATCTGTACCATTGTATCAAACCCACAGGACAACTGATTCATAATGGCAACAAACATTGAAGTGACAATATCTTGGCCATTGTGCACCCAAGTAGCGTTGAAGGGACAATGGGATGGATTCCATGGAACCGTGTCAAGCTCAACAATGGCACAAGTGGACATATCCCCTTACACTTTGCCCCTTCCATAATGGGTGATGTCCTCAATGCCCATACTCCATCCTCAAAGCTTGAAAACATTTTTGTGTAAGAGTTGGGACTTAAGAAACTCATTTATATTGCACTGAGTTCCCATAAAAAAACTAACACTTTTCATCAGCTTGTAACCAAGTTGCATTAGCTCGGGTCTTCCTTTCCCAAAGTACCAGGAAATCTTTAAATGCGTCAGGTCCAAATCCTTTAGTCTGCATAGCTAGCATTTGGCTTGTTCTTCTATCAGATAATCCATCAGGTTTGTAGGGTCGTGTTGAGGAATATTAGGTAGTGTTTCCTCCTCATCAACACCGTGCACTTTATGTTGGGACACATGGAAAACTAGATGCACCTTAAAGTGCAAGGGCAAGTTGAGCTTGTGTGCCTTAGCTCTTATTGATGTACCATAGAAGTGCTTAATTTTTGCGACACTTTAAATTGCTTTGTATCCATCTGTATTAAAACCTTGTCACCAATTTTGAACTTAAATTGGCATTGGTTTCCATTAGCAAACTTCTTCATTTGGTCATTGGCTTTGGTGAGGTGGTACCTTAACAGGTTCACAACCTGAGTTGGCCTAGTGGTGGAGAACTTGTACTCTTGAAAGAGAGGTCACAAGTTCAAATCCCACTGGGGGGTAGGGTATGTACGCCTTGTTTGTAGCGCCAAGCGCCTCTGGAAAAAGAGTACGAGGTAGTCCCATATCACTGTCACCATATGTAAACCCAAAAACTATGGCATAGTGTCGTGGACTATAAAACAAACTTACTTACTTACTTTTATGCTTATTTTGCTCTCTCAAATGTTGAGCAGCCTCATAGCATCCTCATATCATTGTGTATGGAGTAAGGGGTTGTTGACCAGTTGCGAACTCAAATGGTAAGTACCGGCTCACATTGCTTTTCTACAACTTATAATTGAATTGTGCAATGCCTAACAATTTGGGCAATTATCCTTGGTCCACAGTTACAAAATGTGAAGTAAGTAGTCCTCAAAGACACCATTGATGCACTAGGTCTGCCCATCCATTTGGGGATGGTAGGCTAGGGCTCATAAATAGCTGAGTTCCAACCAATTCAAACAACTCCAACCACAAATGAGAAGTAAACTAAGGATCTTTGTCTGAAATGATGGCAAGTGCCACTACCAAAGCTTAATCACATTCTACAAAAAGTACTCAACAACGAGCTTTGTTGAGCACGGTTCGTTGCAAAGAATCAAAGAAACATACTTAGAGAATTGATCAAATACAACCATAATATTAATAAATCCTTCTAGAAGGCGCAATTGAGTTATGAAATCCATAATTTCGCTGAGCCCATGTGCGCACTAGGGCTAGGAGAGGTTGCAGAAGTCCACTTGACAATTCAATTACTACTTTGTTCTGTTGGCATGTCAAGTAAGCGCACACATAGAACTCCATGTCTTCCCTCATATTTTACTAGAAGAACTTGTGTTCTAAATGGTAAAGTTCACTTTTGTCCGAAATGACAAGCACAGGCTAAGACATAGCACCCTTCTTAAGCTCTTTCCAACTTGGAACATACAAATGATTATCAAAGAAGTAAAGTAGCTTGTTCTTAAGAGTGAATCTTCTAGTTCTACTCACCTTGTCTTGTAACACAATTTCGTGTGCTTTTGAATCAGATTCCAAGCCTTCTATAATGTACTCTAGTATATGGTTTGCAAACGACTTGACCCATTCTAGAGTTGACTTGATCTTGGATTATAGCAATTTGAGTCTTTTGATTCAGTGTGTTCACCCACCACATTGTGCCATCTTGGTTTTAAATGAGTACGCAATTAAACTCCACTTGGTAAATCTGCCACCTTACCCTGCTTGGGATCAACTTTGCTTGCATTTTGAAGTGAGTTGAGCTCGCATTGTCAATCTTTACGCTAAAGAAAACTCTTAATTGAAAGTATTTCTAAACATTAAGAAAAGGACAATTGTAGCCATCTTCTTTTCATTGGTTGAATGATTATGCTCTCTGTCATTGCTTTTATGATTCCAATGCAACCAGATAGTCGTTCTACATCAACACTCCAGAAATGGCGAAGCTGGATGCATCCGTTTGAACATCAAAGGGCTCTCTATATTTTGGTAGAGCTATTGCTGACTTAGTTGTAAGCCATCTTAAGAATCTCAAAAGCCTCTTGTTGCTAGGATCTCCATTTCCAAGCTCCATCCTTTAGAAGGTCTGTGAGAGTGTGGTAATCTTGGAGTAGCTCTCGACAAACTTTTGATAGCAGTTTGCTAGCCTCAAGAATTACCTAATTTCATTGATGTTGTGGGGGATCCCATACTTGAATCACTTTGAGTTTCTTAGGATTGGGTCAGATCACACCATGTCCAACAACGTGACCAAGAAATTGCACTTAAGTCTGTGCAAATGAAGAATTCTCCTTTTTTACATAGTCCTGATTAGCCATTTGTAGTTCAAACACCTTTGAAAGGTGCTTCTTGTGCTCTTGCAGTCTTGCTACACCCTACAATGTCACCAAGATAAACCACAATGCACTTATCGAATAAAAGACAAAAGATGTCGTTCACTGACACGCTAAAAGTCACAAGGGCATTGGTGAGCCCAATAATTTGAAGGTACCAAACCTTTGTGGTAATTGTAGTCTTCTCCTCATTGCCATAGCTGATATGGATTTGGTATTCTCTTTTCCATACGTCAAAATTTTTGAAGTAACAGATATTGGTGAGCTTATCAAAACTATTTGCAGTGAGAGGCAGAGGGTACTTGTCCTCATAGTTGAAAAACTCGGACTTGGCAGTAACTCGGTTAGCCTAATTTTTTTTGAAAAACTCGGAATTGCCAAAAACTCTGCAAAAAAATGGTAATAAATCGACATTTTTATGGAACATTTAAAATGTATTTATAGAACTTTGTATATAAATTTTATAATCATAAATTATATGGAAAACAATTAAAGTATTGACATATACATCAATTAAATGTAAATATATTTAGACAATTTATATTAGTGATTTATTTTGACATTGTTAATGTATTTTACATAAATTTAATATATATGTAAATAATTTATATATATATATATATATTTGATGCTTTTTAAGAATATTGTTATCTTCTTCCATGATATATTTTAATTGAAGTACTATACATCAATAGTTTTAATTATTTTAATTAACTTCTTCGATCAATTTAAGATGTATTTCCATATACATCAATTGTGTGTAAATTATATGCAACTGTATGTAAAATTTATTTACGTTTGAAAGCATGAATGATATATCTATTTATTTCTGCTTGAGTTGTCTTGCTGTCTCATAGGCTATTTTTAGCCTCGTGGATGTTAAATTTTTTATCTATCTATCTATCTATAATCCGAAATTATATATAATTTTATTCGGCCAATTCATTAATAAACATTGCTAGGTGCTCTATTTTTAAAATTTCTCAACTCTTGCTAATGGGTTGTCGTTGTCGCAGATTGTAGTTGCTGGCTCAAGAAAAATGTAAGCCCCCAGACGGATTGTCATTGGGAAAATTTAGTCCCGTCAGCAATTATTAATAAACTGGCAACCAATTTAGTCCCGTCAGCAATTATTATTACTAAACTGGAAACCCTAACGCGGAAAATATCTATTTTAGAACAAATCGTGTGAAATGGCGATTTGTTCTAAAAATTTCGCAGCGAATTTTTATTAAATTTGCTGCCGAGTTTTGGAGCGATTAAATCAGCATCCATTTCTTTCTGCGATATATCATAACTTTGGCGATTTATTGCCGATATTTTTAACTATGACTTGTTCTTGATCAAGAGCTTGTTGAGAGCTCTGTAGTCTACATAGAGCTTTAGTGAACATTCTTTCGTCGAAAGAGTTCTGAGGCCACATATGGAGGCCTAAATGGTCTGAGGTACTTGCATCCACCGAGTTCCACCAACTTCACATATAATTCCAACATCTTAGGTTCAGAGAGCCGATAAGGAGCTTGAGTGTGTGGGCTCTAGTTTGATCTTGTGATCTACATATACCCTTAGAGGTTGCTCTTTTGGTAACTAATTGACACGATGTCTTTGTATGAGTCAATCACCTCTTGAACCACTCTGGGTTTGAAGAGTTGGGCTTGACTTCCTTGCCCTAGTCACCAAGAAGAGCACCTTAGAAGGGTTTGTTAGATTTTTTCCTTGCGACTTGCTTCAAGCTATGCACATTGTTAGCTCCTTTTGAGCTCTCAACACATAGCAGGGACAATGCAGGGATGACTTAGATCAACTATAACTATGCAACCTAGGGGGTGCAATGATAGCAGCGATTTGGCCTATGAACTTCCATCCAAGATTCAACTTGAAATCCTTCATTTTAATCGCAACAAGATTTATGGTTCCTTGCCAACAGCCACCTACGTGATACCACCATAGATGCTGCCTGAGACTTTTTGAGCAACGCTATTCACGACCTTGAATTAGGTGTGTGCTTCTTCCATTTTGAGACCAAGACCTGGTCTGTTCCACGGACATGTAATTATGTGTCACTTTGGAGTCCATCACAAACACTTTCTTTCCTTTAAAGAAAGATTCGATGTAACAAAAATCATGATGCACAATAAGTTCGTGATTGGGATTGGATTTCAGAGCTCCTTGTACAATGTTTAAGGGTTACAAGACTCCCAATTCTAGGATATTGTAATCCTTTTGTGAGAGTGACATCGACAAAAGCTTGGTACAAACCTTCCTTTTATTAGTGTTGGGGTTGGAGCTGAGAGCTCCTTGTACAGTGTCCAAGATTTGTAAGACTCCCAGGGATCTTGTGATCCTCTGTGAGAGGGACGTTGACCCAAGCTTGGTATAGACATTCCTCTTCTCAGTGAGGTTGACTATAGATAAAGTGGTTGTGGTCCTTGTCCTTCTTTGCAACTTTGTCTATTTTCCGCCAAGAGCTAACTGTAATCCTCAATTTTAACTTTCTTAAATTGTGGACTGGGATAACCCCTATGAAACTTTGTTTGTTTTGAAACCCATGTCCTATATGCATGCATATTTAAGGAATTTTTAATTGCTCTTGTGCATGGTCTGATCCGCCAATAAATTATTTCGATTGGATCTCTCATTTGTCTTTATGAAATTTGGCATAATTTGTTTTTTAAAGTTAGTCTTTTTCTTCTTAATGCAGTGTCAGAGAGATTTTAGTGTAACTATGCTTACAGTGCAGCATTAGATTTTTTATCCGCCATTGTGCCTGATTCTCTTCTTTAGTGTAGACCAGGTTTTAAAATCTGAACAGCACTCCTAAATCTGCATGTGGCATTTAAAGGTCACTTAAGTGGTGTCTATAAATTGATTTTTGACCTATTTGTGTTCATTTAATCTCCCATCGTTTTGGTTTGTTGTGTCTCCTGTGCCATCATCTTGCCTCTACCGTCTTAGTGGTGGGATTAGAGCATTTTTCATCACTCCTATCATTCAGTTATTACGGTATTTTTCATCTCTCTTCTTGTTCTTTCTGTGTTTTTCAGTTTCTTTCTAATTGCATTTTGTTTGCCTTTTTCTATCTTTTTCATACAAACCTTTTGTTTTCTGTGTTTTCCTCAGGGGTTTGTTGCCTTTGGTGCTCACGGTCTCTTCAATATTGCTACCACCTTATGACAGGGCAATGGTTATTGCCACATTGCATATTCATGCTGCCAATCCTTCACTTTGTAAGGGTGGGAAAATTTTCTCATGATGCACCCTTCTGTCTTTGGATCATTCTACTATGTAGTTCAGAGCTTATTCTCCAAACCACACTTAATTGCCAAAAAACCGTTATGTAGTCTGAGTTGGAAACTTTGAACAAGATTATAACTAGGAAATTCACCTTATGTAGTGTGGAGTTTATTCTCTGAACTACATTTTCTTTATTTATTTTAGGGCAGAAAATTTTCTCTGCACTATTCTATGTGATGCAATGTAGTTCAAGTTCTACAACTTGAAAGACTCTTTTCCATCTATTTTAGAGTAGGTTGGCTTTTTAAAACCCAAACTTCACTCTTATTTCCTTGATGTAGTTCAGAGATCTTTCTTGGAACTGCAGGTTTTGATTTACCATGTAGAGCTGGAGAATTTCTCTGCCTTTGCGCCATAAAATGAAGTCCATGTAAATTGAAGAATTTTATCCAACGCGCACTACATCAGCACTGCATGCAGAAATGCAAAATTTTTCCACAATTACATAGAATATGCAGAAGTTTTCTAACACTAGAAATTTATCAAATTCAGAATTGCAGCTTTATTCTAGATGTCAAATCCTCCTTGAAGCAAGTAGACTATGAAGTAGACGTACCAAAATGTGTTCCCAGTGATCCCTATGATATCCAATATCGTCAACATTAGATGCATGAAAATTGATCATGTAGATGTTACAATTCTTGAAAAGGGTCAACTAGCAAACGATACCTTTTGGCATACAGCCAATTTTAGATATCAATATCCATCTAGTCTTTAGAATAGCTACCCACTTTGATGTAGAGAGAAAGAGCATTAAAAATGCAGATTAAAATGATTGTAATGCTAGACGAGGATTTCATTTATAAGATTTTTAGATGCCCAAACATCAATGAGTATGCTGTTATCATCATATAGTCAGCATAAGATCATAATGCAAGCACTCTGAGAAATGTAGGAAGAATATAAACATGAACTGGCTCAAGACATCCAAGCCTGCCATTGCAAGGTGGGCAAAGACTCCCCCGTACTGAATTCCAACAAGAGGTCAGTGATTTGATAACCCTTCTCAGTAGGGTTAAAGGTCTTCCTAAATCTTAAATTTTTCACTAATGAATGTATCAATACATTCACATTAATAGAATGGCAATCATAAAATCTTTTGGGTAAAGCAGATTAGTGATGCAATTTGTGATTATCTTTCAAAGGTGTCAAATAGCTTGAAGTTCTACATGACCTCCTACTTAGTGTATAATGTCGCATCAATGAGACATTTTGTAGGTGTGAATTTATAGAGTGACAAAAGTCCAGTCTTGGTGTATGAGTATTATTCCTAAACTCTAAAACAAAGTATGAAACACTTGAGGACAGTTAATGAAGCTTTTTAGCTAGTTTGGTTGCATGTTTTTTATAGTTCCCTACCTTCACATATATCAGAGTAAGCTATTTTGAGGGATGTCCTTACATGCTCCTTGGGTATCCTAGTGATAAGATTGTGGTCTGGAGTTATGCTGGTTAAGCATGATAGTACATGGCAAGCAACTAGAGGCACATAAATCTGGATTTAAATTCCCTCGACCATTTGTAGGTTTTCAGTAGCCACATTCTTGAAAGCTAAGGTTATGGAGATAGAAATGCATTTGGTTACCATGAAGAAATTCAAAAGGAGGGAAGACTTTGATTACAGGGACATCAAGGATAACCTCAGAAAGAGCTACACTCATGTGCATAGGATTGAAGATATTGTTAAAAACTACAATTGGAATATGTTGTCATTGATGTCAAACCTGTTGGTAAGACACAGTGTCAAACCTACTGGAGAGACATTTACTAACAATGTAGACTCTAGAGTGCCATATCATTTGATTGATGAAGAAGATTTGAAAAGGAGATAGCGAGGTGAGCTAGTGGTGTTGGTGAGTGATGAGAAGTTAGGTATCATGGAAATACAATGGGCACTTGATAAGTTAGTCCTTGACAAGATAATGTGTTGTTCAATCAATACATGAAGTGACGAAGACAGTTGGATGAAGCTAAGAGTTGAAACAAGTTAAAAGGATGAGCTTGACCAAGTATTACTATTGGCCGGTCAATGAAGGAGTTGAAGTAAGAGATTAAGGAACTTATGTAGAAGCCGAACAAAACAGTTCAAGCCAAGTGATGGTTATTGTCGAGTAAATGTGTTAATAAGTGTTTGTAGCGACCGAGCATAGTAATGGTTGAGCAAGACAATATAGTGTGTGCCAAGCTACACAGTAATAACTAAGCAGAAGACCACCATGATTGTCGAGTGATAACAAAAGTTACAGATTGAGAAAGATTTGAATTTGAGGCTGACGCAGTTAGAAGTTTGAGTTAGTCAAAGCGCGCAGAAGATAAGGATTGATGAGCTGGCCTATTTAATGCATGAGGAGAGTTTGTTAAGCGATCAAAGGCAAGGATTTGATCATAAGTCTCTAGAAGGAGAACAAAAAGATGGAAGGGTTCGATGAATCTAACCTTAATCTAAGATCAATGGTGATGTTTAAGCAACAAAAGATTGAAATTACCTGTTTAAGGAGGCATAAGAGATGTTTTCTAAGGTTGGTTCATGGTTGATTGGCGATCTTAAGGAGAAGCTGTAAAGAACAAAACAATAGAGGTGAAGTGTGAAGAATTTGGTGAAGAGTGATTGCTTGAGGAGATGCCAAGCAGATCAGTGATGGAGATGTGAATGGAGGCTAGTCAATGAACTAGTAGATGAGTGAATGGAGATCTGAATTTACAAAGTGAGTTGTACTTTACAGATCAAACCTATTGTTACATTCTAACCATTGTATTTGTCAAAATTCTTTAATCAAGGTGACATTCTAATGGAACGATCCATAGTCCTCTAACAAGGCCATTCCTAATAGGGTGACTAAATCCTTTAATAGGGTCACATTTAACAGTGTGTTGTATAACCTAAAACAGGGTTGGCTCTTAACCGAGCTCACTTCAGAAGAGTGAAAAATTGGTAGCATGTTACTTGGTATTTTTCCTAAATTGGGTTTCCACGTTAAATCTTGGTGTCAAAGTGTTATTTTCATGTATGGATGTTATTGTTATGCATGCTATATTTTACAGGAATTTATTTATTGACAGTCAACACATATAAGAACAAAGAGTTAAGTAATTACATGAAAAGTTGATTTGCTGATGATATGCTATATAGACTGAGTGGATATCTGAGATTGATTAATCTGTTTGAAGTTATTAAAAGTTCAATTGGTACATCTAGACCCGAGGATAACTAATTCACGCCCCCTCTCAGTTATTCTGAGATTGATTAATCCGTTTGAAGTTATTAAAAGTTCAATTGGTACATCTAGACCTGAGGATAACTAATTCACGCCCCCTCTTAGTTATTCTAAATCATTATAACAGATATATGGGTTGACTAAAACAAAAGAAGTAAGGAAGTTGGACCACAACTGTCTTACTTAGGAACAAATTGAAAATTTTGATCTTGCCAATATTCTTGAGAGCACAAAAGACAAAAGATATCCTGGATCCTGCTTATGATGAGCAGATAATTTCTATCACCTTTCTTTCTCCAATCTAGTGGTCACAAAAGGATTTGGTTTCTTTTAGAGAAAGATTTCAATCTATCCTTGCAAATACAATACTTGGCTGCTGAAAAAGGGAATAAAGATGAAGCCATGCAACATAGGCTCAAAAGAGGATTTTGTAGGACCTGTTGGTGAGAAGACTGAATTGAGAACAAAGAACAAAGAAGATGCCTCCATTACCAAGATGGCACCTAGCTATAAGTTCATGGTACAGACAAAAGAAAGGATCAAAAGGGACCTTGGGCTCATGGTAAGGAGTAAGGACAAGAATATCTAGAAGAAGAGATGCAAGAACCCCTAATCACTATTGGCCCTTTGTGTTTTGCAAAGGTTTCACAATTGTTGTGATTTGGTGAGATAGTTTGAATCCATTGCAAATAATTGATTCATATGTACCTATTGTAGATACTTGAGAATGCAATGAGCCAATCCATGTCTCAATAATTTGTGCTCCAAGTTTGGATAGGCTAATATATACCTGGCCTATATTTGAGGTTTAGGGATACAAAATCAATGTAACTAGGAGGGCAGGGGGATGGATAATACATATCTTTTAATGTGCACATGTGCATGGTATAAATATAAATTAAAGAGGCATTTATTGTAAAAAGAGGCATTTATTGTAAGTCCTCTACTAGGTTTAGGTCAGCATTCATTTTTGTTCTCTTCCTTGAAAAGTATCAAAATATCTCTCTTATCCCTTCCTTAACACACACACACACACACCCACATATATATACATATACATATGTACACATATATGTATGTATGCATGTATGCATGTATGTATGTATTAATAATCTATATTCTGATCATTTATAATATAAATGATTCTGATTTTATCATTATATATAATGTATATAGACTATATAGAATTTATATATAATATTCTGTGAGTCAATCCTTTCCATATATATATATATATATATATATATGTTTATATGTATTAATAATCTATATTCTGATCATTTATAATATAAGTGATTCTGATTTTATCATTATATATAATGTATATAGGCTATATAGAATTTATATATAATATTCTGTGAGTCAAATCCTTTCCACACACACACACACACACACACACACACATTAATAATCTATATTCTGATCAAATGATTCTAATTTTTATCATTATATATAATGTGTATATAGTATAGACTATATAGAATTATAAATAATATCCTGTAAGTCAATCCTTTCCATAGCTACTTATTTGCTTTCCCGCAATTCCAGCCAGCAATGTAATGTATTCATCTTTTCTCCCCTTTATGAAGAGTATCAAAACATATTTTGTAATCTCTTTCCTCTCTGATATCTTTCGTAGAATAGGGATACCAGATAATATATATAATTATAAACTGATACGTTCTATTCCATCAGCACCAATTATAATTAAATAATTTCTGATCCTATATATTCCCCCTCTGATACTGTTTATAGTCTTCATTTTATATCTCTATGTACTTTAGAAACAGTTGTCTCTTTGAAGGGTTGTGACTGTTCTTTAATAACACAATTGCACCTTTTTAAACCGTTTCATTTTCTGTACAGTTCGGCAAAATCTAACTGTTGTTTGTTTACCTAGATATCTTGCAAGATATTGGTTTCAAATGTTTATGAATTCTGTACATTGTAATCACATCGTTGATCTCTAAACAATAGGAATAGACATGTTTATAATCACAAAGTAAAACTATTGGTGCACCTGAATTATATCAGCCAAAGTATTGAGACAAGCAGAATATTGGGTTGGTGGTTTCATTCAGTACAATTTTATAACCCGATGGGGGAGACTAATTTATTAAGGATGCCATTCCGACTAAACTGTCTTCTTCTATGAACAGCTTCTCCTGACTACAATATTTTCTAACATCTGCAAATTATAGTTGAACCCACCATGATAATTTCAATTCCTGTTGATTTTAGGTAGTGAATTGAGTACTTGTTTCTGCTTAATCCCTGATGATCTATTATATCATTTTATTAATAAAATATACTATATTTATTAATATATTATTTATCTTTCTATTGATTCTACTTTATGCAACATCAAGGAGTATATCAGTACCAGTTTACAGAATTACAACCAAACAAAATAAGTGGTCTCCTGAACTGGGGAGGAGCCAACGGGAGAGTATGATATAGAGATTATACAAAAAACACCATACTGATACGATTATAACAAAGTAACCATAAAAGATCAGTAACTATAATCATCACTCATTTCCTCCCCTATCTACCTCCGAGGTCCAACCATTGGGACCTTCCATCAATTTCAGGATCTTGTCATTTTGTAGAAAAATGTTGTATGGATGGCACAAGGTCTGCTTCTCTTGGTTTGTGGAGCAGCTGCTGGCGGGAATGGTTGCAATCGGCATAGCCTGTACTGGTTCTTCATTTTCTCGTCTTTCTTTTTCTTTGTTCTCGCTCAGCTCTTTAGAGAATTCGTTCAATGCTTGCTTAAATGGCATCTTTTCTGTCTGCAACCAGGTAGAAGTGTAGCTATATTCTATTTTGTTTTTAGGCATCTCTTCTGCACCATCATTGAGCAGATCTAAATTTTTTTCTCCTCAATCTTCAATACTACTGTAGGCATTGCAACACTGTGAAATATGAGTCTCTGGAGAGACTCAGTAAGGTGCATTGGTTTGCCATGAAAGATATCTTCATTTCTCAATTTCCAAATAGACCATATTATATTAGCAGATAATAATAAATATAGACCAAAAAAGACTACTTCTTTTTTTAGGCTCAAGAAGTTCCCAGATAAAACATGGATCATGGATCAAACTGAAGTTATCATTCAAGTGTAGACCAAATAGTCGCCAAACATCCTTAGTAAAGCAACAACCAAAAGTATATGATGAATGAATTCAAACGATCTACAGGAAGGACACATGTAAAATTTTTTAATAGGATTTCTTACGGGTAACCTATCAAGGAAAGGATACCGCAAGAAACAAGCTTTTTAAGGTTCAATTGGTCTATGCCACAGTCCCATCAAATATTTGTTCCAGGTAGAGAGTTCCAGATTGAGGTGTCAACAGGAGTTAAGGTGATGAAGAATTTCATGGCAATCAACGGAGAATATGTATACGAGTTTGGCTTTGGAGTAAGGAAGCAAAGTATCATCATGCCACTTCAGGAGAGAGATACTATCAGCTTTTATCTCATGCTGTCTAGGAAGGTTCAACTTGCTGCAAGCATCTCTGAGCATGGAGTATGTTCTCCATTGAGAGTTAGGAATGTCAAAACTTCTGCCTTAATTCTCACCAACTGATTGGCTTCCCATCTTGAATAAATCTTGCAAAATATCTTATTCCCTTGTTAACCCAACTTCGGTGTAATATCCCAAATGGATATTGGCCCAATTTTATCTTGAAATAATTTACAGAACATAAACATATGAAGATGCATTATAAACCAACAATATAAACCAGTAGATTCTCGTAAAATACCTTAGAATATGTTATTGCATTATACATCAGCAATACAATAACTAGCATTCAAAAAATCCAATCTTAAACGCAATTTTACAGTCAGATTGGAATACTAAGAAAAGAACCTGTAAGCACATGTGAGACACCTGGTATGACGTCTCCACGGACAATGGGATTGTGTCCATTACCTACTAGCAAGAGGGTTTACATCCTCAAGTTGGGTAAAAGATGAAGCTTTCCAAATAACTCTCTTAAGAGAGAAACTGAAATCTGAATCATAAACCAAGCATATCCTTAAAATTGAGTCTCCTTTCTTTTAACCATCAAGCTGTGACTCTTCAGTTTCCTCTTCTTTGTCTTGTCGTCCTCTTCTTTTGTTGTCACCCCCACCCCCACCAATTTATAATATTAAATTGACTCATTTTATAAATTTTCTTTAAACTCTCATAGGCCAAATTTAATATTATATGAGATTAACTTTAGAATTCCTAATGTCCCTAAAGGGGATATTACTCCCTCCTCGAGGTCCCATATCCATCTACAAGGCGCTCCATAGCTCATACTAGCAACTATATAATCAAGATATGCCAAATTGCGGAACCAACGATAATGATGCAACCAGTCTACCAATGTGCTCCTTGGATCCCAAAACACCTGCGTGATGTCCTTGATATCACCTGCAAACTCCGGTAATCCCTATACCCCTGAAGAGGTTAATATTTGCCAAATTACCTCATAAACCATTACACCCTGTTGGAAATTGTGGAGTGATCCAATTGTAGGTGTCGCAAGAGTAAACATCTAAAAAGAGAGCGACTCAGAAAACCATCCTGTCTCGCCTCCCTCAGTTGTGTAAGGACATACATCACACCAACTATCCAAATTATGCACACAAGAGGAATCCATCAAAATCAAAACATATCCTAGAAGATCATTAGACTTCTGTTGCACAACTCTGACTTCATCTTCGCCATGCTAGGATTGGTGAAGCTCATCAGTGAAGCCCAACCAAGCTATATTGCTAACTTTGTTAATACTTGGGTTTGAAAGAAACAACTCTCACATTCATTGTCCATAAGGAGATACAAACCAAGGAAGGTATCTGTAACTTCATAACTATAGATGACCTCTGTGAGACCCCTATGGATGCACTGTCTTTGCAAGTAATCTAGTTGGTGGCAACCAACATCATAATCACCCTATAAACCTATATCTGCATGACAATCCTGTGAGATAGAAGTAAGCGACCCATTGATAAGTATCACTATAGTGAAAAACTGACTGGGGCCTATGTAAGTAATCTCCTATCACCACTTGATTCAAATACTTGCATCCTCTAATACCATCTTTCAAAGATGGCAAACCTTCATCCCAGAATGGATTATACAATCTTTGAGTCAACCCACACCTATGTCTCATCAAATCCTCTCCATGTGGATCAAATGAAAAGTGACAAGCACTCCCCACAGTATAGTCAGATTGCATAACCTCAACTTCCATCACTGACTCATCATATAGTACAATCTTCCCACTGGAAGTGCATGAATTCTGCTCAACCTGATCAATCCTCATGACATCATCACTGAAAACCTCCTCAACAGTCATATCTGAATGTTGGGTTGAATTAGAGCATGCCAAATCTAATTTCTGATTTTCTGCTTCATGAAATGCCACTAAAATAGCCTCAAGGGTGTCCTTGGCATTCATGAGCTCATATGTACATACATCAACTTCTGCTTCCTTCTTCCTCAACACTTCTAAATAAATCTATGCAAAGTGAAAGAGGTGATCACGTTCTGAAAGAAAGTGTAGGTAGTCTGATTTCATAGTTTTCAACCCTTCCTTTATTATTAATAGTTGTAGAAATTCCTCTTTAACTCCCTTTGTTTCCCCTCCATTTGTTCCTTCCAAAGGTGTTTTTCAAACATCCCATAAATGTCATCAAAGTGTGATAAAGCTGCAATAATATTATGTTCAGTTACTTTCATTTGACTCTTCGAATGAGGTGAACTTGTAGGTGTATGAGATAAGTCAAATGCATATGAGGTGGGAGAAAGTGTTTAATCATACATATCCATATCATATGTAGAGACCCGTAGATCTAAATCAAAATCAGCATCAATGGTCACAAAAGTGTTAAGTCCTTATCATTGGCTGATTGGACAATCTTTTTCAAAGTGTTATCAACATGCCCATCAAGATTACTAGTGTCGGCAGCCCCACAAGAGACCTCTACATCCATAGTATCAATCAATAAATCTGTACCATGTTTAACATCGTCTACATGATCATGAGAAAGTTGTGAATTAATGGTAGTTGACTGCCCTTATTTTTCAAAATCACCTATAAGCTGATTTTGGTCTGCTGAAAACTCTTCATACAAATTTTTGCACCTATATTTTGCAGGGAGATCAAGGGCCAATTCAAAGACTTTTTTTTTGCCATATCAGTATTGGTTTGAAGATTTGGATGGAAATCCATGTAATCAATGAAGGGTAATTCTTTTTGAGCATGTGGAGGAAGTTTATTGTACTCATCATACATGCTGAGTACTTCAATTCTTGCATCAGGGGGGAAATTCTGCACTAACTGCTGCTGTAACTTAATAAGATTTTTCCTAATATCTTGCAGACCATGTAATATTCCCATAGCTAGGTACCCCTAGTCTTCCCACCAAATTATCAAGATAAATGCTCTTTCAAAATGTAGAAAGCTGATGTGCAGAGACCTTTAACAACGCTGCTCAAGGCTGACTAGACTTTTTACCGTTTTTCCCCTTTGATGCATTTTGTCAAACACTTTGTTATGAAGGGGTAATTGTGGTTTTCAGATTTATTCCTGCTAGCTTGTAGGCTTCGACTCTTTGCCTAGAAGCAATTGGGTCTCAAAACTCAAAATATCTATCCTCTGCCTTTAATTGAATTGCAATATACTACACAATTGCACAATATTTTCTAAGCAAGACAAATGATATTGTAAAAACAAGCTTCTCAATTTGACCTTTTTGGCTGCAAAATTCAATCTGAAACCTGAAAACATCAGACTGTGATGAAATAAAATCTGATACCTGACCTGTTGCACAACCAACTATTAAGCAACAATTGCTTTGTTGTGCCCAATACAATACTCTAACATTTCCGATCATAACCACAGTTTCAAGCAATAGCTCACACTTTGAGTGCACCTCTTCAATTGTTTCCATGTTACAATATCTTGCTAAATCTGATGTGGTACACTACGCACAATGCTTTAGAGATGCTCCAACAAGGAAACTCTTACTGGTTTGATGATGACGTTCAAATGTGCTAGGCAACCCAGACACCCTTCTTCAAAGCTGTCACTGCAAGGGAACTCCAAATAGTTGCACAAGATATGCTTTGTCAATTCTGTAATATCTCTATTAGCTCAGCGACGATGATTTCAAACTCTCCTATCCATATTAGACCGCTAGCATTGGTTTAATAGTGAAGTCTACTACCATTCCTGAGAAAAACATGTTTTGCCAAAACACCCGAACTTGGTAATAATGACAATTCCAATATACACCACTCTTCATGCCTTCATTCACATACGCTCCTTCAATTTGAAGGATTCATCCAAGTTCTCACACAAACCTCCATTGTCTTTGAATCGATAACTTGTTAGAGTTCTCAAATTCCACACACCCATAACCTGTGTCTTGTGTATGCCAATATAATATTAACAGTTAAATTCCATGACAGGTCTCTTGAAGATTCTTGCAATAGTTGGTACTCATGACAAATATTAGTCCAGAATTAGGGAGAACTAATAAGACACGATAAAGTCTCTCCAATAGACCAATGCTCATTGTTCAAACTCTCCGCAGTCTTTTCAAAAAGCCATAATTACCAAACGGTGCCAGATTATTATTCTCCTCCAAATTCCTTGAAAATTTTATCCCAAACTCGTCTTCAGCTAAAGAGAGTTACTGATGCAGGGAACTGACCAATTAGGATGTTGATTAAAGGATGAGGACCTTGAACCTTTGCCAAATATACCAATAACCACAAATATTTGCCTGTAACATGTAGGCGAAACTGGTGACGGTAGTTCCAGGTGGCTGATGTAACTCTCAAGGAGTTTCTACTCTAATGACACGTCTGCAAATATTAAAACAAATACTTGTAACGGCTGCAATCATTCACTGCAAATGAACTCCCATTCTCATTACTCCTGCGGCCAACTCTCTGTGATTTGATTTTCACAAGTTCTTTAGAGCATCCAACAAATTCTTGTGCCTCACGAAGATCAGTATTTTGGTGTTGTGTGCCTCCTATAGAGACGCCTAGAAAAATAACTGGTTCTCACACATTTACCCAACGTTGCTTATTCCCTTCTACACTTCACATCCAACATTTTTCCTCTTTGTGATGGCATCCCATGTGATTTTGATTATATTCTTGGAAATAGGCAGCCACCAAAAAATGTCTTTTCGCTATCAACTCAAACACAGTCTGTATTCTCGGTGGATGGAGATCTTTGCTACAGAGCAAGGAACATCACTGTCACCCTGTATTTACTAGAATAGTTTAGGCACTCACTCGATGATGGTATTTGATCTCTATAGCATTCAAAATACTATTCATTCCCACTGACTCCTTTCCTCCGCTAAGAAACTCTACCTCTATAATCAACACCAACTCCCAAGTATCACAGGAAACTACTCACGATAACACAACTTATTCGCCCATAAACCGTTATCTTCTACAAGATTTGATAGTTCATCACCGTCTTTGGAGCTCACTTGCAGCATTCAATACTTATCCATGTTGCAGAAATAAAATTTTAATCAATGTGAAGCTCGCAACACTCGTCAACCATTTATCTCAAAGGCTCTCCATTTGAATACCCGACACACAATATGCATGTCAATGTTTGCAACAAATAGAAAATGCTTTAATGATTCACAAAATTGATCAATACTCTTCAGAAGACTCATATTTCAATTCAACTCCAAGTTCTGCATGGACTGGCTCACAAATGTGAATGGTTTTAAACCCCCAACAAGTAGAATATATATGTATGCAAAACTTGCTATTTTACAATTATGGCATTCACCAATATCATTCGTTCAGACTAGTCTAATTATTATTATTATTTTTTCTTTCATAAATGCTATAAACCACCTTTCGCACCATATATTAGTGTAAATTTTACTTTGGAGAAACAATAAAACATCTTCTTCAGAACACCTGCGGGTCAAAACTATGTCGTTTCTTTTTCTCCTTGAAACTACTATCCAGTGAAAATAATAATTCATACGCCAAGGTCCTACTACCTTGAAAAATATAATATTTGTGAATAAATTAACATTGTCAAACTAAGCTATAGATGGATAATACTCTCTCGCAGTCTAAATAATTCGGTTTGCATTTAAATAATTTACTCCAAGACTGTAGTCCTTATTGTGAAGTGAACAGAATCATACAACACAATATTGTAACTCTGCCTTAATATTTATTTTTGCACAAATTCCACAGGATGGCAAGATTGATGCTTTGATACCACTGTAGTATCCTAAATGGATATTGGCTTGATTTTATCTCAAAATAATTTTTAGAACATAAACATATGAAGATGCATTATAAACCAACAATATAAATCGATAGATTCTCATAAAATACCTTAGAATATGTTATTGCATTATACATCAGCAATACAATAACTAGCATTAGAAAACTCCAATCTTAAACACAATTTTATAGTCAAATTGGAATACTAAGAAAAGAACCTGTAAGCACATGTGAGACACTTGATGTGATGTCTCCATGGACAATGGGTTTGCGTCCATTGTCTACCAGCATGTCCTCAAATTGGATGAAAGCTGAAACTTTCCAAATAACTATCTCAAGAGAGAAATTGAAATCTGAATCATAAACCAAGCATATCCCCAAAAAGGAGTCTCCCTTCTTTTAAGCATCAAGCTGTGACTCTTCAGTTTCCACTTCTCTGTCTTTTCGTCCTCTTCTTCTTTTGTCACCTTATAACCCCCCTCGTTATAATATTAAATTGACCCATTTTATAAATTTGCTTTAAACTCTCATAAGCCAAATTTAATATTATATGAAATTAACTTTAGAATTCCTACATTCGGGCAGGACATCCTTGGATGAGAGCTAGGGGCTTATCACCATGCTCAAGGTTCCACCTCACTGTTTGTTTACCGCAGATCATATTAGTATGATCAATGATATCATTGTTAGTGATCAAATGTCTAATGCTTTCCCAACTTTTCCAGATGGCCTTGAAAACATTAGAGCCTAAGACTTTTATTTCAAATCTAATGTCACAAATTCATTGATATGAAGCCCCTTCCAGGTTGAGGCTTTGGTAGGGGCAGCTCTTGCTATATTATCTCTGATGAGCACCTTCTAAGGCTTCTCACCTTGTGTGGCCTTTGCAATCCACTTAACTGCCAGTGTGATTCCTTGAATCTTTAGGTTCTTCAGTCCTAATCTACCTAGTTCCTTGCTCAGTGGACAACATTTCCATCTGGCTGCATGCTTCTTTCTCTTCCCTCTCCCATCTGACCACAAAAATTCTGACATTCTTCTGTACATAACTGAACTGAGCCTAGTTAAATAGCCAAGCAATGGCATAATAATTGGTGTAAGAGGATAATACCGTAAGGCAGTTTTGGAATCTTCCTGCTAGAGAGAGGCATTGTGAATTCCACTTATCTTCCTGTCAATCTTATCCTTTATCCATCCCCAAATCTCCTTCAGGTTGGAATTGACAAAGAAGGGTCCCAAGTATTTAAGTTGGTGATTGGGGCTACCGCAGGAAAGAGAGAACATGTTACACCAGCTTGGGGGGAGGTCACTCCAGTCCAACATAATAGCTTTGGGGAGAGAAATTTTAGCTCCAAAAGATGCACAAAATAAATTAAAGTTTATTAATGAGGTTGCTTACATTTTCCTCCAGCAGTTCAATCAGGATTATTGTATCATTAGGAAACTGGACATTAGTTAATGCAGGTGCCAAGGACCATGTAATGACCCAAACCATCACTATAATGTTTGAACCAGAATTTTTTCGTTTTCCCCCTTAATGCTAACCCCGGAATATAAATCCTCTAATCAAATAACCAACAAAGGATGAACAATAGATGATAACCCGGAAAGATATTTCTGCAACTCTTAAAATATAATATTCAAAAATACATACACATGAAGAAGAAACACGAACAACAAATAAAGGTCAGAACTCACTCCAATCACTCTGTCTTCTTCAAAATGGCATTAAAGGTGCAAGCATATGAAAATGTAGAAAGTACTAAACCAGTAACTTTCCTGCAATTCGGAAGTACGTTGTTGCATTAGATATCAACAATACCATAACCAGCAACTTCTAGATAACTCCTAAAATGTTATTGTATTATACAACAGCAATATAATAACCAACAAACTATAAATCCAATCTTAAATACAGTTCTACAGTCAAATTGGAAAACTTAAGAGAAGAACCTGTAAGCACAACACAGACCACTGAATTGATATCTTTGCTGGCAATGGGTTTTCGTCCACTCCTTGCCTGCACGAAGGGCTATGTCCTCACAGTGGCTGAAAGCTGAAGCTTTCTGAAAACTCTCACAAGGGAGAACTGGAGATCTGAATAATAAATCAAGCATGCCCCCTCAAAAAAAGAACTTCTTTCCTCTTTAATACACAATCCTGAGACTTTTCGGCTCCCCTCTGGCCTTCATCCTATTCCTCCTCGTCCTCTTGTGACCACATGGAATGTTAATTTGACCTTTAATAATAAAACTCTAGTTTACATAGTCAAATTTAATATTGTAAATTCGTTTCTTCTTAATAATTCTAATGTCCCCAAAGAAGGGGCATTATAGACCATCCTTGTCTTGTGGATCTAGAGAGCTTAAAAGGATAGGATCTCACTCCATTCACTTCCACCAAAGCATAGGCTCCACGCATCAGAGTTTGGACCATTTGACAAAAAAACTTGGGGAATCCAAGGTTTTAAGTATCATGATCACATATATAAACTTCCATTCTATCATATCATAGGCCTTCTCGTAGTCCAAGAGCATCATGCAGACTTGCTGATTAGAATCTTAGCCCAGTAGGCTTTCAACAAGTAATCAGATTCTCTAAGAAATTAGGCAAGATTTTTCAATCTTAGACCAAGCATCTTAGTCAAGATTTTGTATAACACATTCAACAGCGTTATAGGCCTCCAATTTTTAATTAATGTCCTATCACCCTCTTTAGGCATGAGTTTAATAAGGCCAGAGTTAATGTCTGCACCAAGCGATGCCTCACAATAGTTTATTATAAGCTCATCACAATCCAGTCCAAGTTATCTTTGTAAAACTCAACAGGTATGCCATTCAGCCCAGGGGCCTTTCCATTGTCCATACTCTAAATAACATTTTTAATTTCTGCTACCGAGATAGGCCTGTCTAGTAATTTTGCATCCTCTAATGATATTTTCTTAGGAATGATGCTACTGATGTTGTCTGTAGCGTTTTTCATCTCATGCCCAACATCCTCATACGTGAAAAGCTTACTATAGTAGGTTGCAAATGCTTTCAAAATGTGATGGGAATCAAGCTCTGTACCATCCTCCCAAATATACTCAATTCTTTCCTTGGCTTCTTTCTGTTTAAGGATTTGGAAAAAAATACCTAGAGCCTTTGTCACCATGGCAAACCCAGTTGAGCCTAGCTCTGGCTTTGACCCCCTAGATCATGAGATTCCTTAGCTTCCTAAGAGAGTCTCTGGATGAGCTAAATATTCCAAAGCTGCAAGAATAGTAGGGTTCTCTTGGAGACATATTTCTCCAGCACAAAGGCGGTTATGCAATTCAGCCTCCAATCTTCTACTGTCCTTTGCTTTCTTCTTCGCAAACACCTAGAAAAGGGCCTTCACAACTCCACTGTTGAACCATCTAATGACATTCACAGCAGTTTTAACATCCTCAGCTTTCAAAAGACTGATGTTGAAAGCAAATCCATCTCTCTTTTTATTCTCACTGTCAGTTTGTCTAGTTGTTATGTACTCTCAATAATAGGATGGTCAGACAAGGTATAACTTTCACACGTCCCATTGCTGTCTTTTTTAAAAGTAAAGGCTTCTTTGTTAACATAGAATCTGTCTAGTCTGCTGTAAATTATCTTCTTACCTTGCTGAAAGATAGACCATGTATATCAAATGTAATAATAAAATATTATTTATTACTACATTAAAGATTATATAATAATAATATTGTTAATGATAATTTTTCATTATTATTTATTATATTAATTTATATTATATCTTTATTGATTATTATTTATATTCTAATTTATTATCTATTTATTTGATTTTTTTCTATTTTATATATATTTATATTTTATAGATTGATTATTAAATTTTTATATCTATATTTTTAAATTTTGTTTCTTTAGACTTCATAAAATTGATTGATGTGGATAAGATGAGGATATTGTCAATGCACTTGAAATGACATGACATTTATGCTCATGATCTTAAACATTCATGCTTCCTTATTTACTTATCTTTAAACTACATATGCCTTCTCACATATAACCATGATTAACAAATTGTAACAATTTCACTCCAAGTAAATATTATCAATAAACGTCGAGTTTTTTTGGGACTTTAAACTGACCATTGTTATTTATGGCTATAAATTAACTGTTTTGAGTGAAATTTGAAATAAGGTCTTTTAGATCCAGCATATTATGATGCCAGTTGCAAATACATGCCATTCCACTTTGGGGAATGCGCACGAATTACTTTTTCCTTATCCTCCAAAGCTGAAACTGGCCATTGTTATTTGTGCTAAAATGGACTCGGCGAACGAAATCTAAATCGTCTTTTAGATTCAGTACAACGATTTATCTTTCAATTAGTGACGATTTCATCTTCGTGCAATGTTTTTATATTTATATTTAGAAGTTTCCTGTTGTTGAAGCAGGGATTCATTCTACATACATGTGCCTACGCCAGAACTCATGGCCATTTATTTGGCTGCTATCTTAAATTCTTTCTAACATATATCTATATTTAACCGTTGCTTGATGGTTTTTCTTTAGGATTATATCTTTGCCTTGTATGACTTTAAAGTAAAATTTGTTATGCGTGGGTAACATAAGTAGCTTTATGTGGGATTGCATTATTTGTTAAAATGAATCAAATTTTTTAAAATCAAGAGTTCGTAATATTCTATAATTAGATTTAGATTATTTAAATATATATTTTTATAACTTAATTAAAATAAATAAATAATTGTAATATTCTAAAATGATACTATAAAATTAAAAAATGGTTTCTTTTTTAATTTAATTGGTGGACTAATAATTCTTTATATTGCCAATTTCAATGCAGGGAGGCCATGCTTGCAGCTGTTCCTGTAACAGAGGAACCTTATATCAAAGTCCCTAAAATTCTAAAGGATAACATGGAGTAGCTTATTCTGAATATTACATTTTGAAGTTCTATATGTATAAAACTCTTTTATTATCATGTTGTATCTTTATTCTTGTAAATAGAGATTCATTGAAAATGTAAAATAATTTTATTAAGATTATATATAATTTGTTGCTGAAAATTTATATATCTGATTATGTATTTGTAGTTCAATTTAGATATTAAAATATAATTTTTTAATAATTTTTTCTGAAATGTATTTTATATATTTTTTAGTAGGAAAAATGCTTTAATAGTTTTGATAAGATAAGCATAGATTTATTTCTGTATAAAGAGGAAACTTAATCAAGAATTCCAATGTAGTACAAAAGAACAACCAAGAAGAGCAACGATGACACTACAAAAGACATGGCATTACAAAACCCTACAATAAACCACTTAATGGCACACAGTTTGAAATTCTTTTCTAAAGTTTTTAACTTTATCATACAAGGATCCTTATCACCTTAACCTTTTTTTCTTGTAACAAGAAACAATCATAAAACCACAAGTAGATTCCCCATCTACCTTGAAAGCTTTGAAAGTGCTATGAATCAATAAATAGTAAGGAAATTTCCTTTTGTTATCTCCTACGACTCTTGAATAGCAGTAATAAACTCCTTAATAGTAGTAAATATTTGTTCCTTTTCCCTCTAACTGAAATGATTGTTTTTGTTCCTTGAGCAAGTAGTGACTACTAATCGAAGAACATTCCACTTGTTGCATATGGTCACCATATTTTAAAGATAAGATAATTTTTGTGTGTGTAGAGAGGGTGTAAGTGTGGGTGCATGTACGTGCACGTGCATGTGTTCATCATCAAATTGAAGAGCAATGTCTAGAAGGTAAATCTTGTATTCTAAATTGTGTGGATATAGTGTGTTTTCTATTACAATTGTTGTACAATCCTCCACCATGTAGTAAAAGTTCTTGTTCTCTAGACCATTCATCAATAGCTGGAGGGATAAGAAAATCTTTTTGTAAGGCTGAAAATAGGATGCCATTTTGGACACGGGACAACCTTCCCATCAACCTTACATTCTTGCACCATTCTTTTGCCCAAATGTCCTCAGTAAAAACAACATTATACTTCACTTGTACATTCAAGATGAATACATTGAACTGTCAAGATTATCAATTTAACCCAAACAATAATAGTCTATAATGAAACTATTAAGACATAAAATTTACTAATTAAGTGTTATAAGACGAACACCAAATGATCTTTAACATGTCTTTGGTGGCTCCAATAGGTCTTCTCACTTGAATGATTTTGAACTGTATAATTTTTGCAATGGTGTTGGGTGATGCCAATGAGGGCTTTGGCTATTGCGGGCTTCATCTTTGGTGTTTTCTCCTCCCCTGATTTATAATACATGCCTCCAGAGTTTGTTGGCGTGCTAGGTGTTGCTACATCTATTCCATGTTCCCCTATTATTGTTACATGTTCCTTTGCTTTGGGTTACTCAAAAATCTTGAATGAACCCTTTGCATATTTGCTAGGGTCTTCCTTTTGCTCCACCTCATTTTGGGGTTGTTTTAGGGGGTTTTACTCAAGTTCAAGTACTAGTGATGAGGTTTTTCTTTTGTTGCTAAAGTACAACTCATTGGGAGATCTTATAAGAGACATGTCTAGTAGGGTTTTAAATGAAGAGCCCCTAAGCCCCTCTCTTAAAGCCTCCTTTTGTTTTTGGTGGACAAAGCTTTGCTTGTATTGCTAGATCTACTACCAATTTTCCTCCAATTGGCAAAATCTTGATCCCTTGCTTATGTGAAGACTACCTTTATCTATGGTAGTTTGTGGCCACAAATTGATGGATAATGTGCACTTCTACCAAATTTTTGGGTTGGTTTATTGATTTGTTGGTTTCTGATCTTCTGTTTTAGATCTTTATTGCTAGGTGACAAATTCTTGGGGACCGATAGTTTTTGGTAGTGCAGTCAAACTACTCTAGACCCCCTACTACTACTTCAGATACATGACATGTTTTCTTCCTTTACCTCTTTCAACACTTAGTTGGGATTGTTGTCATCCTACACCACTTGGTGTTCACCAATTTTCCATTCACTCTTACGGGTTCATTTCCACCATAGACCATTCTCCTTGCTAAAGGCACTTTACTCTTCTCTCCTTTGTGGGATTTGACTCGTTAATCTCTGATATCCTCCACCAATTAACCTCTCTACTCTTTTCCTCCTTTGTGAATTTTAATCCATTGTGGATTACCATCTCCACCAAATCTCACCCACAACATCGTTTATTTTTTCCATGCCCAAACATGCAACCTTTTAAGGCTAATCTACAACATTTGCAAATTCCACTTGCACTCTCTTTGTATGCTCATGTACATCTACAACTAGCTTACTTCTATTCATCCCCTTATTACAATCCTCATCTCTATTGCAACATTCTCTTCACCCTCTAATAGTGCTATGATTTCTTTAACACCTTTTGCTACATCTAGAACTTCCTTAAGGTAGCTTGACTCCATCTTAAATAATTGTGAACAACTCTTCAATCTTCATCATCGCCTCTTTGAGAAATGCATCATCATCTTTTAATCATTGAACAAATGACATACCCTTATAAACCTCTTTGGAAAACTTTACCTTTTAATATTCCTCTACCACCACCACCTACAAGGTTATTTGACCTCCATGTAACACTTTTTTTGTTCATCTATTAGCTAACTATCCACCAAAATCATTTTCTTTTCTCCACTCTTTTCTCTTTAGGTGTGTGAGCTACTCTAACATTCTTCTTCTTCCACTTGCAACTATTCTTCAACAAGAATTTATACATCCTATATATCTCTTCTCAATGTTGCTCTCAAAATGAAATCAACATGGTCCTCCTCTTGACCCATCTCCTCTTCTTTGGACTCATCTTCTCATCTATTGCAATCTTTCTCACATATTCACTCTCTTCTTTACAACTTTAAGATCTCAACCCATCAGAGCTTCACACACATGTAATGATCTTTTTGAGCCATAAACACTTTCTTTTTAACTTCATGTGCAAACTACCTCACATCTGGTGATCTATTTATGTGACTTACGCTTCACCTACAAGTCCTAACACAAGTTGCCACACATTGAATGATCTACGAAGCACTCAAAACATTTGACTCTAATACCATTTGATGTATGAATTATCATGGTAAAATAATGAATGTGTTATTAAACAAAGATCATGAATGATCTATATATACAAATATACATGACAATATTTCTATAACGAACAAAGAGAGATAAATAGAAACATTTTGAAGAGAGAGAGAAAGTTTCCATAACGAACAAGAGTTTATGGAAACATTACAAAAAGAGTGCCCATTAGGAAAAGATGGAAGAGAGAGTAAATAGAAACTATCTAATATTGTAATACCCTCCCTTAATGGTCAATCTATCTTTAAAAAAATAGAAATTTGAATGTTCTAAAAAAGCATAAAGGGTAGTCTCGGGTTGATCAGAGAAGTCTACAGGTTCTACAATATTGGCCTATGGATGGGATCCACTCTGCTTCTGCTGATTAAGAGCAATGTGAGTCCTGCAATCTTGAAGCACGTGACCAAATTTGTGGCAATAGTTGCATCGAATGTTCTTCTCGGAGCTATCTCAGGATAGAGTTGATGAATGAGATGGGCCTCTATCCTTGTGAGAGGATTGGGTTGAAAATACTTTTTTTAGAGAAGGACAAAGGATCACTACTACCAAAATGTTGTTTCCAACAATCCTATTGTAGAAGTTTGGTGTACAAATCTAAGAACTTCAAGTCAACATTAGTTACACAGTAATGTTGAACGTCTCAAGAAAGTGCTCATAGGGACGGTGGTAGGATTTTCAAAGTATTAACCACCATGTCCTCTTCCTCCATTTTACGACCCGTGACCTCAACCTGATCTCTGATGTCCTTAATCTTTAGAATATGTTCTTGTAAGGACATGTGGTAATCCATAATAATAGAGAGTAGCTGATTCTTTAGAAAGAAGGCTTTGGTTTTATCTGATATCTCGTGGAGATCACCGTTTTCTAGATCTCTACAACTATCTTGCTAGATGACATTTGAGGCAGTTGAAGGCTATCAAAGGATTATGATATATCTTAAAGGGATAGAAGACTATGGTCTACACTACAAGAAAAATGACAAGTTTGAATTGAGAGCCTATACTGATGCTGATTGGGACAGAAACATTGATGAGAAGAAAAATACAAGTGGTGGAGCATTTTTCTTAGGGAAAAGATTAGTTACATGAACTAGTAAGAAACAAGAGTTTATGGAAACATTACAAAAAGAGTGCCCATTAGAAAAAGATGGAAGAGAGAGTAAATAGAAACTATCTAATATCGTAATACCCTCCCTTAATGGTCAATCTATCTTAAAAAAAATAGAGATTTGCATGTCCTAAAAAAGCGAAAAAGGTAGCCTTGAGTTGATTAGAGAAGTCCACGGGGTTTGCAATCTTGGCCTATGGCTGGGATCCACTCTGCTTTAGCTGATCAAGTGCAATGCGAGTCTTGCAATCTTGAAGAATGTGACCAAATTTGTGGCAATAGTTGCATCGAATGTTCTTCTTGGAGCTATCTCAAGACAGAGCTGATGAGTGAGATGAGCCTTTATCCTTGTGAGAAGATTGGGCTGAAAATGCTTTTTTAGAGAAGGATGAAGGAGCATTGCTACTAAAATGTTGTTTCCAACAATCCTATTGCAGAAGTTTGGTGTACAGATCTAAGAACTTCAGGTCAACATTAGTTGCATGGTAATGTTGAGTGTCTCAATAAAGTGCTCGTAGGGATGGTGGTAGGATTTTCAGAGTATTGACTACCATGTCCTCTTCCTCCATTTTACAACCATTGACCTAAACGCGATCTCTGATGTCCTTAATCTTTAGAATATGTTCTTATAAGGACATGTGGTAATCCATAATAATAGAGAATAGCTGATTCTTCATTGTTTTCCAGATCTTTGAATCTGTCTTACTAGATGACACTTGAGGCGGTTGATCATCAGTAATTGAAAGCTTAATAAACATAATTTCTTCAAGATTATGCTCATCAAACTTCTCTTGAGTAGCATGGACTATGGCAGGATGAGTCTTGGTACCCAGAACATGTGCCTCATGGTCACGGTACTCAAAGATTGTCATCATTCTCAACTTCTTGGTGTTGTAGTACTTTTTTGTTAAAACACTGACTAGCTTCTACTATAAGACTACTGAGAGATGCCATTGCACACTTTTCAATGAAAAAGTGTGCAAAAATTGAGATGGCATGAACTTCAAGACATATTGGTGGAAGGCCCATAAAATTTGAAAAGCCATTTGGATAAGAGCTCAAAAACCTAGTTAGAATATGTTGTCAGATTTTAATTCCATTGGCTCAAAAGCTAAGGAATAGAAAATGATGCACCTAGAACAAAACATGACTAACCTAGTTGTGGTCTACAAAAACCCACCAGGAATATGCAAGAAGTTTGTTAATTTGACACGAAAATTGAGGGTTTTCAAAAAAACCTTAGTGTTGAAAAAAAGATTGTAGAAGTGTGGAACCTGTCATGGAAAAATTATTATTTTATTACTGTTGTCAAACCTACTACTTGCTGGTAAGACAATTGCATTTTGGTCTGAATGTTATCATTTGATTGATTGATGAAGAAGATTTGAAAAGAAAGGATAACAAGAGTACCTAGAGAAAGGTTGAGTTGTATGGTGTATAAAAGGAGCACTAAGACCAAGTAAGACCTTGATGATATGATGTATTGTTTATCTACTTAAGGCTAAAGTGAAAGGTTACTTAAGCTAAGATAGGAAGAAGAGTTTACACAAAAATGTGTCTGTGAAGTTTGACTGAGAAAATAGTGCAAGCCAAGCAAATTTAGTTCAGGCCGAGCAAAAAAGTTGGTATGCATCAAGCAAAGAAAGTTAGTAGGTATTGAGTGTTAGTAAAATATAGTAGGTGTCAAGCAGTGTCAGAGAAGTTAGGTAGTGCTAAGCGTTAGTGGAATAATAGTAATGACCGAGCAAGGAAGACTTAGTTCATACTAAGAAACCTAGTGTTGGCTGAGCATCATAAGACTGTTACTGCCAAATGAACAGTATAGATGTCGAGAGACAACAAAAAGAGCTTAATCAAAGATTTGACGAATTTGAGCTAAAAAAGTTGATTTCTTGAATTGTGTGAAACGTGTTGAAGATAAGTATGATGAGCTGGTTGCACAAAATTCAAGATAAACCATTTTGAGGTGAATCTAAAGAGGATTGTAAGAGAAGTTTCTAGAGGGAACAAAATGGAAAGAAGGGAAGATTCAATGAATCTAACCTAACCCTAAAATGGACAATTGTGGTGAAGTGACAACAGATTACAATTCTCTATATAAGAAGATACAATGCTAGAAGCAAACGAATGTGTGAGCGAAAAAGAAGTCTAGAGGTGTTTCTTCATATGGTAGCCGAAGGAAAGAGTCTGCAATTGGCATAATGAGCAAGAAGGATTAAAGAGGTGAAAGCTTGAAGGGTGAACAAACAATTAGAGACAAAGGTGAATGAATGCCAAGTAGAATGGAGGACTGAACTAAAGATCTATAATCTGCAAGTGAGTTGTTTTAGTTATCAGATCAAGTCCTGCTACTACTTTCTAACCATTGTATCAGTCTGGATAAATCCTTTGGATTAAGGTTGGCCTAATAATCATGAGTAAATTTTTTAAATCGGGTGACATTCTAATGAGATGTTTTAAAGTCCTCTAACAAGACTCAGTCCTAACAAAGTGATTGAAATCCTTTAACCAGGTCACATTTAATAGTGTGCATTGTAACCTTTAACAAGGTTGGCTCCTCACAGAATTCACTTTAGAAGAGTGAAAATTGGTAGCATGTTACTAGTGGTTTTTCTCAAATTGGGTTTCCATGTAAAATCCTTGTGTCAAATTGTGCAAATGATTTTGTGATGTTTTATGTTTATATTTTTGCAAAGTTATTTTGACCTAGGACAATAATATACAAAGTTATAGAGTTATTCGATGATCTAATCAATGCATGCACATATATGTTTGATGAGTATTGAAAAGTTCTATTTGTACATTTGGACCTTGGATAACTGATTCACCCCTCGGTTATTCTAAATATTCCAACAGTTGGTATGGGAGCTATTTGGGCTTGTGAGGAAATAGTTTGAAGGTACTTGACACTAAAGATCAAGATGTACAGAAACGAGGTACCCAAGCTTAACAAGGATACCTTTCCTCCATGGAAAAGTTTGATGAAGCTACATCTAGGAGGACTTGGAGATTTTGCAATGTCAACTATGACCGCTGAGTTTTTAGAAGTGATTGGAGCCCTAACTACACAATAACTAAAAGAGAAAGAACATAATCAAGCAATGTGGAGATTGTACCTGCCCTAAGTTATTCAAAGTTTGATAACATCAAAGAGTGTACTTTTGTTAAATAGATGTGGGATACCTTAAAGAAGATCTATGGAGGAGATAAGAATGTGCTAAGAGCCAAATCTGAAAGTCTAAGAGGAAAATTTGATGATATGAGAATGCAAGAAGGTGAGACTATAGTCCAATATTGTGCAAGAATCAAGGATGTTGTAAATGCAATTAAAGGATCAAATGAAAATATTGAAGATGAGATTGTGATAAGAAAAGTGTTGAGAACCTTGCTACCTATCTATGCTATTAAAGTCTCTTTTGTAAAAGAACTAAGATGTACTCTTGGTAATAATTTGACACTTGAAGGACTGGTTGGTAGACTTACTACTTTTGAACTTTCAAATTTTGATAATTTCAAAACTGAGAATGTGGACTCTACCTTCAAAGCTAAACTGCCATTGAATGTTATTGGAACCAAGTGGGTGTATAAAAACAAATTGGATGAGAATGGTGAAGTGACAAGGAATAAGGCAAGGCTAGTTTGCAAAGGATATACACAAGAAGAGGGAATTGACCATGGAAGGGAATTGACCATGGAGAGACATTTTCTCCTGTTGCAAGATTGGAAGGAGTAAAAAATTTACTTTCTTACTCTAGATACAAAGGATTCAAAGTTTATCGAATTGATGTTAAGTTAGCATTTCTGAATGATATACTAGAAGAGGAGGTTTACATTGAACAACTTGAAGGATTTGTTGATCTAAACAATAAGAGCACGGTATGTGTTAGATTGTGGTGACTGATTAGAAAAGTACTGTACATACTTCATAAATTCTTTGGGGCTTGGGGCATCACCCTGAAATTTATTTTTTGGGCCCTATTTTATCAGGATTTTAGGCCAAGTAATTATTAATTATAAACTTAAAGCGGTAAAAGTACTTGTATAAAAGAGGTTAGGGTTAGGGATTGTTTATGAGTTGTGATGCAAAATTGGTTCTTGCAACATTATTGAGTTGTAAGGGGTTACAGGTTGTAATCAGGTTATAATCACTAGATCGTAATAATATTGAACTTTCTATTTGGTGGACGTAACCCATGGATTGGGTGAACCACACTAAATGTTGGTGTCTTGTGTTCTTTTTTGTGTGATCTATTATTTTCTGTTATTGGTTAGATTTGCATATAATTGATTAACTGAAATAATTTTCTGATTGATTTTTCTTAGTTATTCTATGTAGAAAAGTCTCATAGTTGAGTGGGAGCGATGGCAGATGAGGGTAAGTTGAGGGTTGACAGGTTTAATGGGCAGAACTTTCAATTATGGAAGATGCAAATAGAAGACTATCTTTATTAGAAGGATTTATGAAAGCTGTTGGAAGGTAAAGCCAAGAATTAGGGATCTATGTCAAATGATGAATGGGATCTTCTGGATAGAAAGACACTTGGAAGCATTCAATTATGCCTAGCACCATCAGTGACATTTGATATTACAAAAGAAAAGATGATAGAAAAATTGATGCAAACCCTAGTGAAACTATATGAAAAACCCTCCGCTTCAAACAAGGTATTTCTCATGAAGTGTTTATTTAATATGAAAATGCTAGAAGGTGGATTTGTATAAGATCATTTAAATGAGTTTAATACTATTACTACTTAGTTATCTTCTATGGGTATCAATTTTGAAGAAGAAATTAGGGCTTTCTTGATTTTGTATTTTTTATCTGAAAGTTGGAATGGCTTGGTAATGGCTGTGAGTAATTCTGTTCTTGGATCTAGTACTCTAAAATATGATGATGTGATCGGTGTTATTTTGAGTGAGGAAACTCATAGGAAATCCTTAGGTGCATCTATATCAGGAAGTGCTTTGAATGCACAAAGCAGGGACAGAACAACTGAAAGAGGAAGTAATTTTAAAAATTGTGGGAAATCAAGAGGAAAGTCAAAGGGGAGAAGGTCTCAATCGAGAGGACTAAACGACTGTTGGTACTATGGGAAACTAGGTCATTAGACCTCTAGAAAGATTCTCTCCCTCTTTGTATTCAATTTTACTTACTAATGCTGGTGAATTCGAATGTTATGATGAAGCTGTCCAGGTGGATACTAAGATTCAGTGGGAGTTTGCAATGAAAGACGAAATGGACTTTTTCTTGAAGAATAAGACATGGGATTTATGCAAGTTGCCTATAGGTAAAAGAGCTTTATAAAATAGTGGGTTTACTGGTTGAAAGAAGAGGGAGGAGGTAAGAAAAGATTTAAAGCTAGGTTAGTTGTGAAAGGATTTACATAGAAAAAGGGCATTGATTTTGATGAGATATTTTCTCCTCTTGTTAAGATGACTTCTATCCGTACTGTTTTAAGTCTTGTGGCTACTAAAGATTTGCATTTAGAGTAGCTTGATGTTAAAACAACCTTCCTTCATGGTGATATGGCTCAGCCATAGGGATTTGTGATAAAAGGAGAACTTAGTGTGCAAATTGAAGAAAAATTTATATGGCTTGAAGCAAGCACCTCAGCAATGGTATCTGAAATTTGACAGTTTTATGCATGAGCATGGATATAATAGGTGTCATTTAGATCATTGTGTTTATTTTAAGAGTTTGGATGATGAAAAATACATTATTTTATGTTTATATGTTGATAATATGCTTGTAGCTCGGTCTAACATGGATTGCATTAAGGGGCTAAAATGCCAATAAGGACATGCATTTGCTATGAAGGATTTGGGGGCAGCAAAACAAATCCTTGGTATGAAGATTTGCAGAGATAGGAAGAACATAACATTGATGCTATCTCAAGGTGATTATGTGGAGAAGGTGTTGTAATATTTCTCTATGGAGAATGTTAAAGTTGTCAGCACACCTTTACTTGGTCATTTGAAGTTGACTAAGGAGATGTGTCCTAAGACACAAGAAGAAGAGGATAAGATGTCCAAGGTACCTTATGCTTCAGCTGTAAGAAGCTTGATGTATGCTATGGTATGTACTAGGCTAGATATTGCACATGCAGTGAGAGTGGGAGTTGTTAGTAGGTATATGAGTCATCCGAAAATTGAGCATTAGAATGCATTCAAATGGATTCTCAGATATTTGAGAGGAACATCCAATAAGTGTTTACACTTTGGGGGCTCTACTACTGATTTAAAGGGCTATGTTGACTCAGATTTGGCAAGGGATATTGATACTAGATGGAGTACTGCAGGTTATGTCTTTACTATTGGTGGGGCAGCCATGAGCTAGGTTTCTAGGTTACAAAAGGTTAATGCTTTATCCACTATAGAGGCAGAATATGTAGCTACTACAAAGGCAGCCAAGGAGATGATATGACTTCAATTCTTCTTGGAAGAATTGGGACACCCTCAAAGGGATAATTATTTGTTTACATATAGTCAAAGTGCCATTCATCTTGCAAAGAATTTAGCTCTGCATTCAAAGACCAAACACATACAGTTGCGGTACCATTTCATTCAGCCAATTTTGGAGGATGAATAGTTAAAGCTGGAGAAGATACATACACATGACAATCTAGTAGATATGTTGTCAAAAGTAGTCACAAGGGACAAGCTAAATTCCTCTTCAGCTTCAATTGGTCTTCTAGATTGAACATGAATAAAAGAATAGCAGAGTCCAAGGTGGTTTGGTCCAGTGGGAGCCTTATAGAGTAGTGGCATAGTTACAAGATCAGCCTCCAAGTGGGAGATTATTGTTTAGTGTGGAGCCTGATCAGTCCCCAAGTGGGATATTGTTAGATTGTGGTGATTAATTAGGAAAGTACTGTACATACTTCAAAAATTCTTTGGGGCTCGAGGCACTGCCCCAAATTTTTTTTTGGGCCCTATTTTATCGAGATTTTGGGCCAACATGTAATTATTAATTATAACCCTAAAGCAATAAAAATACTTGTATAAAAGAGTTTAGGGTTAGGGATTGTTTCATAGTTGTGATTCAAAATTGGCTCCTACTGTAGTATTGAGCTGTAATGGATTACAGATTGTAATTAGGTTATAATCACTGGATCATAATAATATTGAACTTGCTGTTTGGTGGATGTAGCCCAGGGATTGGGCGAACCACGTTAAATTTTAGTGTCTTATGTTCTTTTCTATGTGATCTATTATTTTCTGTTATTGGTTATATTTGCATGTAATTGTTATTTCTGTTCGAGAAAAGAATAACTCACCTTCTTACCAGTCCATGCTTCCTCTAGAATACCACAACCCAAAGGAGTAGAGGGACCTCTATTAATCAAATATATAGTAGTATTGACAGCCTCCACCCACATGTATAAGGGCAATCCAACATGCAACCTCATGCTCCTTAAGCGCTCCATTATAGTCTTGTTCATGTGTTCAACCACTTCATTTTCCTGTGGAGTCCTTGGAACAATTTTTTGTCTACGAATACCATTAGTGGAGCAATAATCTTCAAATTCACAATTACAATACTCACCACCATTATTAGATCTGAGACATTTTAATTTCTTACCAGTTAACATATCAGAGCGAGGTTGAGTGGGAGTCTCACGGTTGAGTGGGAGTGATGGCAGACGAGGGTAAGCTGATGGTTGACAAGTTTAATGGGTAGAACTTCTAGTTATAGAATATGCAAATGGAAGACTATCTTTATCAGAAGGATTTATGGAAGCTATTAGAAGGCAAATCCAAGAACCAAGGATCTATGTCAAATGATGAATGAGATCTTTTGGATAGAAAGGCACTTGGAAGGATTTGATTATGCTTGACACCATCAGTGGCATTTATTATTACAAAAGTAAAGACAATAGAAGAGTTGATAAAAACCCTAGCGACACTGTATGAAACATCCTCTTCTTCAAACAAGGTATTTCTCATGAAGCATTTATTTAATATGAAAATGGCAGAAGCTAGATCTATTGTAGATCATTTAAATGAGTTTAATACTATTACTAGTCAGTTATCTTCTGTGGGTATCAATTTTGAAGAAGAAATTAGGGCTCTCTTGATTTTGTGTTCTTTGCTTGAAAGCTGGAATGGCTATGAGTAATTTTGTTCCTAGATCTAGTACCCTAAAATATGATGATGTGATCGGTGTTATTTTGAGTGACAAAACTCATAGGAAATCCTTAGGTGGATCTACATCATGAAGTGCTCTGAATGCACAAAGCAGGGGAAGAACGATTGAGAGAGGACATAACTCTGGAAATCATGTGAAATCAAGAGGAAAGTCAAAGGGGAGGAGGTCTCAATCGAGAGGGCCAAACAATTGTTGGTACTGTGGGACACTAGGTCATAAAAAGGAAGATTGCTGGAATTGAAAGAAAAATGAAAGAGATAAACCAGATGGAGACAAATAGGCAAATGTGGTAAGTAACAAATCCAAAGAGGATGTGTTGCTTCTATCTTTAGAAAGTGTTGATGATTCATGGGTTTTAGATTCTGGTGCTTCATTTCATGCTAGACCTCATAGAGGTTATTTCATTGATTATGTCCAAGGGGATTTTGGGCTTGTTTATTTGGGGTATAATGAACCCTATTAGATTGTTGAAAAGGGAAAAATTAAGATTAAGTTACAGAATGGGAATCATTGGCTACTACATGAGGTGAGACATGTTCCAAGGCTGAGTAGGAATTTAATTTTAGTAGGGAAACTTGGTGATGAGGGTTGTGTAGTTACTTTTAATGATAAAAATTGGAAAGTTTCAAAAGGTACCCTTGTAGTAGAAAAAGGTGTGAAAGTAGGCACCTTATATCTTTGTACAATTCATATTATTCCTTCTACTTTAATTTTTTTAGAGAAAAATAAATGTTCAGGAACAATTGCTACAGTTAAGCAGGGAGAAGAAATAACTGATGTAGATTTTGATATAGCACTGTGGCACAAGAGACTTGGGCACATGAGTGAGAAAGGTATGAAAGTACTTCATTCAAAGAAAGTTCTACCAGGTCTAAAATGTGTTAATATGTATTTCTGTGAAAGTTGTGTGTGTGAAAAAAGAAGAGAGACTGAGTTTTGTAAAGACTGGTAAGGAAAACAAAAAGGAGAAATTAGAGCTTGTGCATACAGATGTATGGGGACCGGCTCATGTATCTTCCCTTGGTGGCTCTCATTATTATGTTACATTTATTGATGACAGAACTGGAAAAGTATGGGTTTATTTCCTTAGACAAAAATTTGATGTATTTCAAACTTTTAAGAAATAAAAATGCTTTGCTAAAAATGAGACTGGTAAGAAATCTAAAATATCTCAATTTTAGTTGTGAATTTAAAGATTATTGCTCCACTAATGGTATTCATAGAAAGAAAACTATTCTAAGGATTCCATAGGAAAATGGAGTGGCTGAATGCATGAACAAGACTATAATGAAGCGCACAAGGAGCATGAGGTTGCATGCTGGGTTGCCCTTATACATGTGGGCAGAGGCTATCAATACTACTGTATATTTGATTAATAGAGGTCCCTCTACTCCTTTGAGTTGTGGTATTGCAGAGTAAGTATGGACTGGTAAGAAGGTGAGTTATTTTTTTCTCAAGACCTTCGGTTGTGAAGCTTTTGCTCATATAGATTTTGAAAATAGAACCATGCTAGAAGCTAAGTCAAAGAAATGTGTATTTGCTGGATATGACATCAGTGAATTTGATTATAGGCTTTGGGATTTTGAAAATCATAAAATTTTAAGAAGTAGGGATGTCATATTCAATGAGAAAGTATTGTACAAAGATCTGTTGCAGTACCATGAGAAGAAAGTAGATGATCATGTAGTGCTAGATGATACTCCAAAAGCTAATGTTAACAACTACAACAACAAATACCACACATATCGATGAATGTTAGATGGTCAACAAGGATAATTAGACCTCCAGAAAGATTTTTTCCCTCTTTGTATTCTATTTTATTAACAGATGCTAGTGAACCTAAATGTTATGATAAAGCCTTGCAGGTGGATACTAAGTTTTAGTGGGAGTCTGCAATTGAAGAAGAAATGGACTCTTTGTTGAAAAAAAAGACTTGAGATTTATGCAAATTGCCTACAAGTAAAAAGGCTTTATAGAATAAGTGAGTTTACAGGTTAAAAGAAGAGGATGGAGGTAAGAAAAGATTTAAAGCCAAGTTAGTTATGAAAAGATTTGCATAGCAAAAAGGCATTGATTTTGATGAGATATTTTCTCCTATTATTAAGATGACTTTTATCCTTATTGTTTTTGAGAGGTCAGCTTCTCCCTTGTTATGACCTTTGTCATCATATCTGCCGAATTGTCATTTGTATGTATTTTCTCTAGCTTTAACTATCCATCCTCCAAAATTGACCGAATGAAATGGTACAACAACTGTATGTGTTTGTTCTTTGCCTAAAAGCTGGAATGGCTTGGTAATGGCTGTAACTAATTTTGTTCTTGGATCTAGTACCCTAAAATATGATGATGTGATCGGTGTTATTTTGAGTGAGAAAATTCGGAGAAAATCCTTAGGTGGATCTACATTAGGAAGTGCTCTGAATGTGCAAAGAAGGGGTAGAACGATTGAGAGAGGAAGTAATTTTGAAAATTTTGGAAAATCAAGAGAAAAGTCAAAGGGGAAGAGGTCTCAATCGAGAGGACCAAATGATTGCTAGTACTGTGGGAAACCAGGTCATAAAAAGAAAGATTGCTAGAATTGAAAGAAAAATGAAGGAGATAAACCAGATGGAGACAAGGAGGCAAATGTGGTAAGTAAAAAATCCAAAGAGAATGCTTTGCTTCTATCTTTAGAAAGTGTTGATGATTCATGGGTTTTAGATTCTGGTGCTTCATTTTATGCTACACCTCATAGAGGTTATTTCATTGATTATGTCCAAGGAGATTTTGGGATTTTTTATTTGGGAGATAATGAATCCTATCAGATTGTTGGAAAGGGAGAAATTAAGATTAAGTTGCAGAATGGGAATCATTAGCTACTACATGAGGTAAGACATGTTCCAAGGCTGAGTAGGAATTTAATTTTAGCAAGGTAACTTGGTGATGAGGGTTGTGTAGTTACTTTTAATGATAAAAATTGGAAAGTTTTAAAAGGTTCCCTTGTTGTAGCAAAAGTTGTAAAAGTAGGCACTTTATATCTTTGTGTAGGTCATGTCATTCCTTCTAATTTAATTTTTTTAGAGAAAAATAAATGTTTAGGAACAATTGCTATAGTTGAGCAAGGAGAACAAATAGCTGCTATAGATTTTGATACAATGCTGTGGCACAACAGACTTGGGCACATGAGTGAGAAAGGTACGAAAGTTCTTCACTCAAAGAAAGTTCTACCAAGTATGAAATGTGTTAATATGGATTTTTGTGAAAGTTGTGTATGGAAGACAAACAAGAGTGAGTTTTGTAAAGACTGGGAGGGAAAAAAGAGAGGAGAAATTAGAGCTTGTGCATACAGATGTATGGGAATCGGCTCAAGTATCTTCCCTTGGTGGCTCTCATTATTATGTTACATTTATTGATGATCCAACTAGAAAAGTATAGGTTTATTTTAATCCTAACAGTATGTAGATTGTACAAAGCTGTATATGGTTTAAATAAAACTCCTAGAGCATAGTATGAAATAATACATAACTATCTTGTGAAGATTGGTTTTGAGAAGACTAATGTCAACAATCTATACTTGAAGACAAAAGGAGGTAAATGAATTTTACTAGTTGAAATATTTATTGATCATATCATATTTGGAGGACAAGATACATTTTGTCAGACATTTGCAAATGAAATGATGAAAGAATTTGAGATGTCTATGTTTGGAGAGATTAAGTTCTTTGTTGGTTGACAAGTTTATTAGATGAACTATGGTATTTATGTCACTTAGTCCAAGTATGTAAAGGAAATCTTGGAGACTTTTAGTATGGAAGATTCAAAACTAGTTAGTACTCCTATGGTGGCAGGTCACAAATTAACTAAAACTGATGAATCTATTGAGGTAAATCAAACATTATATATGTTAGAGCAACTAAGATCGTTTATGCAAATGTATTTTCATTGCCATTGTAATTGATGATTTCCAAATGTAGATCTAGATTTTGTATATATGAGAGAAGACATGTCTCTTCAAGAGACATGAAAAGACATGTCTCTAAAGTTAATCATTATTTAGTTTATAAATAACTATATATAACTCACTTTTAACACACACACACACACACACACACACACACACACACACACACACACACACACACACACACACAATATTAATATATAAACCATATATGTAATATAATATAATATTATTATATTATTAAATAATATATAATGCATAATACATACAATATTACATATATCATATATATATTATATACACAAGATACTTATCATAAGGACAATTTACATCAATGAGATAGCTTTAATAAACTCAATCCAATAGAGGCTACAACAAAGTCATGTTTTGTAGCTTATGTAAATCATAGACATACATACATACACTCATACATATATATTATGGTCTCCGCTAATATATAACACAATCAGTTGATGTTCTCTTAGCCAATAATGTCATTAGTTTAATCCAAACTACAATGAATATTTATTTGGAAACATAAACATAGATTAGTATATCAAATAGGCATCATTTAATTCTACTGATGCTAAAACATTAACACTCCCTCTTTAGCAAGGGAGAAGTAATACACCATTTGAATTTCAATATAGAATACCTAATCACTTTATCTGATCTTCACACAATGAAACAATTATAGGTTAGATAAAAAAAATCAACAAGCTAGGAACACTATCATAGTATTCATTATAATCTCTAATTTTTTGAAACAATATCTAGAGTAACCATAATGAAAATGTTATCTATGATCTCTAATTGCCCGAAGCAATGTCTAGAGATGTCCATAGTATTAACATAAAATTTGTTATTCATGATCTCTAATTACCCAAAGCAATGTCTAGAGATGACCATGATAATAACATGAATTTTTTATCTATGATCTCTAATTTCCCGAAGTAATGTCTAGAGATGTCCATGATAACAGGCCTTTTATTTGCAAGATCGTCACCTTACAAAAAATTACCTTTTGTTTGTTTGTTATCATGGTGTTTGGAAACATTTGGCCCAATTAACCATGATAATAGGTCTACCATTTACAAGATCATCATCTAATAATGATTACCTTCTATTTATATATGTCAATGAAAAAATGTCACCTTTCATTACATATCATATGTGAAATAGTAACTACCATGAACCAAGTTATAGGGTGGTACAAAAAAGGGTTTTCACCTTATATTTTCCTCTTATAGAGAACACATTATAGAGAATTTCTCTTTAGAGCTTGTCCTCATAGAGAAGATATCTTCCACAAAGGATTGTATCTCAAAAATTTCTCCCTTTGAACATCAATCCTAGGAAGTCAGGTCCTCTTGTTAGCTCCTCAGAAACTCTCTTCACCCAAGGATGCCTATCAAACTCATAACTCCCTCATGATATATGTAGGAGTAGGCCCATCAACATCATACAATCACCCACATGTATTTCCGTACTCCCTCTGAGTATCAATCTTCTAAGCTCCAACATTGCCTTCAAAGAAATGTCATACTCCCTCTTAATGTAGAATAATCTCATGATCTTAATCATCAAAAATGTTTTCTTCAAGAGCCTCACTTTATCCATCTTAATCATCAAGGTCTTTGGAACTACTATCATTAAGTTGAGTCTGCCCAATATCTTGGTAGCATGTATGAAGTACCAACCTTCTTTTCCTATAAGAATATCCTCAAACATAAAGGAAAAGATCAAAGAAAATAACCCTTATAGTATGTATAGAATTAAAAATAAATGTAAAAGATAAGAATACTTATCTGCACATGAGGATTCAAATTTTTTTCTATTTAGATTAATTGAGAATGGAACATCTCCCTTCTAAAAGTGGGAATGGAACATTATTTATCATTTCCCCCCACAATGTGAAGTTCCCACTCTTGAATGATGACATATGGTGAATCAACTATTCATTATTATCAAGGATTGCTTCAAATGTAGATATCCATGCACACAAAATTAGTCGCCAAGACTACCTAGATTTATATGTAAGAAGAAGACTTGGATTGTCTCTTGATTAATTTAACTTTGTATGCTTAAATTTATATGTCTAAATAATCTAAAACACTATCTCTAATATATACATTTACCTTCAATTATAATAAGAGCATGTGATCTTTATTTGTTTAGGTTACACAATCGTCCTTCTTGAGAGTCCTTGTTCTCTTAGGAAATAGACATGTTCTTGTCCTCTAGACTCTTATTCTATATCGTTTCAATATATAATGTGCATCATTGGCACTAATATTTGATATGTCAATTTCCCTAACTGGTTCATTTCTAAAGGATATAGATCCCCACTATAGAAAGTTTGAAATGTTAAGTAACATGAATTTGTTATTTGGAATCTTTAGCTATCCGAAAATGCATTAATATGAAAATATTTTATTAGTCTAAACTCTCATCTTTTGCAGAACATTATTTAATAGACACAAAATCTTAGTTTTCATTGTTTTACATATGTTACAATGATGTTAGTATCAATTCTTTAAGAGGTATGTGTGAGGTTAGCTAGTCTTTAACTCAATAACAACTTTTGAAGTTAAACTTACCCTAGATACAACTACAAAGCTAATTTATTAGTTTATTTTTCTACATCTTCAAGTGTATGAAGGATCACATCTAGGAATACACTACTAGTTTTAAGATGAACCCATGAAGAACTTTCATTGATCATATAAAAATAATGAAGTTCTTTTAGCAAACATTATCATTTGTTCTAAACCTTGCATGTATATTCCTAAGCTTTAAGGTGGGTTATAAAGCTTCATGTAGAATACAAGATTTGTGTTAGATGTAGATTCAAAAGTCAAGGTTGACACATTAGGCAAGTTGTTAGAGAATTCAACAGGCACACATGTTTTACTAATATATTATTTTGGTACAACTAGAAGGATATGCTTTGATAAGTCACAAGCCTCTTCAATATTTGAGTCAGGTTGGAGATGATCATATGGAATGTACCAAATATGTGATTTCCAAATACACCCAATTTTGTAGTTAGATTAGATGTTTAAGATGATTGGGTATTTATCAGTTAAGTAGTTAACAGAGAAATTTGTTAAACCAAATTTATACACTTTGATAGAGAATCATGAATTTTGGCCAATGAAATAATTATAATTATAATGAGAGGTCTGATTCCTTCATGGCTTGGCAAAACACAATTCCTAGAATAGCTATGGATGGAAAAAATTTTATGGAAGGGGCCCAATCTTCCTTTGCAAAGAACACATTGTCTCTCACCCATTAGTCATATACAAAATTATCTCATAGGTAATATTCTCTAAGGCCTATGATCACTGTATCATAGAACATTATTAAATAAAAACAATGGTTGTGGCAATTTGATCAAGCAATAACTATATTATCATGACCTATGGATTTGAGTATTATTGTGTTTAGATAAACTGCCCTCTCTTTTGCTGTAATGTAATTATCATGATGGTTAATGACCTTCATATTCTTTTTCTTTCCTTGAGAACTATAGTATGGTTGATGTTCTTAATGACTTATGATCTGAACGCTATTGCTCAATTCATGGAGTTTGATCAATGTATACAACCAACATATGTCCTCAATCATATGTTGTTCTTCGCATCTTCTAATATTATTCGATGCCTTCTAATATATGCATCAATAATACATGATATTTACTTTAGTTTAATCATTGACCTTCTCCATGTTTTGTTTATTTTCACTATTATTATGTGATTATCATAATTTTCATAATCATATTATTTCAAGAATATTATCAATGAATATTTCTTCACTATGAATCCACCACTTCATCAGATTGTTTCAAACTTTTCCTAAAGGCCTCGCTTTTACCTTTCATTTATATCATCATTGCTCGATGTTTTTGCTAGGGATGAGGGACACTGCAATAAAGTTGATCACCATTTATCCTAAAATATTATATGCTGTCATGTAAGGTAGTTATTTGAATCTATTATTGCTGCATACAAGTCTTCAAATAATTTTATTATTACTCAGAAATGAGGGCACCAAAATTCTAAATTGCTGCTCCTTCAAATTGTTCCAATTCTTTTTGAATCATAGTTCTTGACTCAAATGAAATAAATCATTATTGTTGTTGCCATCTATTTAGGTTGAGCCCGTTAAAGCTCCAAATCTTACATGCATATTGTTCCAAGCTCCAAGTCTTACTCGTCAGTTCTACAACACAATACAGATATCTTAAATCACTCCATGGTTGCTTCTTTTACCATTATCAACATATATAGTCATTTAATGCTTGAGTAGATTATGCTTCATAGTAAGTTATAGTACTCCTTCAATTGCATCATATTTGAAAGATTATGATTTTGTCTTTATGGCTTTCAACCTTTGCATTGTTTGTTCATCTATTGCTGATTACACATACACCACTGCTATATATGTATGGCATTGTTTATTAGATGCTGACATGTATACTATTATCCTTATTTGAATCTCAAGTCAATGCTCTTATATTCAACATTGTTTGCTACCACCATTTCAATCGCCTGAATAGGCATTATAGAGTATGCAATTCAACTAATCCAATATTGAGCTTTGTTTATATATTATTCAGAATCTTAGATAGCTCTATTGGAATTATATTGTGTCTCCCTCAATGTTTAAAATATTCTATTTGATAGTTTGAAAGATTTCTTACACTTGCAGTTGGCTCTGATACCATGTTAGAGTAACTAAGATCATTTCTGCAAATGTATTTTCATTGCCATTGTAATTGATGATTTCCAAATGCAGATTTGAATCTTATATAAATATGAGAGGAGACATGTCTCTTCAAGAGACATGAAGAGACATGTCTCTAAAGTTAATCACCATTTAGTTTATAAATAACTATATGTATAATTCACTTTTAACACACACACACATATAATATTAATATATTAACCATATATGTAATATAATATAATATTATAATATTATTGAATAATATATAATGCATAATACATATTATATTACATATATCATATATATATTATATATAAGTTATATAATGTATAATATATAATATAATATATATTATATATACAAGATACTTATCATAAGGACAATTTATTATCAATGTGGTTGCTTTAATAAACTCAATCCAACGGAGACTACAAAAAATTCATGTCTCGTAGCTTATGTAAATCATAGACATACATATATACACTCATACATATATATTATGATCTCTATTGATATATAACACAATCAACCGATGTTCTTTCAGCTGATAATGTCATTGGTTTAATCCAAACAATAATGAACATTTATCTAGAAACATAAACATAGATTAGTAAACTAGATAGGCATCATTTACTTCTACTGATGCTAAAACATTAACAATACAGGTCTATGATTGGGAAATTGCAATATGTAGTTCGTAGCAGACCTAATATTGTACTAGCTGTTGGGATTGTTGCAAGGTTTTCTACAAATTCTATGGAGAATCACTTGATGGTTGTCAAAGGATTATGAGATATCTTAAAAGGACAGAAGACTATGGTCTATACTACAAGAAAAATGACAAGTTTGAACTAAGAGCCTATACTGTTGCTGATTGGGCTGGAAACATTGATGACAGGAAAAGTACAAGTGGTAGAGAATTTTTCTTAAGGAAAATACTAGTTATATGGACTAATAAGAAACAAAATTTTATATCACAAGCTATTACTAAAGCTGAATATGTGGCTACTACAATGATTGTACAAATGTGGTATGGAATAACAATTACTCAAAGGAATGAAGGAGGAAATCATTGAACCTATGGTAATCTAATGAGACAATACAAGTGCTATAAACATATCTAAAAATCCTATGATGCACACAAAGACACAACACATTGCAATAAATTATCATTATTTGAGAGAATTGGTTCTATCAAAGAAGTGAGAATGGAATATGTGAATACAAAGGCTTTATCTAAGGATGCACATGAATATCTAAGAGGTAAGCTAGGGGTGATACCCCTATTTCAAGGTACTTGAAGGAGTAAGAGTAGTGCCTAGCATCAACTGAGTTGAATGACATACTTTAGAACTTGATGGAATGGATCTTACTTTAGGAACTGCCTGAAGTAAAGGAGCTAAAACATAAGATTTACAATCACAAGCAAGGTGATAGAGGGAGAACCTGAATTGATAATATTTGCATGAATAGATGACAAGTCTTTGGCATTTTTTCCAAAGAGGGAGAATTTACTACGAAAAAAAGAGAGTAAAAGAGGTAGATATACATTGAAAATCTTAAGAGATTTAGTTTGTCAAAATTTTGAGGGAGAATATGCTGATAGAGTATGACGAAGAATTACATTGAATATCTTGAGGAAGAGATTGAAAGAGTTATGATGAGAAAGAATTTACATTACTCTATAAAGAGAAAGGACACATATTGATAGAGGGAGAGATTTTAATACAAGGTATTAAGTTTCTTTTTGGTATTATTGTTGGTATTGGTTTGCCATCAATTTCAAAGAGGGATATTATTGAAGTGTGGAAAATATCATGGAACAATCATTATTTTGTTTTTGATGTCAAACCTGCTATTTTCTAGTAAGATAATTACTTTTTGGTCTAAATTTTATCATTTGATTGATGGATGAAGATGATTTGAAAAGAAAGGATAACAAGAGTACCTAGAGAAAGGTTGAGTTATATGGTGTATAAAAGGAGCATTAAGGCCAAGTAAGACCTTGATGATATGACATACTATTTATCTACTTAAGGCTAAAGTGAAAGGTTACTTAAGCTAAGATAGGAAGAAGAGTTTACACAAAAATGTGTCTACGAAGCCTGAACGAGCAAACAGTGCAAGCCAAGGAAATTCAGTTCACGCCAAGCAAGAAAGTTGGCATGCACCGAGAAAAGAAATTTAATAGGTGCCGAGAATTAGTAAAATATAGTAGGCATCAAGCATTAGAGAAGTTAGTAAGTGTTGAGAGTTAGTAGAATATGTTACATCCAAAATTTTGACCTAATTTTAAATTTATTTATAGCCATTAGATTGAACAGATTTTCAAGAACTTGAATTGATAATATCTGCATGAATGGATGACAAGTCTTTGACATTTTTGTCAAAGAAGGAGAATTTACTAAGCAAAAATAAAAAGTAAAAGAGGGAGATATACATTAAAAATCTTAAGAGATTTAGTTTGAAAGAATTTTGAGGGAGAATATATTGATAGAGTATGAGGAAGAATTACATTGAATATCTTGAGGAAGATATTGAAATAATTAAGATGACAAAGAATTTACATTACTCTATATAGAGGAAGGACACCTATTGATAGAGGGAGAGATTTCAATACAAGGTACTAAGTTTTTTTTTGGTATTGTTGTTGGTATTGGTTTGCCATCACTGTCAAAGAGGGAGATTGTTGAAAAGAAGATTGTTGAAGTGTGGAACCTATCATGGAACAATCATTATTTTGTCACTGGTGTCAAACTTGCTACTTTATAGTAAGATAATTTCTTTTTGGTCTAAATTTTATCATTTGATTGATGGATGGAGATGATTTGAAAAGAAAGGATAACAAGAGTACTTAGAGAAAGGTTGAGTTATATGGTGTATAAAATGAGCACTAAGGCTAAGTAAGACCTTGATGATATGATGTATTGTTTATCTACTTAAGGCTAAAGTGAAAGGTTACTTAAGCTAAGATAGGAAGAAGAATTTACAGAAAAAAGTGTCTACCAAGCCTGAACAAGCAAACAATGCAAGCCACGAAAATTCAGTTTACGTCAAACAAGAAAGTTGGCATACATAGAGAAAAGAAATTTAATAGGTGCTGAGCATTAGTAAAATATAGTAGGTGCCGAGTGGTAGAGAAGTTAGTAAATGCCGAGCGTTAGTGGAATATGTTACATCCCAAATTTTGACCTAATTTTAAATTTATTTATAGCCATTAGATTGAATGGATTTTATTTCATAATCATGTGAAGAAGGTAGTTAAATATATCCATTGTATTCATTATGTTTACTATTTAATGAAGACAATCATTATCCATTATTTGTCATGTGATAATTAGCAGCTGCTTGATCTTGGAATTATGGTTAATAATTAAATTCTTTATCTATATTAAATGTAATTATGAAATTATTATGGAACTTGTTATTATCATGGAAATATTGCATGAGTGATTGCAGGAGAAGATGGAGGGGGGAAGCATTGTTAAACAAGATCAACAGAATGGGACACTAGCTTAGTCCAATTATCAAGTTGACAAGTATGACCTTTAATTGCGTTGGTAAGGACCTAACAACTTAAACATCAGGATACAATTAATGGACCCCCATGAGCTATTAAATAATCATCTGAAACAAAAATTAATTTAATTAAAAATAATACATACCTCAAATGGTTTTTGATTGATTTTTTCACCACATCATTATAATGTATACCTATGTACGTACACATAGATATGGAATAAAGTGACACTATAATATTATTTTTATAAATAATATGACACCACCTCATAAGTATATCTACATGCAAGTAGATAGATATAAATTATAATTATCCTCGATTTAAAAACTTCAAACATTTTTTCATATTTATTCATTTCTTCTTGCTAAAACTAAAATGAACATTTGTCATATTTTATTGGTGATCAAAAGCCATGTCTCTTCTTGGTAAGTTACTTCTTCTTGGAAGCCAAAGAGACTTTCGAATACCTTTTTATTATGAAGCCAAGAGAGATAGAGGGCATAAACATATCACCTGACTTCTTTTTATTGCACCTGAGTTCCTTTCCATACCATCCGACTTCTTTTTTTTAGCAACTGTCTTCTTTCTATATTATAGATACCTTTGTATATATCGTACGATATCTCTACAAGTTACCATTGTTAATGATTGCATATTCCTTCCATAATTTTCCATTGATAATTTACTGGAGACGTGATTGTTAATCACATTAGAATTTGCTCTTCTTCTGTGAATGGTGGGGCTGATTGATAGCATCTAACAAGACACCATTCTATTTCTAGATTTTACCAGGTTATGTGGTGTTCATATTCCAAGCATTGCAATATGTTTTTTTATCAAATTTTGCTTCATTCCAATTTACTATAGCAGTAAGATATAGTCTTGTATCATGATGCAAACCATCCTGCTTAAATATCATTAGTTAGACCTTCTCTAAGATAGAGCTGTTTATGATAAATAAAAGCCAAGTATCCATGACATGCTATCATATTTTATCTATGTCCTTGGAAGTCAAAATCAAATGATATTTATTTTGCAAGTCTTAAAGATTATGCTTCTTAGATCATAGATTGTGATAAGTTGGAAACATATAATATTCATATATCAGTTGAGGATCAACAAACAAAGCTGATTACTCTGGAGATTCTAGCACTAGGACTAACCAGCTATACAACCATGGAAAAGGTGAAGAGTTGAGATGGAAAATGGAATAACATGGAAATAAAAGTCAGACATGACATAAAAAATAAAAATTGAATTCATTTAATGGCTCATGCTTGTTCATATTATTGTTCCCCTATTGTCAAGTCGAGTGGTGGTGATTGAGTCATTGAAATCATTAGAAAACCTTGGCCAAGGTCATTTTAAAGCATGCTTTTCATCTATGATCATTTGATGTCAATAGAGCCAGTTATTCAAACATGTCCATCCATAACTGTGTGGACATTCTAAACACCAGAATGCTTAGGTGGTTGGAGTAAAAGTATCCCAAGCTTGAGCTCGTGGTAGGGAGGACCTTTATATTCAATAGATTGTGTGGGGATAAATATGGTCCAAGGTTGGGAGGTTAAGCCTAAGTCAATGCTTCTCCTCTTACCAAAAGTTAAGGCTTGTACAACTAATTAAAGACTCACCAGATATTTCTTGTATGTTCTTCTTTCTTTTCCATGTTATGCATTTACTTTACTTATATGTATGGAAAGATAGTAAATTTTTATTTTAGTTATTATAGTTGATCATTATTATAGTTATTTCAGTTGAACATTATTATGATTATTTCAGTTAATTCTTATTATAGTTATTACAATTGATCATTGTTATAGTTATTTCAGTTGATCATTGTTATATTTATTTCAGTTAAGCTTTGTTATTTCAGTTAATCATTGGTATTTAAAAGAAGTTAATGTCTCATGGAAATGAATTCTATATATTTTTTTAATAATTAGTTGAGGAAAGTTTTTTCTAGTTTGCCTTTATTTTGTTATTAGAATCCATTTGTTACAGAATAATAGTAATGACCGAGCAAGGAAGACTTAGTTCATGCTGAGTAACCTAGTGTTAGCTGAGCATCAGAAAAGTATTATTGTCGATTGAACAATAGAGATGCCGAGTGACAACAAAAAGAGTTTAATTGAAAATTTGATGAATTTGAGCCAACAGAGTTTATTTCTTGGATTGTGTGAAGCATGTTGAAGATAAGTATGACAAGTTGGTGGTACAAAATTCAAGATAAACCATTTTGAGGCAAATCTAAAGAAGATTGTGAGAAAAGCTTCTATAGGGAACAAAATGGAAAGAAGGGAGGATTCAATGAATATAACCGAACCCTAAAATTGATGATTATGGTTAAGCAAAAAAAGATTAAAATTCTCTATATAAGGAGATACAAGGCTAGAAGAAAATGAGTGTGTGAATGAAAAAGAAGAGCCTGGAGGTGTTTCTTCATATGGTGGCTGAAGGAAAGAATCTACAATCAACATACTAAGAAAGAAGGCTTAAGAAGGTGAAGGCTTGAATGCTAAGCAAGTAATTAGAGACAAAGGTGAATTAATGTCAAGTAGAATGAAGGATGAATCAGAGATCTATAATTTGCAAGTGAGTTGTTGAATCAGAGATCTATAATCTGCAAGTGAGTTGTTGAATTATAATCTGCAAGTGAGTTGTTTAAGTTATTAGATCAAATCCTACTGCTACTTTATAACCATTATATCAGTTTGGAAAAATCCTTTAGATTAAGGTTGATCTAACAATCATGAGTAAATCCTTTAACTAGGTGACATTCTAATGGGATGTTTTAAAGTCCTCTAACAAAGTTCACTCCTAACAGAGTGATTGAAATCCTCTAACTAGGTCACATTTAACAATGTGCACTGTAACCTTTAATAGGCTTGGTTCCTCACAAAGCTCACTTTATAAGAGTGAAAATTAGTAGCATGTTACTAGTGTTTTTTCCCAAATTGGGTTTCTACGTAAAATCCTTCTGTCAAATTGTGTGAATGATTTTGTGATGTTTCATGCGTACATTTTTGCAAAGTTATTTTGACCTAGGATAGTAATATATAGAGTTATGGAGTTATTGGATGATCTAATCAATTCATACACATATATGTTTGACGAGAACTGAAAATTTTTATTTGTACATTTGGACCTTAGATAACTGATTCACCCCCACTCTTAGTTATTCTAAATATTCTAACAATTACAAGTTCTTGAACAAATGGTATATTTTAATCCATGTAGTGGGTCATGTTAGTTGAAGAATGCAGAAGATGGAGGGAAAAATTGTGAGAAAGGTCAAAGAAGCATCACATTTGAATAAAAATGTAGTAAAATAATACTAAAAATGGCAACAAAACTACACATTTTGTAGAAAAGAGTGCGTGGGTGAATAAAACATAGTTGCAAAATACCAAAAAAGGCCTAACCATAAGTCAGTGATGCATTTTCAATAGGAGGAAGATGCCCATAATCTTGAGGAAAAAGTGTAATTTTAATGACCTACAATTTTGCACAAAGAAAATTGAAAACAAATTGGATGTGTAATCCTTAGATGAATTTGGAGGAAAAAAAATGCAAGTTTTGAACACAATTGAGAAAATATTTCAAAAATTTTTAACTAATAATTTCAAAAAAGAAATGATTTTTTTTGAAGAGGCCAATTTTTTGTCTCTAACTCTATTTTATGTAAAAATGATGAATGTGTTATTAAAAAAAGATCATGAATGATCTATACATACAAATATGCACAAGAATATTTTTATAATGAACAAACATGGAGAAATAGAAACACTCTAAAGAGAGAAAGAGAAAGTTTCTATAATGAACAAAAGGAGTTTACAGAAACATCACAAAAAGAGTTACCATTAGAAAATGATACAAGAGAGTAAATGGAAACTTTCTAATATCATAATACAAATAGAGTACTCCTCTAGCCATAAGCACAATACTAAAATAATAATAATAATCACAGAGACTACTATTTAAACAATATTTATATTGCAACATGATAATAATTAAATATTCGAATACTACTTGAAAAATCCTAAACTAAATTACAAAATTGGGCCTTCTCATTGGCCTCCTCACACTCACTTCTTCAAAGCTTTTTTTTGCACAACCAACCATTTGACTTCTCATTGCAACCCCTCTTTGCCTTTGGGCCAATTTCTCTTTTCCCTACGTAACCTCTTCTTTCACTATGCAACAAATTCTCCTTACCCCTCTTGAACACCTCTTCAACTCCCTTTTCTATTTGCATTCCCCAACCTTTGTCTTTCTTTAATCATTTCTTTTTTAGGACAATTGAAAGGTTGAATTATGACATTTTTTCATTTTTCAATATTCTCTTGTTCCAAACAATCAAAGTTTCTCTTTAAGAGACCTCTCATATTACAACTTACTAACATATTTTCCTGAAGTAGCTTGTTATTCCATTCTTCCATTTTAGCACTTCCATCAACTGCTATCTCTTCCCCTCTTTTCTTTTTTCTGTTTTATATTCTCAATGCATTTCTTTCTTAATTTGTGGCTTTGTAGTCCACAATATTTTAAAAAATCTTTTCTTTTACTATTGATTTTTCTTTCCCCTTTCCTTACACAAACCTAACTTCATTCCATTTTATGCTTGATGTTTTGCATAGAAGCTAACTTGATCAATTTGGAGGCATGATAAAAAAGTTCCAAAGAATGATAACAAAAAATATCTATTGTGAGAAATTTTGCTCCCAGTGTAGCTTATGTTGGAGGAATATTGGTAAAGGTGAATTGATCCACTTTGTGCATATCCCATCTGCATTGTAGTCATGTGGAAATACATGTGAAATTGATGAGAGGTATTCCCTTACAAACCTAAAGACACAAGAAAAATAGACAAGTAAAAATTAAATTCAAGAAAGACTTTCTTTCTATTATCTCAATAAAATAAAATTTTAACATTCATAAAATAACATTCTACAACTACATGGGAATTCTCACTACAATATTATGCAAGCTAGAGCCACCATATGTACCACTGGAATTGTCCTAAATAAACCATATTTTCCTTTCTATCCAAGGAAGTATAACCACCCTTTTAGTTTTTAGAAAGCATCACCTCTCTTATTTGTGTTTGACATTTTTCTCAACTTATTCCTACCTCATAATATGAAAAGAAAAATATAAAATGAGTTTTAACACCACCCTAGAGTATATTGATTTTTAAAATTTTTTCTTCCTAAAGTGACAACTTTTAGAGGCCAAAAATTTTGTTCTCGAAACTTGATGTAGTCCATTAAAATTGAATATCTCAAAGAGATATACACCATGCTTTTCCTAGATCATCATAAGATTAGAAAATGTTGAGGTCCCATTGACCATTAAAAAGGTTCAACATTCAATTTGAAAATTTTATAGCATCTTCAAACCCTAAAATATTAATATCTCTCAAATGATATAGTATATTAATATAATTATTTTGGTAGTCATTACATTTATAAGAATTTGATATAGCTCTAATCTCATGTGAGGGAAAACCACATGGGAAAAACCCTCACCCAAAAAGAGAGATGAAAAACATATATAATGTATGGATGGATGGAGTAATCAAGACCCCCCCATTATGACATGCATTCAGTATATACAATAGAGAATTAGGAGAAGGAAAAAACCCTGAAGAGGAAAAAGTCCCCCCCAAAAAAGGAGAAGAAGGAGACCTAATCAGTGAAAAATGCTCCAATGTAGTAGTTGATCCATGACTGCTATATAATGTTCCTCCCCATTGGAAGAAACAATGGAAGAGGTACAGGTGAGATGCTTCCCCTATGTGTGGAAAGAATCTCATGGATAATTGATGTCTTTGAAACCTACTAAATTGGTTGAAGAACCTATCTCAAGGAATTTTCTGCCTCTGCAATTGATGAAGAACCCTTCTGCAACTATTATACATAAGTATCCACAATCACTTCAACCTATGATGATCAATCATGTAGAGAATGAACAAGAGGGTCATATAGAGCCCTCATGAAAACTAAGGAAGGAGCTTCTGCATCAAGAAGAAGAGGCAGATCATCAATACTATCCTCCAAATTTGTCACTAAAGCTAGACCTCAAAGACTAGATGTACCCTGCTATGTTGGACCTATCATTGTGGCAATATAGGCATGTGGAGAATGCTGATGTAGTGACCTCTCACTGCAATTGTCGATAGAACCCCACATGTTTGAATCTATTGAAGTACTATTGCTAGTGTCACTATCAGTTTTCACATGGTATGATGTAGTCTCCTCAACAAAGAGAAGATAAATGTGATCAATGATGTCTCCTACATCTTCAATGTGAGATGCTATGAAAATCCTTGCAATGTCTGGAAGGAAGTCATCCCATGAAGCTAAAGTAGGAAGACATGATGTTTCCTATTGCACCGAATCAGAAGCATCTATGGGTGGAACTGGATCCATAGAATCAACAAAAGAATCAAGAGGTGAGATCTCATCTAGAGTGACTGGATGTAGAATGTCCTCTAGAAATGGAGGAACACATGGATCTCCATAGGCTTCCCAAAGAGCCATCCAAACATCATGAGGAAAACTTGCCATAAGAAGAGGAGCAAAGGATTCCTTACTCATACTATTATACATAAAGCCAAGAAGTTTAGAAATGTATTTGAACGAAGGTGGTATCTTCGAGCAGAGAGAAGGAATCACTTCTTGATGTTCTCTTATATGATCAAGCATCAAAACACTCCATTTCTAATAGTTTCTTAGTGTCAACTTTGGTCTTATACTAGACTGACATATGTGACAAGACTCCATGAGATCAATATATGTATGCACCCCCCAAAATATAGAAATAATCAATCAACCCCCCCCAATGTATGATTTGGCACTTAGTGCAATAGCCACATGTCAATTTAAGGCCTATTTATGAAAGTATTATTTCTGTCTACAGGACCTATAATCTGATTGCATATCTAGAAAGTAGACAATAATATATGCACTTTAAAAAAAAAAACCTTGTTTTGGAGTGTAGATGAACCCGTACCAAGCATTTGAAGTGAAAAAAATAGGATTTGCAACTTGCAAAAAAATTCAGGAACATAGATCTCAAACCACTTGCACCAATGTGTAGATCATGAAATTCTATCCCAAAACAAAAAAAATTGCTCGCAAAAAGGAGTCTATATGAGGAAGATATCGCTGTTTGAAAATTGTTGCTGTTATTATTTTTCCTCAATTGTTGTTGTGCCTCCAAAAAAAAAATGGCTCTAGATTTTGCCTCAAATGTCTAATTTGGGTGAAACAAAATCTGATTTGGGGGTTTTTTGACCTTTTGAATGTGATGCAAATATTATATTTGCACTAGCAAGATTCAATTTTCACTGAAAAATATCTCTCCTATAGGCTTGATGGCCAATTTTCAGCAAAAATAATTCAAATTCAAAAAAATTTGTAGAGAGGAAGATGAAAAAAATGTAGATCTAAAAATTAAATGTAAAGATCTAAAATGATCATACCAATTTTGCAAATTAGGCCTTCAGGTGTTGGTTTGCAAATTTTTTTTTGCCTTAATTTTGACTATTGCTCAACATAGGAAAATTTATAATCAATTCACCAAATTGACACACTGGATGTAGTGGTGAGGTCTGCTTTAGCTTTAGATGCTCCCGATTTTTGTGAGTTCTCTAGATCTTTGGATCAAAGGTGCTAAAGCAACAATGGTCTCGAATGGCTACGTGTAGAGAATCTCTCCAAGCTTTGATACCATGTAAGAATTTGGCTTAGAAAAAAATTCACCCAAGATCAAGGAACTCAAGCACAAGAACAACTATAGACCAAAGAGTATGATCAATATGAGAATGCTTATTATTATCAAAAGCATGTCCATACGCACTAGGATAGCCTATAGATGAAGGCCTCTAAGATGCATCTAGAATGTGTCTAAAAAGAACTAGGAGATAAGCATGACAACTAAGCACATATCCTCCACAATAAGAGGATAAGCACGATGAGGTGTCTAGAATGTTGTAGACACCATGTGCTCAAATAATATGCTAACTCCTAAGTGTAGACAACATGTGCATAATTAGAGTACAAACTCCTGTGTTGTCAACATGACAGCTCACAAGAGTATGTGTACTCCTAGGTGAGTAATAAATAAATAATAAAATATGCATTAACCTAAGTAAACTTAAGTAAGTGTAAATAGTAAATACTTATTTACACCAATAAAATTTTTCCATTTTTCTTCTTGGGGTCAATATTTAGGTTCTAGTGTGCATAAATAAAAAATTACTACAAATAGTAACCTTCCCAAAAGAGTAATCCTAACAAAAATAATCCTCATTGAAAAACTATACAATATTTTTGGGTGATGCACAATATTTTTTTGGTACCCTAATTGCTCATGCATTAAACACTTGAGGTAATTCGAGAAGTGACTTTGTTACATCTTAGGTGTTTAAAAGGAAACCAAGTTAATCTCTCCATTAGACATCCGTGATGAATCTTCAACAAGTTTTTTTTCCCTTTAATGAATTACTCTTCGTATTGCATATTTCTTTTACTAATGTCTTTTTATCTCCTTGAGAAAAGTATGTATTAGAATATTCCACTATTCTTTTTCAATTTCATCATCAATACTGCCTATGATGCTCCATAAAATATAAAATATTAAACATAGGTGAAATGTTAGGTCCACTTGGTAATTCTATCTCGTAAGCATTTCTTGAATAATTCTCCTTCAAGATTTTGTAAGGCCAAAATTTTATCATCTTCAACTTTATATGTTTACTTTAGAAATCTTTCTTCTCTTAAATAATCCATGATTTTATATCCAATATGAAAGTATTAATACCTCCTCATATAGTTTTCCATGATATTCATCATATTAATATGTTTTCTCACGCTTTCATGTAAATTCAAGTGTTCCACAAAGGCCTTGATTTTAGTGCTACTATTTTCCCTTTTTCCTATCTTCTTTAACTATAAATCATGTCTATGGTTTCCTTTATACACAATAGAGAATGGTGATTTATCATATTTTCATTGGTGATATTCTTGTAAATTTTTTTTGCCTATGGTAAAATTCAAATCCCATTCTTTGTGCTTATTTCCTACTAAGCACCTTAACAAATACCCCAAAATCCCATTCACCAATTTGGTCTATCCATTAATTTGTGGATGGTGTCTAGAGATAAATTTCAAACATATCTTCAATTTTTTTAATGATTTTATCTTGAAACAACCAATGAACTTCGCATCTCAATCTAAGACTATGCTCTTTGGGAAACAACGTAGTCTCACCACCTCTTTGAAAAATAATATTTGTAGTACAAATAACATTGTTGGATAGAATTATTTTATGGACTCTACATTTTCTTTAGTTAACATAATATACAACTATGTAAACACTAATTTACATATGTTACCTAACAAGCTCCATGGTCTTATCTCAAACAAAATGTATTGCAAGCTCTCCACTATCCTTCTCTTGGGTTCTATCTCATTAAATTTTTAGGAATACATACCTAACTTTCTGTAAACAAAATATCATCTTGGATTATAAAAAATAATTTCTTTATTATATGGATTGTATGTTAGAAATATAAAATAGTAGGGTTGTAGGGGGCGGGCGAGGGGGGGGGGGGGGGGGGGGGAAGGGAGGAGGGATACGTATCCCATAACTTTTTACCCAACTATGGATATCATTAACAATTTTATAACATGTACATGTGAATATATTGAAAAGTAAACAGAGAAATAACACAATGAAACTTATAACACCATTATTTTTTAACTATGGAAACCCTAGCCAAGAGAAAACCCCAATGGGGATGGTACCCACAAAATAATCTACTAATCAAAAGTATCTTGTGAAAGATATTGACCATGTTAGGAGTCTATTACATTTGTATAGTGTCCCAGTCCTTGTTAAAGGGATTTTCCTTTTTAGAAGCCTCAAACATATTAGGAGTTGTAATATTGCAATAAAATGTATGCAAGATGAGCTAACTACCCAAACATGCAATATACCATGATATTCTATACACAAAGGTATAGATACAAAAACCTTTTGACAATGCTGATATCTTCTATATGTAATTTTTCCTTTGAATCTCATTGTACATATCTTTGCGTACTCTTTATTTTTCTAGGCTCTATAATCAAGTTTTCATCACAAAATAATAACATAAAAATCACAAAAACATTACACAACTTTGCATCCAGTGTTCTATCCTTTATACCAAATAATTCTATTATGTTGACCTTCATGTCTTCACACGTGTCCCAAAACACAAAACCATACTTTTTTCACTTAGGTTTAACATCTAGGATGTCATCCCTAATTAGTTAAGTAATTATTTTTCTAAAAAAAAATTTCCTTAACTTAAAATAGCCCTTTCCTTATCTCTATCCTATTTTTCCTATGTATACCTGCAATCACTAAATCATCCACATCTCTATCTGTACTTCTCATCAAGACTTGTGCTCTTGCATATAGGATCCTCATACCCCATTCTCGCTTCCCTTAATTATGCACATGCCAATTTGTAGTCTATCAACTTCACAAACCAAAATAGTATCTATGGTGATAGTTAAATTCTTTGATACTTAGACAATTTTCTAAATTATCAAACCAAAACAATATCTCAAAGATATACTGACTTTATACAAGTGATATGTTTCCATAAATGACAACCTTAATGCATTTTCATATTTACCTCTTAGCAAAATTGCCAACAATATCACCCTTTGACATTGATGGAAACATATTGAAAAATTGGCTAAGTCCTCAATATCAAAATTTCAAAATTGTGAAGTTCTCTACATGGCCATACAAAATTTTCAAAATGTGGACCATTTTTATTACATACAATCTTTTCATACTCATATCTCCTTATTAAAATATGTATATTACTCCCCCTTTGACCACACTCTACCTTTTACATATAACATATACAATTTTCCATCCAAACACTTCCCCTTTGTCATCAATGACAAAGGTGAGTCAAAACCTATATATAAGCCAAAATTTTGGTTCTACCTCCTTTCCTTCATGTTGACTAGTTTGATATGCATGCCATGTAATCATCAAAGTTTTTTTTAGGTTCTTGAATTCTTTATCCCATGAGTATTTTTCTTCTTTTGATACACTAATTAGAGTGCACAATTCATAGGATGCAACTTCAACTACATTCAAGTATGAATACAAAAACTTTCATAAGATATCTTAGCTTTAAGACACTCATCCAACTACTTTTGAATATGATTTATTTTTAGAGTGAGGTGATCTCTTAGCAATGAAAATGTTTTGTGTTTTATCTCATCTTAACTCTATCAAATTGATGTCATCATTTACCTTCCTAATTCTACTCTCTAAATATTCAATCTACACATTGGATAGCCACAACTCATTTATGATGATTTTTATTTCTCTTTTTCCTTTTAGCTCTTTAGTGATACAAATTATGAAATTTTATGATAGGGAACACTATCCATGCAAGGTCTTTCTTGCAATTAAGCATCTTCTTTACTCTTTAATGCACAAGTCAAGAGTCATTAGATCTCCTATAATATTCTTACACAAAATGTTAAATATTTGTGCATTATGCTTTACTCAAGGGTTTGTGGATGAAACTTCTTCAAGGGTGCTGAATTGATTGTCAAAGGCCTTTACTACCTATTCAGTTTTCCTCTCTAGATATGATTTAGTGACTTTCAATTGAATTGTTTCTTGCAACTTATTTGTTACTCTCTCAAGAATTTCTTGAGTTCTCTTTGTGCCTTTGTCTTTTCCACAATTCTAGTGGTGGTAAATGTCTTTTCCTTTTTCTCTTTCACTAGCTTCTAATTATGTCTGAATTAGCTACTTGGTTTCTTCCTCTTTCTTTGTCTCTACATGTCTGAGCTATGGTTTAAAATGAGAAGTTTCTTGTATAATTATCTTAAAATCATTTTGTAACTTCTTATCGACATTCTTAAGTTCATGTTCCAATGTGGTATAATTTTCATCCTTCTTATCTTCTCCTTCCCTCTTTTTATCTCCTTCATTTTTATCATATCCTTTATCTTTCTTATCTTTTTCTTATCCTTTATCTTTCTTATCTTTTTCTTCCTTCTCTTCATAATCAGAACTTGTAGACCCAACCAAATTGTCAAGAATAGAACCATAATCTTTAAAAGGATCTTTTGATTCATCAATAGTGTTGGTGTTTGAAAATGATGGAGGGTTTTCAATTATCCCCATGAGAATATGACACATCTAGGGGTAGCTAACTCCCATTATCAACATATCATTTCAGACACAGGGCCAACTATAAGGCATGACCCTTCTTCTACTTTAGGCTCTGCTGAACCTAGGCGGGTGGACCTCAGATTCAATTGATATCGTACCAGTGCAAAACATATCCCTAAATCTATTTAATGCAGATAAAAACCCCTATATCTCCTAGTAACTCATGAAATGACACAGATCTACAGTAGCAAATTGCAAATCTAGAATATTCACAAGCTGAGTGAGGGTATAACATTTAGGTCCTTTAACATAAAATGTAAAGATGATTTTGATTTTGATTTTATGTGGATGGGGGAAAGTGGATGAAAACCATGCATGGACAACAACTTAATGACCCTGTATCTGATCAGTGCCTGATCCATTGGGCAAACTTATGAATCTCCCTCATGCATTTCAATATCTGATACTTATTTATATATTTAGATATGTGATCTATCTATTTACCTTATAAATAGACATCAATGTTCAACTTAAATCTCATTCTTACTTGATATCCTTCTCAATAAATCTGCAACCCTGTTGAATTTATGAAGCATTTACACAATTCCTTGAATTATCAACAACAATGAAACAACATACAACCTTAAGGGACTGCAACTATGACCTAGGCTCTTTGTTCAAAGATCATAAAACATCACAACTCAATTGAGAATGGAGACAAGATTTAACATGAAACTCAATCCTTGCTATTCTGTGTATTAATTTGCTTGAAATAATACATGAAAATGCATGAAATTAACTCACAAATCACCTAACAAACCAGACTGTACAATAACATATGCTATCATACAAGAGAGAAAATGGTAGGAATGAGAAGTTGATGGGATGGGAAGGGGCTATCACAGCCAAAGCATAGCTTCATGGTTTGGAACCAGCACATTCCAGGTCTTCCATCCATAATTCATCAGTTCCAAGGCCAATCTTACTAATTATATTCATACCAGAGAGACTTTCCAGAATTCCAACCCCTACCAAAGATGAGAGAAAGAAAGATATAGGAGAAGTTAATTCCTGGATCTGAATCTGCAACTAACATCTATCAACCTGTAAAAACCTTCTCAACAGGTTAAAAACAACTTTCAAATCTTTTCCTTCAAATGCTGAATCAAATCCTTTTCAGTTATGGCTCTACCAGCATCAAATATCTGAAAAGTATGATTAGAAACAATAACAGATTTGATGCCTGATCTTTACCCATGGTAAAAGTGAAAATCAGTTTAAAATCCGATTTCTAAAAGCCAAGAAAATCTTCTGGAACTGATTTTCTTGACATTCAAACTTTACCAAGCCTTCCAAACTACTCTGGAATCCACTTTGATGCTCTGTGATCAAATTCTACCTACTGCACTGAGAATGCTCTGGATTTCACAAAATTTCCTACAAACTAAACCAGTGCAGACTTGTACAAAATCTGACTCCATATCTAGAAAATTCATTTCCTCTCGGTTCCAATGGTATACTGCACTACCTATTTCTGATAAAAATCACCCTTGTTATGGCAGTTTGAAAAACAAGCCCCTGGACTGAGAACAGAACATTAAAAATGAAAAATTTAAAAAGTATATAGTCTAAACTATATAAAAATTTAAATTCATTTAAATTTTCCATCTTATGCGTTGATCCTCCTTGAAATTTCATTTCACTTTCAATATCCTTATCCCCCAATTTGCTATCGCCACATGTCGAACTTTGATTGACTGAGCAAGATTTAAGATATTTTAAATTAATTAATATTTTAATATTAATTAATTTTCTTGAAACCTTTCTCGTAGCCCCGAAGGCTTTTGAAATTTTCTTTACTTTCACACACTGAAGGATGCCCTTTACATTCTTACGGGCTTGAACATAAGCCCAAGACCCTTTAACAACTCCATTTCTGCCTTTACTCTACTTTTGAAATGTAAGACCGAAGCTTTTTGAAATTTTCCTCACGTCCTTATGCTAAAAATTTCCCTTTACGTTCTTACAGCCTTGAATGTAGCACCAAAGAAGCTCAAAATTTGTGTCACGCTCTTATGGGCAGCTTGCTTTAGCGTATGATTGGAAGCCTTCAATTTTTTACCTTCGCTCATATGTGAGCGTAACCCCGAAGATATTTTCAAATCCTCTTACGCTTGCACGCGAGCTCAATTTTACTCTCCAACACATCGGGTGTCAAAACTATGGCATTTGAACCCACAGGCCCCTCAGCCATGCTTCACATCATAAAAGACACCTGCCTTTACACATCTTATTATATGTGTGTTCTTGTATAAATATGATAAGTATTTCTCCACATTATGAATGTGGGATATTGCCTTCACACTATTTTTTATTTTACCTATAGCTTACATCACTGCCGGCTTTCACTCTAATTTCAGTGGTTTCTGTTCTATTTTTGGCATGGAGTACATGCTTCAAACTTCATACATGCATGGGATTTTGTATCAAACTCTTCCCTTTGACTGCGTACATGGAGTTCCTTTGTTCATGACTGCAAGTTTCTGAATATAGGTGACTTCCTTTTAAAACACATGTTCTCTCTATAGTGCTGGTGTGAAGGCTTTTAAAGATGCCTGTGAGTTACTTCATTGTAAATGCGGTGGAGCTGGGGCTTCTAATTTGGCACCTGCTCTGAGCTAGTCATGCGCAACATCTTCAATTGCCAACCTCTTTTCATTAATTGATTCTGCTGCTTGTTCTTTTACATGGTGCCTTGTTTCAAATTAAACACCTATTGTCTCATGCTTTCAAATGAATGGATCTTTAAAATCAAAACATGTGATGTCTTCCTGCAATATAAAAAATCCTTTTTGGGATGAGACCATACCTAGCTTGTTGTGGTTCATCATCTGTGTCTTCAAAAGGAAAGGATTTTGGTAAACATTTTAATGATATGCTTTTAGGCAGCATCAACAAATTGCAAATTGAATAGCTTCATCATCCTTTTTTTTTGATTCTTCGTATCAGCCATCATAGTCACCATCTCATCAAGAAAATCAGAGAAGCCATTCATATACATGCTCGGAGTAGTATAAATCATTGTCTATCTTCTAGTACTTCATATTTTCTATTGACCATACTAGAGGTAACATCATCCATTAATTTTAGAACCCTCAATGATTTCAACAGAGAACACCTCCCTTATAGTTAACTATCTAGTTCACATTAAAAGATCAGTATTCATTTGAAACAATATCCTTCACATTTCATCAATCTGGAGGAATCAGTCGGACCCCAAAGTGGGTCTGGCTAATTTTTTTTTTGTTTCCAGACAACTAAACCTTCAAATTGATCCATTGACCTTCTTAGACTGACTAGTATCCAATTCGAGCACTAATGGATCTTTAAAAATCATTTTAATTCTTTAAATCCAACTGTTAATTTTGCGCCAGGAGGTCTGTTGACTGGCCTTAAAAATTGACCAAAACATCTGACTAGGCTCTGAAAACTGGCACGCTGATTCTCTTCTACAAACTTCTACCTTGTCAAATCTTGTCTCATGATGACTTAAGAATCAAAAGATATTCAATGTCAAAGTTGCCTTCTCAGAATCATCTGCAAGAAAAACATGTCAGAATACCATAAAATGGGTTTAGATTTGGCTTGGAAAACTGGGCAAATGGACACTTGGGAAGACAAAAATTGGGACACTCATTCTCTGTCATGAGGATAGTATGAATCTGTGATTTGGGCTCATGATGAATCATAGGACTCAAATGGAAGACATTCAAAGTGGGCTACTTGGATTTTGCAGATTGAAGCAATGGCAAGATAGTAATTTTGGCAAACAGAATTGACCTGGAAAAGTGTGCAGACAGATTCATCACGACTTACAAACTGACACACTTATAGTATTTTTAGAGGACACACAGGGATACAATCTATTTGACTTGACCAATCACAGATTAAGATTTATAATGTCACGAATAGGGCTTCTAATCAATCTACAAATATTGACACCAGTAAAACTTAAGAAATTGCATTTGGAATCGCATTTGAAAACTAATCAAATGGATTCGTCATGAGTTGAAACTTGAAACATAACAAGTCTCTGACATCTAAAATGCAATGCAAAAAGAATTTCAAGATTTAGGTCAACTGGGAAAAAACTACAACACGTCAAATAGGGCTTCCCAGAATTATGTGCAATTTGCAAAAGCATGAAAACAGTAACTGACCAACTTTGAGGGATTCAAAACCTAACCAAACAAACTCAAAACAACTTGAAATTTGAAACATAGGGGTATGGACATTAGATACTTCCAAAGTGGTGAGTGACAAAACCTTTCTGGGTGTGAGATATTCAGATGCAAAGACAACCTCCTGTCACTGTCTAACACTTGGGGTAAAGTGCAGATTTGACACCAACTCAAAACAAGACTTTTCCAAATGGCTTAGAATGACAATTTATCTTAATGGAATAGGTAGACGGGCTGAGTGGAAGGTGTTAGAAACATTGGACACCATGTAGGCCTCATACTGACAGCCGGGTACAATCTCATCAAAAGGGAATTTATGGGGCTTGATTTCTCAAAATTTGAAATGGGACTAAAAATGAAGCATGCAATTTTTTGTCCCAACAAAAAGTAATATGCATACTATAAATGTTTATTGTGTTAGTAATAATTATAATTTGTGGTGTCTCTAATCATGTGATATTTGATTCTTTACTAGCTTCTACATCTCTCATCATTATATATATATATATATATATATATATATATATATATATATATATATATATATATATATATATATATATATATATATATATATATATATATATATATATATATATATATATAACTCTATCACTGCTCTTGTAGTAGGAGTACGAGTAAAAGTTGCTACCCTAATATCATACTTTTACTTGTTTTCTATGTTTAGGAACATCTAACATTATTTTGTCTTTAGAGGTATTATGTGCCTTAGTCAAAGTGTCCTTCAATTCTATCATAACCTTTAAAATTTCCTCTTCCATTTCTTTGTGCACTTCCTCATAATTGCTTCCCATAATAATAATAGTTCCTTTTTATTATTAAGTAGGGGTTCAAGACTACTCCTTTTTCTTCTAAAATTTTATTCATTCTAAACTTCGTAGAGTTTTTTGGCAATATGGTTAGATAAATATCTTGATAGTTATTATTCATGAGAATATGTATTCAACATTTCATTTATGCATTTAGAGTTAGAAAATTGCCTAAGTGTTAGATAGTTTGCAATAGTATAGAGATAGATGTTATGTGTATGGATGAATCATTGAGAGTTAGCTTATGCATAGTTAAGGAAAGCTCTATGACAGTGCCATGATGATGTATGCCAATGTGTAGGTGTGTACAGATAGTATGACACAATTTATAGTTGAATACTAGTATGGGTATTTAATAGAGTAGAACAAAGCATACTAGTAATCAAAGTTGTATGACTTAAGAAATTATTGCTAAGTCTTGATGAGCCAACTATATGGATATTATTCCATAAGTTATTTTATATTATGTCAAGCATGTGAGGACATGAAGGTTGACTGAGAAGAGATTTGCTAATATGCAAGGTATAAGTAAAGATCTTACCTTGTGCGAATAATGTGAAGATAGATATTCGATCTATGTGATATATGAGATATGCAAACTATTGTGTAAGCTTTATGTGATGTGAGATATAATATATGATTAGAAGAAGTTCAAATTAAAATAGTGAGAAATAATTTTATGTATACCTATTCTTGTGAAGAACTGAATTGTATATTTGTATGTTAGGGCAGTGGGCTCTTCTTGCATACATTGTATTTGATCTATCAACTCCTAATAGGGTTGAAATAAATCCTAATAGGGTTGAGGCTTCTAACAAGGCCTAATCCTCTAACAAGGACTCGATACACTATATGTATTTCATAGACTCCTAATAGAGTCAATATCCTTAATAGGATCCTATTGTTTAGTGAATCATCTAGTGGGTATCATCCCAATCAGGGTTTTCTCTTGGCTAGTTTTTTCCTAGTTGAAAAATAATGGTGTTTTGAGTTCTCTATGTGCATGGTTATATTTACCATTCAACATTTTTGGTTTGCTTTTATATGCAAGTAATGAAGTAATTAATAATATTAAATTGTAGGCAAAAGTTTGTATAATACTGATCCCCCTCCTCTCAGTATTATCTATTTGTAATAATTGGTATTAGAGCCTAGTTACTTTGAAGAGGCTTATAAACTTAAGTAAGATGAGATAATGGGTGTTGCACACATTGCATAATATTGTTATATTTCATTATTTTATTTTATTATGTAATGTTGCACCTAGATGGACGTGTAACATGTAAAGATTCTCATGGGATATACTTGATGATTTGTATTGTAACATTGTGATAATATTTCATGTAATTCTTTAATATTGGAAAAAAGAATTAAAATTCCAATATTAAATGTGGGGTCAATGGATTAGGTAGCACACGGTTTATATAATATCACTTGATGGTTTTGTGAAACTTGCTACTATATAAGAAACCACAAGGGTAGTTGTTGTGTCATAAGAGAAGAAGGAAAAAAGGCAAGAGTCAAGTAGGACAAGGCTTGACAAGTTAGCCAAGGGAGCATTTTTGAAGGTTGAAAGAATGGCATGAGATGTGTGGATTCATGCTTATTCACATAGATTGCTTGGTTGTGGCTATGGCTTTGAAGGCTTCCATGATTGTATTGCAATGGTATTTTTGGTGAATAATACATGGTGATGGATGCTTTTGGAGACTAGGTTTTCTGCTCAATGAGAGTTTCCTAGGGTATATCTTGTGTCATAATTTTTGTGGGTATGTTGTCTATTCTCTTGCATGTGGATTTTAATTACATATTTATTTTAATCTATTATGGGTTATGTGGAAACAATTATTTTCTTGCAAGTTTCCCTTACAAGTGGTATCAAAGCTATAGTTTTATTATTGTAACCCTAGATTGAATCCATGATAATGCATGAGAGGATAGAAGAAAGGGCAAGATATATGAATTATTTATTGCCAATTTGAGAGTTTTGGGTTTGCTGTTATGATGCGATGGTGAAATATTTTAGGCATGTGAAATTATTGGTCAAAAGAATTTTTTTGAATATTTCATTTAAATGAGAGTTTGGCAGAGGGGGGGGGGGGGGGGGGAGGGGAGTGGGGTGGGTCTTCCATAAATGACCTCCTAGGTAAAAGCATACCTCACCATTGGATCTGGGTTGACATTTCTATAAATTTTGATATATAATATGCCGTAGTTTGACTATGTTTAGAGGAAATGAAAGAGTTTTTAAAGTTTTACCCCATGATGGCTGTCAAATTTAATCTCATCAAAATTTTTGTCATAAAAAAAATTGTAGTGAAAATGGTAAAATGGTAAAAGGATTGTCTTAGTAAAATGACCATAACTTTCTCTTAAGATATTAGATTTCAGACTTCTTATAGTAATTGGAAAGCTAATTTACAATACTACAACATGGTGTAGGTTTGGTTCTATATTTTGACATTTTTTTAGATTTTAAGAGCCTAAAATTTAGATGTTATTTATTTTGAGCACAAATTAGGGCATAACTTGGGCATACAAAGTCAGATTTTGGACTTCAAGTAGTCAATAGAAAGCTCTTCGAGAGCTCTACACATTGGTTCAAATTTGGTGCAAGTTTGGCATGATTTATTTGGTGATATATTGATCTGAATAGTTTATGGTATATATTGACTATGGTAAGAATGTGAGTTTATGAAATTGTATATTTTTGAGATTTAAGATTTGATGTCATTGTATACTCAGTTCATATTTTAGATTGGTCTCATGGTGATATGGTTGTCAATGTTTAGTTTGGATATGTATGATGACTTGTTAGGTCTACAAGTTGTGCAATGTTGTAAGCAGTCTATAGTTATAAGTTGCATTTATGGCTTGGTTATGGGTTGTCTTTGTCCATTGATATTTTATTATTGTTGCATATTCAAATTGGTGGTTTGGATCTAGGTTGTCTATGCCATTAGTCACATGATTTGTTGATTTTTTCTTCATGTAGAAGGGATGAGATGTTGTTACTAAGTATAGTCATGGTGGAGGATTGTGGTTGACTATTTTATGCTGATAGGTTGGACATATTGAGAGTCAGATGCTTAGTTCATGGATGTGATCATGATGCCATAGATTTTGGCATAACATGATTGGATATACAGGTACATCCTTGATGTCCATTGGCTTGGATTCTTAATTTGGTTATGGTGGTATATCTTCTTGGTTGAGGATCATAGTTATTTGGTTATTTAAGGATCTCATGATGTGCACTTTGAGTTATTTGATGGTTTGATACCTTTGTTTTTTCTCATGGTTAGAGGATGGTTTTTTTTTCTTTTATTTTTAATTTTTTTTTTCATCATGATGTAATGGATAGCTTGGATACACGGTTTAGTGCGAGCTTGTGACAACGATGAGGTGACAATGTAGGATTAGTTCCTAGTTTGGTTTGTATCTTCTTGGTTTGGAGATCTTGGTTTTACTTGGTACTACCACTTTGGTTGTGTGTGTGTGTGTGTATACTTGGAGGATTTTCATGTAGGAGATGGATTTTATGATGCTATAGAAGACTTGGTACCATGTTTGAGTGAGAGTTTTTGGCATTGATACATTTATTGAGTGTTTGCAGATGTTGGAGGTTTTTTTTAGATCCTATTGTTGTAGAAGTGCCTTTTGAAATTTGCATGGTGAACTTGTTATATTCATGGTGTGTGAAGATGGTTAGATCTTAAGGACTCATGAGGTTCTTGGTTATCTTCATGGTTTGTGGAGATGGTTCTTCTTAGTATGTGGAGATGGTTTTCTCTTCATGGTGTTTGGAGATGGTTTCATCTTGAGGACTAATGGGGTTCTTAGTAAAGGTGTGGTCTATTCTTTCATTTGACATGTTATCCTTGGAGTTAGGATGGTTTTATTATTATGTCATGGTATACTCTTGATACATGTTTAGATTTTTTTGACATGTTATAATATGTTCATATGGAGCATGCTATCTCTTTGGTTGAGATAGTTAGATCATGTTTCAAGTTTATTTTTCTGAGGCCATGGTTGAAACTTTGACATTGATCTTGGTTTAGTTTCTTGGTATTGAGTACATTTATCATAAGCTATGTACTTCAAGAAATTGGTATGTTGCATTTGGAGTTGGCATGGATTGATTGGTTACAGGTGCTCATGGATACTTAGAGACGATAGTGATGCTAATTTTTCTTATATTAGAGAATTATTTGTTGGGATGGTTGATGGTTTTAATAGGAGAGTTCGAGGGGAATTCACCTGATATGGACTTGAGAGGAGATTGTTCTTAGATGAGTCTTGGTTGGAGAGTTTGATATCTTGATATCATTCTCCATTCTTGGTCTACTCAACATTTTTTTGCTTGAGAGATATAGCCCATGTTTCTCTCATGTCCATTATATTTATGCTTGTCTTTCACGGATATGCATCTTCAGCTATGGTACACGACTTAGTTTTGGAGGGTTCATTTGAGAGATGGTTTTACATTGGTTATCTCCATTTTCATATGGTGTTATGTTGGTTGAGTTTGGGAGATGGTTTTATATTGGGCATATTCCTTGGATTAGGAATAGTTTATGATTTTTATCTTCTTGTGAGGGGCTTACATCTATGATTAGTTAAATGGTATGGTTTGGGTGTTATTGCAGATTCTTATTGGGGTTTTATGGAGGAGATCATACTTGCACAATTTATGTCTAGAGGTGTGTATAGAAGGACATGATATAGGTTATGATTTGCACGGTTTATCCTTGGTCTTGGTTATCTTCCTAGATGGTTAGTTTTCACTTACATTGGATTTGAGATTTGTTAGAGATTGTGATCATTGGTTTGTGCTCATGTATTTCATATGAGAGATGACATGGTTATTCATTTATCTCTTTCTTTTGTTAGTTATGGAGAGCTTGATAGACTATTGGAGACTTGTTATGAGAGTAGTTCTTTTAGGTTATTGGTTTATGTATCGTGGATGTCCTTGGGACTACATGGATTCATTTCTTTGAGATGTTGTGAGTGGATTGGTTATAGATTTGATATTATCTTTTATAGTGGGAGCTTCTTAATATATATGTGGAAGGTATTTCTCTTAGGGCTTTTGATTGTAGGTTACATATTGGATATGTTGATGATGTGAGATGCACTTGGTATAATTTTGGAGGTATGGATGGTTGGATGGGTTTGACACTTACTGTGGGTGCTATTTCAGCTATGGATATTTTGACAACTATAGATACATGTGATTATTTTTGGATTAGGTTTTTTGTGCTAGGCATTTCAGTTGGTATAGAATTTTAAGATCTTTTAATGCAATAGGTTGGGTGGCTTTCTCTTTGGATGATATCTATGTATGTCTAGTGGCAATGGCATAATAGGAGGTGAGATCATTCATGTTTTAGATGCTGGATACTTTGATTTTGTTGTAGGTACTAGGATGTGGCACTTGGTGTAATTTGATCCATTATGGTGGATGTGCTAGGAGGGATTGTTCCCTTGTTCATTTATGTGGCTATAGATTGATCCTATTCAATGTATACAACAAGTGGGAGATTGTTGAGATAATCGGTGTTGCACATATTGCATAATATTGTTATATTATATTATATTATTTTATTATGTAATGTTGCACCTAAATGGATGTACAAGATGTAAAGATTCTCATGAGATATACTTGATGAGTTGTATTATAAGATTGTGATAATATTTCATGTATTAAAATTTTAATATTAAATGTGGGGTCAATGGTTTAGGTAGTACATGGTTTTAGCACATGGTTTATATAATACCACTTGGTGGTTTTGTGACACTTGTTACGATATAAGAAATCACAAGGGTAGTTGTTGTGTGACAAGAGAAGAAGGGAAAAAGACAAGAGTTGAGTAGGGCAAGGCTTGACAGGTTAGCCAAGGGAGCATTTGTGAAGGTTGAAAGCATGGCATGGGATGCGTGGATTCATGCTTGTTGACATGGATTTCTTGGTTGTGGCTATGGATTTGAAGGCTTCCATGATTGTATTGCAATGGTATTTTTTTTGAATAAGACATGGTGATGGATGCTTTTGGAGGCTGGTTTTCCACTCAATGAGGGTTTCCTAGGGTATATCTTGTGTCACAATTTTTGTGGGTATGTTGTATATTATCTTGCACATGGATTTTAATTACATATTTATTTCAAATCTGTTATGGGTTATGCAAAAATGATTATTTTCTTGCAAGTTTCCCTTACATAAGATCCCTATGAATATGGAATAGTTGAAGAAAAATCTTGAAGAAGCTTTTGAACAGACTTACTGAAGAAATATATAACTTGAAAGATAGGTACGAAGATGCAAATGTTATATTGTAAAATTGAAAGATAAGATTGATGATCTTAAATTTGGTAAAGAATCAATTGTACAGACTAGTGACAATGATGAGGTAAAATATCTCAAGAAAGAAAATGAGATCTTGAAACATGAGTTGAAAATTGTTGAACATAAGTTGAGTCTTAAGTCTAATGATAGTAAAAGTGAGCCTAATATAAAATCTAAGAATGCAAACCTTAGATCCTAGTTGAGTCAAGTGACATTTGAATTAGATTCTATTAAGATAGAACATGTTGAGTTGGAAAAATACAACATTATTGTGAAAGGAGAGTTAACACAAGCTAAGCAACAATTAGAGAAACTTTACACAAGTTCTGAGAAGATTGATGAACAAATATTTCACTAGAGACCCTCTTATGACAAGATAGGTCTTGGATACCTTATTGGAGAAAAATCAACAAATAAAGTTGAGATTAGGAAAGAACTAGATCCTATTGTAGAAACTGATTAGAATATGATTCAGTCATCTAAAGAAGCTGAGATAGTTGGTTTGTTTGAGAAATCTGATAAACCTAAAATACAGAGTGAGTTGATCATCCTAAGAAAGATGATTCACCCAAGGAAGTAGACATGAATTCAGAGGTAGATGTTTCATATGTAATGAATTTGGACATATGAAGAGAGATTGCATAGGAATGTCTTTTAAACCTATTACTAATTTTTGTTGTTATAGTTGCCATGGTTATGGACATAAAGAAATAGAATGTAAGAAAGCTAAATTTGATGCTAATGATGGGAATAGTAGAATGTTTAGGAATACTAACCTTGCAGGTAATGAAAGGGGTAGATTCCAGAGCATATCTAATGATGGTGAGAAACCTAATGTTGAAAGAAAGAAGATTGTATGTTACAAGTGTAACAATCTTAGACACATTGCAAGGAATCATAGAGCACCTAAAAATAAGAATGGAACTAATCAGAGGAGAAGTGCACTTGTATGTCAGTTATGCAATAACTTGGGACACACAACAAGATTCTATACAATGGACTAAATGAACTTTAATAGGAATCCTAATAATAGGAGGAGCAATAACAAAAATGGAAGAAGAAGTGAAAATAAAAGTGATAATAGTCATACAAAAGAAATTAAGGAACATGTTGATGACTTCAAGAAAGCCTTTGTGAAATATTGTGATCTAGGAAGCTCTTTTATTATTTTGAAAGAACAATTCTTTGATGCATCTAAAGGGAAATTGAAGTCACAGATTGTTTGTGAATCAACCTATTTGAATTAAGATATTCTAGTAGAGGCAGAGCATTAGCAAGTTAGAACTTATGTTAGAAAGAGAGTTGGAAGTTGTATAGTTAATTGAAGGTAAAAGACATAGAGAGGAAGCTATGATCAAGTGCACAAGTCTTGTTATGACTGCAATGAATAGGAATTGAGAAATCAAGCTCATTGATAAATAGAGATAGTATTTGAATTTGTGGTAGATACACATTTAATGCCCAATGTGATTTAAAATGATTTAAGGATCACAAACAAGATTGTGTGTACCATTTGTTCATGTGAAGTGTTTTGAGCAAATTGAAGAGCAATTTGACAATGAATTGAAGTGCCAAGAGATGTTTGTGGATCAGAAAGTTGTAAAAGCCCTAAAATACAATTTTAAGGTATTAAATAGAGTTTGAATCAATTTTTAGTGCTTATAAGTACAATTTTCAATGGCTAGTTAGAATGTCTATGATGTGAGTGATAAACCACCATATGTATTTAGGAAACATCCATTTTATTTTCTTTTGGATGACCCATTGGGCACATTTTCACAAGTTCTGGAGAATGTGCTTCATGTTGAGGATATTAGAAGTTATATAAGATTGAGAGCATAAGAGATGAAGATATTCACAAAGATTTGTGAACCATGTGTAAGAATGACCTATCCTTGAAGTTTGAGTATGCACACCTAGATGGCTTGAATCTAGTAAAGTATATGTTTTATATGGAGTTTTATAATCATGATTGGACCTAAATTATTCTAAGTAGGGTACATAAAGATATGTTATGGCCAAGGGTATGCACAAATCATACTCCAATCAAAGAAGGACATAGAGTGCCCTAGATGGGGACCATATGAGGAGAAAATGAGAATAGTTTAGTTACAACTACACAATAAAGAAAGCAAGAAGAAAGTTGAAAGGTGATAGATTCCATCATTAAGGAATCAAGCACAACTAGAGAAGAATTCAATGAAGTCAAAGGAATTGCATTGGAAATTAAAGCAAGTAGATAGACTAAAGTGATTGCAACAAATCCTATTGCTATTGTAGGACCTTCAGAAGGTGTGACAATAACAAAACCATGTGCATAGAACCCCATTGAACCATATATAATAGTTTCACTAGTGAAACTAGTTACAAAAAGAGGTAATCAACCTAAGAAGTAGCCAGAGGTGGAAGCACCAGTTGTGCAGTGAAAGTCAAAGAGACTAGTAAAGGTTAAGTAAGAACCTACACCATCCACCAAGAAAAGGGTCTAGTAGACCACTAGTGGACTAGACAAGAGGAGGAAGACGATGCAAATAAGTGAATCTAAGAGTTCTAAGGATGAAGATGGAGATAGCCTAGTAGTGCAAGATGTACAGGAAGGCAAAAAAATAGCTGGAAAGAGAGCATGGAAACCAAAGGTAGAGAACTTAAATATGAAAATAATTAGTGATGACAATTTTATAAAGTTAAACAAGTATTATAGTTATATTAGAATTTTTCTAGAATTTGATTGAGTCTAAATTTTTTAGCATCAACATTTTAGATCACACACAGTGATCCATCATCAGGATGAAGAGAAACAGAATAGAAAAAATAAGTACCAAACTAGAGGAGACACAGAGATATAAAAAGAGGAGGGATAGGGGGGATGGGGGTTCATGAAGACTAAGAGGGGATCATAAGATAAAAAAGGAAGAAGAAAATGAGTTTGACCTTAAATGAGTTTATTTATTTAGTCTTATTTAATTATATTATTTATGTTATTATTATTATCATTATAATATTGATACATCATATTCATATACATAATGTGTCTATTTTATTATTGTTAATATTCATCATTATTATATGTATGTATATAGGTTTCAAATTTTATCTTCGTATCATCTTTCTTGGTTTTGCATATTCTTTCTAGTTAGGTTTCATTCTTCATCTTATTTCTTGTTCACCTTGTTTTTGTCCTTTAGTTATCAGTCTATATGTTCATTTTTATTTATTTTAAATTAATTTTAATTTTTGAGTTTCTTCTCTTTCATTTAAGGTAAAACTCATTTTCCTCTTCCTTTTTTATCTTATGATCCCCTCTCAGTCTTCATGAACCCCCAACACCCCCCCCTCCTCTTTTTATATCTTTGTGTTTCCTCTAGTCTGCTACTTAGTTTTTCTATTCTCTTGCTCTTCATACTAATGATGGATCACTACGTGTGATTCAAAATGTTGATGCTAAAAAATTTAGACACAATCAAATTCTAGAAAATTCTGATATTGGTAATGGATTGTGGAAATCAGATGACACTAAAGTATTATAGTTTGTATAGTAATATGGATAGAAGCCAGTTAGAAAATGCATGTGTGAGAAACATGATTTTGAGGTATAATAAGTTTGAGAACATTCAAAATAAGATCCTTGAAGACCTACAATAGGATAATAAATAGGAAGAAGAGAGTATTGGAAGAAGATCTAAGTTTAAGGATCACAATGATAAATAAACAGTGTGAAGTTGACTCTAAGGAGGATTCAGACAATATTTTGAAGGGTATTGAGCCCTTGCTGAGGAACAAGAGAAAAAAAATTCTTCTAATGGGAGGAAATTATGAAGATGTAAGGAAGGAAACAGAGGATGCAATTGTGAAATTCATGACCTCAATGCTAGAGGTGAGTGCACAGTTAAAACTTGATAGCCTAGTGTATGTGCAATCTAGTATACCTTCTAGAAATGAGGAAAAGGAAATAGAAACACAACATGCACTTTTACCATCGCATATTATTATGGGTATTGAATCCATGCAAGTGGATATTACACACATAACTATAGATGCAAAGGAGAACCCTTTTGTAGGATATGGAGCAAATATTGTTGGTAATATCAGCAATATAACAACATAATCTAGCTCTAATGATGATGAGGAAGAAGAAAAGAAGAAACATGAGAATGAAAAGAAGATTCAAGAAGAGGAGAAGAAGAAAGAAGAAGATGTTAGATTGTGGTGATTGATCAGGAAAGTACTGTACATACTTCACAAATTCTTTGGGGCTCGGGCATCGCCCCAACATTTTTTTTGGCCCTATTTTATCAAGATTTTGGGTCGACATGTAATTATTAATTATAACTATAAAGTGGTAAAAATTCTTGTATAAAAGGGCTTAGGGTTATGTATTTTTTCAATGTTGTGATGCAAAAATTGGTTCTTGTGGAAATATTGAGTTGTAAGGGATTATTGATTGTAATTAAGTTGTAATCACTGTATTGTGATAATATCAGACTTGCTATTTGGTGGATATAGCCCAAGGATTGGGTGAACCATGTTAAATCTTGGTCTCTTGTGTTCTTTTTTGTGTTATCTATTATTTTCTGATATTGTTTATATTTACATGCAATTGTTATTTTTATTAGTTCTTTAATCCTAACATTTGGTATCAGATCACGAGGTTGTTCTTTCAATTATCCTCTATAGGAAAGTCTCTATTGGTATTAAGTTATGTTTGTCATTAGTGGCAAAACTTATTCATAATTCTTTATGGTTATTGAGTTTATCATTCAGTCTCTAGTGTTTGTTGAGAAATTTAGTGGTTACCAAGTTTCATAGTTCATACCGAGCATTCCAATGGCTACCAAGTGAATTTAGGCAGTGTGAAGTCTAGCAGTTTAGATCGAATAGTTCAGTTCTTACCAAGTAGTTAGTGGTTACTAAGCTTCATAGTATTCATTGAGTCATTAGTTCCTATGATGGGAAGCCAATGTTAACTGAGCAATGGGATGAGCAGTGTTTACCAAGTGTAGCAAGGTAAACATGGTATTCAATTTCAACCAAGTTACACTATATCTACCAAGTCTCCATTGTTCACTGAGTTTGAAGCTATGTTGAGTGACTAGTATGGACCAAGCCTCTACTTCTACTAAATGCATGATGATGCCAAGTAATGCAATAGATGCAAAGTATCATAAGTTCACCTAGTCAGCTTTCAGAACTCAAGTTTCTACATTTGGGCTAACTCAGTAATATTGGTGTTATCTTGTGTTTTGGCCAACCTTGTAATTATGAGAATTGGGGTGGTATATATGTAATGTATTGTATCATACCCAAGAATGAAAAAGTAGTAATGTGTTGAGAAGAGTGAAAGTGAATGTGATGATTAGCATGTGAATGTGAATCAACAGAAGAGCAAAGTATTCAGCAAGGTCAAATTAGGAACAGTCAAGTTTTTATCTATCACAAAGAGGTGATCAACATTTCAAGGATCTAAATTAGAAATTTAATTGTAATTCAAATCTACTATTTCATCATAATAGGTGAATCAGATTCAAATAATTTAATAGGGTAGACTTAACAAACTTTTCTTTAAATCTCTTTACCGAGTGCATACTTCATTATATGTTTGTAAAACCTCTAACAATGTGGACCTAGTAGTCCTAATTGCTCCTAATAGGGTAGATCATTAGAAGTGATCATTGTAAGCATTAATAGGCCAACTTTATACTACAGTATTGAAGTTTTGTGGGTATCATCCCCACCCCAGTTTTACTTTCTATTTGGAAGGTTTCTGGGTCACCAAATATTGTGTTCTAAGTGTTTTGTGCTTTTTAGTAGATTAAATTAAGGGTGAATGGATTATTTTGTTAAGTGCTAAATTTGATAAAAATTTTGAGGTTACTGATTCACCCCTCCCCTCTCAGTAACCTAGCTAGTCTTGATTATTTCCAACAATTGGTATCAGAGCTTTATGGTTCTCAGGATAAAGTTTGATAGCTTGAGCAAAGATCAAGAACAATGGAGATATTTAGACTTGACAAAGTTGTTGACAATGAGAATCTATATTTGGAGATGGCCATAGCTCAAATCAAGGAAGCAAAAGAGCATCTTTTCCAATCCATAAAAAGGAAGGAACTTGCAAAATAGATGAATGACCACTAGTATGTTGAAGAAAAGATTGAAGACTTTTTCCCTTCAAGCAGTTCAGATGAAGAAAATGAGGCAATCAAAGAACTCCTAAAAAAGAATGGCTCCCTGCAAGAAGAGGTAAGAAAATTGAAAAGAGAATAGAAAATTTAGTCAATAAGATTGTGTGAAAATTTGGAACAAAGAAATAAGGCAAGTGAAGACTTGGAGGTAAGAAACAATGAAACTCAAAATCAATCCCTTCAGCAAAAATGTCTTATCAATCAGCTCTCCTATGCAAATGAGGAAATCATGAGTTTGAGATCTAAAAATGAAAGGTTAAGAAATGATTTAAGAATTTAAAGACAAATCAATGAAAGATTGACTAAATTCTGAGAAGCAACTCAATGAAAGAATAATGAAATCTCAAGTAGACATGGATCAATTGAATCAACAAAGTGAGTAGAATCTTTATGAGAAAAAGGGAAAAGTAGGACTTGGATACAAAGAAGAAGGTGAATACTCCAAACAAGGTACTCAAAGGAATCAAAGACCTATTAGCAATCACTTTGGTAAGATAGGTCATACATCAAATAAATGTTGGAGTAATGGAAAGGAAAATTTCAATGGAAAATGCTACAATTGCAGTTAGCATGGTCATAAAGCTAATGAATGCAAGGAGAAACCAAAGTTTGAAGGTAAATGTCACAAATGCAAAAAACAAGTTCACAAGGCATCTGAATGCAGATCTAAATCATTCAATCCAGATGAGAAATTTGTAAAGGCAATATTTGGTTGGGATTATAATACTTGGTGTAAATGTCATTCCTATGGAGAATATGGACACATTGGCATAAATTATGCAAGAAATCACTTTAGAAGAAATGATAATACAATAAGATGTTACACATGCACTGAACTTGGCTGTATAGCTAAGAATTGCATGAATATAGGTAGAGTTGAAGATGAAAAGAAAGATAAAGTTGATAACATCAAGAAGAAAATGAGATAGTAGTGGATTCCCAAATCTATCGAGCAAGCCAATTCAAGTGATGATGGTCATGTCACTCAAGAAGTGGGTGACTCCACCATTTTCAATTAAGTTCTTAAGGAAGAATTGGAACTATATTCTCAGGGTCACATCTTAAATACTTCCAATGGAAGGAAGCAAAAGATCCAAATCAATATTTTAGATACAAAGGGATCACAAAAGGCCAGCATCAATATCCATCGAGAAAGGCTAGATCATATCGAGTGAGGTTAGGAGTAACAAAGTTTTGTTTGATTGTTGAGTTATAATGTTCTACCAAGCAATCTATACAGATAGTGGATGACAACCTGTCAAGCATTATGTCATTATGGATCTCATCAAACCAAGCATTAATGGGAAATTTTCATCAAAAAGGTAGAATTTTAACTTCATTTTCACCATGAATTCAATATATCTAGAGCAAAGCAATTTGCAGAGCATTCAAGCGATCTTGAGCAAAAATTGCAGTGAAGTTTTTCAAGGAGTTATCTCAGTCTATCGAGTAATCATGGCATCCACCAAAAATGATAGCAAGGTAAAGAAAGGATCAGAGATGTGATGTGAGGCATTGAGTGGAAGGCTCCAAACTTCAAATTGGTGCTAGCAATTGTAGAATCACTCGACCCTAATGGAGCTCAGTCACAAATTCCACAAAAGGTACTCCTTATAAATGAGATTTGAACTAATTTCAAATGTGCTGTGCAAGAAATTAGAACCCTAGAAATGAATAGTGCCCTAGGTGAATTATGTGTGGATGAAACTCTTAAGCTTGAGCATAAACATCTAGAGGAGAAAGGCTTGACCCACATTTTGAAATTGGCAAGAAAATTTTAGATAAAATAGATTAGGTATATATTGAGCCTAGTGCATAATGGTCAGTTGTGGTTAGAGCAGCTAGTCTTGATATTGAAGAAAATGATTCACAAAATCACAAGTCTCCTTATGTTCAACAAGGTTAAAGATACCAAAACCCTAGGTCAGGATGAGCTACTTAAGAAAACCATAACCGAATGGGATGATATAGGATTAAATATTAGTAATGTATCTAATGTGGAACTCAAGTTTGACATTCATATCATTGTACATAAGATATACAACTCTAGTCAACTGAATAGTGTGTCATGTGAGGCTCTTGACCTAGCATACAAAGTTGTTAAGAAGAATTTGGAATATGATTTAGTAGAATTAATGTTGAAATAGATAAATAAGAACATGGAAAGAATTAGAACCTCAAAGAATAACCCATGTAAATTCGGTTCTTTATTGACTTGTTTGTTCTTTTATGTTCAAAATTTTTTCCCTTCCAAAGGAATAGTGGTATGGAGAAAGGACACTCTAGTTTTGTACCGAATTAATGAGTTTATTGTAGAAACGGGTGAGAATTTTGATAGTACAATGGACAATTATTTTGAATCATTTAAGGAAAACATGAATAACAAGTTTTGAATTCCACCAAAATTAGTTGAAGACTACAAGGATGATGTCTATTTCATGGTTGACTATGACAAGGCATACATTTAGGTAGTAAGGCCTAGAATAGTATGGGTGAAACCTCTTCCTTATGAGGTTAATATTGATGAAACAAAGGAGATAATTAAAGCCCTAGTGAATGAGCCTGTAGATCCAAAGGTACCTATCTTTGGAACATATGATGAAGCCAAAGCCAGAATAGAGCTAGAAATTAAGCTTCCACAAGCACTGAATAAAGGTAAGAGGAGGATTTCAAAATTGAAAACAAAAAGTGCCCCACTTATGCTTACTGAGGGCAAAGGTGAAGATGAAGAATTTGAGGATAAAGAACATGAATCAGAAAAGGAGGAAGAGCTTGTAAGAAAGAAAGGCAAGGTGATTATCATCAAGCCACCCAAGGCCTCTACAACTGTATTTACCAAAAGATCCAAGAAGAAAGGAGGCAGTGAAGTTGTATTTAGTAAGCCCCCTCTCACCTTCCAAGAAAAATTGAAGCAATTAGAAGAAGGTGCTAGTATAACAAATTTCAAAGCTTTAAAGTATGAAACCATAACCGATGTAGAAAAGATGCAGATTAAGGAGCTAGTACCGACAAAGATGGGAAAATGGAAATATTCCCCTGATCAAACTGCCCCTAAAATTTCCAATGAGTTATTAGCAAGGTTAAAGCCTAGATGGGAATCAATTATGGAGACAAACAAGGATATATGTGAACAATATTTGAGATAGTTGTTACCAAGTCTTACCAATGCTGAGGTTAAGGAAGCAATGAAGAAAAATGAATATAAGATGATGATCATATTTCATACTTATTTAATTTTGGTGAAAGATATTGAGCATGTAAATAAGGATGCTACATCCACATGAAAAAATGTTTATCATATCCACAAGACAAGTGAGGATCTAGTGGAAATAAATGATGATGATAGTGACAAGGATGAAGATAATGAGGAAGACAATACTCCTTGTGTCACTATAGATGCTAAGGAATATCAAGAATTGATAAAGGATGGTGAAGAAAAGAAAGAGGAAGAAGTTGAAGAGGAAGATAGGGAAGAAGAAGAAGAGAGTGATCTAGTTAGGATAGCTGCAAAAGTTATAGCCTCCCTTCCTCACTCTCTAGTAAAAAAAACCACATCATCAGGCATGGAGACAACTTCAACAAGTGTGATTGTGACCACAATAGATACATTATATGCCCAATCACTCTTTTCTCCCTCTCAACTCTAGGTATCTCTAATGGAAGTGTCTAACACTTCATCTATCAAGCTACAACCCTCCTCTTCTTCAGCTCCCAAGTTAGGAACATTAGTAGTAAGTGTAGCATCCAGTTCTACAATTTTTTCTACTTCAATTTTGCATGCTCCTGTAAGTGCTTCATTTGTAAATATATTTATCAGTATTCCTCCTGCAAGTACATCAATTTTTGATTCTTTTAGCACTTTAGTTAGCATTCCTTCAGTAGGCACCGTACAAGTTTTCACTATAAGACCTACTATTTCTACCATTATTTTTGTTTCAAAGTCCAAAGCAGTAATGTTAGAAGTTGAACCAAGGACATCACTTAAACTTTTGATTATTGGAAAATAAATTAAAGAAGATATTGATCTGGAAAAAGAAATTGAGATATCCAAGTTGGATTTTGATAATACTACTGTGGAACAAATGAGATTGGTCAGCCAACTTCTTGAATAGAAGGCCAGATAGGAGCAGTTAAGAGAAGAAAGAGATAGAGAATTAAAAATCATAGAGAGTGCAAAGAATATCTTGACAAAGGCTATAGGTGCTGATGTTGATTCATCTCAACACATTTTGTTACAGTTAGAAGAAGGAGTAAATAAATTCAATGAGGAATCTATTGGCCAAGAAAAGTTGATAGAAAAAGATGAGAAAAAGTTTGACAATAACATGCTTGAGCACATTGCTTAGCATATTGCTATTCATTAGGTAGAGCTTTCCTCAATTTTGGCTAATCTTGAAAATTCTTTCACAAATGTAACATCTCTTTTTGCCAAGCTATGTGATGTTACCAAGTATACAAACAAAATAAAATGAAAATTGAATAAAATTGATGAGGATCTAAAAGATAGTGCTCAAAAGTTGTAGCTTGACCCTAGTTCAAGCTTTGTACATCACATGAGGGTTAGATTCCTATCAGACATGTAGGCAAAATTATTGAGAGAGGAAGCAAGGATCTAGTCTACACTTATAGCCATACAAAACATGATCCTTCCAATCATAATTACAATGTAGAAGCACAATGCTTATTCAAAAAAATTGATCCATGATAAAAATTTTTCTATTGTAGATCATATGATTGAACTCTTAGTAGAAGTCCAAGTGGTGCTTCAAACATGCAAAATTTTGCAAGAAAACTGGGATAAGACATTAGCTCTTATTCTTAAGGTACATTATGAGTTTCTCTCACATTTTAGAGTATCTGTATAAGTATGTTGTGTATAAATCTTTGGCATTATTGTCAAAAAGGGGGAGAGACATATGCACAAAATAAAAGTAGGAGAGAATTGTGCATAATAATAAAGATGGAGAAATTAAGAAGAGGAAATACTTGTACATACACTTAGTATGATATTATGCTTGATAAAATATGTACATTGTATGGGGGAGATATGTGCAAATGCATTACAATGACAAATTTTGAAAAATTAAAAAATCAACATGACACTGTACATACATTTTGGCTAATAAGTGTTTTTGTCACTAGTGCCAAAGGGGGAGATTGTTGGCATTAAGTTATGTTTATCATTAATGACAAAACTTATTCATAATTATGTATAGTTATCAAGTTCATCATTCAGTCTCCAATGTTTACTGAGCAATTTGGTGGTTACCAGGTTTCACAGTTCATACCAAGCATTCCAGTGGCTACCAAGTGAATTTAGGCAGTACAAAGTCTAGCAGTTTAGATCGAGTAGTTTAGTTCTTACCAAGTAGTTATTGGTTACTGAGCTTCATAGTATTTAACAAGTCATTAGTTCTTGTGATGTGAAGCCACTGTTAACTAAGTAATGGGATGAGTAGTGTTTACCAAGTGCAAGCAAGGTAAACATGGTATTTAGTTTTTATCGAGTTATACTATATCTACCAAGTCTTCATTCACCGAGTTTGAAGCTATGTTGAGTGATTAGTATGGACTAAGCCTCTACTTCTATCGAATGCATGATGATGCTAAGTAATGCAGTGGATGCCGAGTATCATAAGTTTACATAGTCAACTCTTAGAACCCAAGTTTCTACATTTGGGCTGACTCAATAATATTAGTATTATCTTGTGTTTTTGCTGACCTTGTAATTATGAGAATTGGGATAGTATATATGTAATGTATTGTATTATACCCAAGAATGAAAAAGTAGTAATGTTTTCAGAAGAGTGAAAGTGAATGTGATGATCAACATGTGAATGTGAATCAATAGAAGAGAAAAGTATTCAGCAAGGTTAAATAAGGAATAGTCAAGTTTTTATCTATCACAAAGAGGTGATCAGAATTTCAAGGATCTAAATCAGAAATTTAGTTATAAGTCAAATCCACTGTTTCATCGTAATAGGTGAATTAGATTAAAATCCTTTAACAGGGTAGATTTAACAGTCTTTTCTTTAAATCTCTTTACCTAGTACATACTTCATTGTATGTTTTTAAAACTTCTAACAAGGCAGACCTAGTAGTCCTAATTGCTCCTAATAGGGTAGATCATTAGAAGTGATCATTGTAAGCCTTAATAGGCCAACTTTATACTGCAATATTGAAGTTTTATGGGTATCACCCCCACCCTAGTTTTACTTTCTATTTGGAAGGTTTCTAGGTCACCAAATATTGTGTTCAAAGTGTTTTGTGCTTTTTAGTAGATTAAATTAAGGGTGAATGGATTATGTTGTTAAGTGCTAAATTTGATAAAAGTTTTGAGGTTATTGATTCACCCATCCCCTCTCAGTAACCTAGCTTGTCTTGATTATTTCCAATAGTCTCATAGTTGAGTGGGAGTCTCATGGTTGAGTGGGAGCAATAATAGACAAGGGTAAGCTAAGGATTGACAAGTGTAATGGGCAAAACTTTTAGTTATGAAAGATGCAAATAGAAGAATATCTTTATCAGAAGGATTTATGGAAGCTATTTGAAGGAAAAACCGAGAATCAGGGATCTATGTCAAATGATGATTGGGATCTTTTGGATAGAAAGGCACTTGGAAGCATTTGATTATGCTTGGCACCATTGGTGGCATTTGATATTACAAAAGCGAAGACAATAGAACAGTTTATGCAAACCCTAGAAAAATTGTATGAAAAATTGTTCACTTCAAACAAGGTATTTCTCATGAAGTGTTTATTTAATATGAAAATAATAGAAGGTGGATCTATTGTAGACTATTTAAATGATTTTAATACTATTACTAGTTAACTATTTTTTGTGGGTATCAATTTTGATGAAGAAATTAGGGATCTCTTAATTTTGTGTTCTTTGCTTGAAAGTTGGAATGGCTTGGTAATGGATGTGAATAATTTTGTTCTTGGATCTAGTACCCTAAAATATGATGATTTGATCAGTGTTATTTTGAGTGAGAAAACTCATAGGAAAACTCCAACAGGATCTACATCAGGAAGTGCTTTGAACACACAAATTCAAGGCAAAATGACTAAGAGAGGAAGTAATTCTAGAAATTGTGGGAAATCAAGAGGAAAGTCAAAGGGGAGGAAGTCTCAATTGAGAGTACCGAATGACTATTGTTATTGTGGAAAAACCAAGGTGTAAAAAGAAATATTGTTGGACTCAAAAGAAAAATGAAGGAGATAAACTAGATAGAGGCAAGGAGGCAAATGTTGTAAGTAAAAAATCTAAAGAGGATGCTTTTCTTATATCTTTAAAAAGTGTTGATGATGCAGGAGCATCCAGAGGTATAAGGGAAATCCTGTTTCACCCAAAAAATGTACTTAGACTTAGTTTCTATTTCATGTGTTTTCATTTTTGGACACCCATTTGGGTCAAATAAAGGTTTCAACTTTCACAGTTCCACTATCAGTGTGCTAGTAAATCTTAAAAAAATAGGAGTATGTAATTGGGCTATCATTTTGGTAAACTAGAAGGTGTGAACTGGCAAGATGAATGGAATTGTGATTTAGAGCATTCTAGAAAAAGAATCAAGTCAAAAGGCCCCATGGTTTGAAAGTTATTGCAGTTTTTTTAGTTTTGGAGACCTCCTAAGAATGCTTCAAAGTCAGGTTAGGGGCATTAAATGACCTTGAAAAGGGCTAAAAAAATGGGGGACAAGTGAAGATTTTCCATAGGGCTATAGATCACTTCGAGAGCTATCCAAAAATGTAAACGGTTTGTCAATCGGAGCTACGGTTCAAAAGTTATGCCTCCCAAAAGTTCGGTTACCGTTTCTGGATTCTTCTAAGTTTGCACCGACTTCTAATGCAGCTTCTGGAGCCTTCTATTTGGTCGGTGGATGCCTACTAGCACTTTTTAGAATGTATTCCTAGTCCTTAACCCTTTGGGGTCTATTTAAGGAGATTCCTAGCATTGTAAAAAGTAGTTCGGAGTGGAGTTTGAGAGGGGGTACTGAAAGGAGAAATTATCTCCACATTTATGCTATTTTAAGCCCTTAGGGCATGTTTTGAAGTTTATTTTCTCTGTACTAAATGTACTAGATTATTTTTCAGCTAATACAATTTCCTTTTTCTATTGTGTCCATTATGTTCTTGGGTTGTGTCCCCATCAAGTGGTATCAGAGCTGGTTTTCCTGAGTGTGTAGATAGAGCGCTGACTGTGAGGCAGTTTGCACCAGGACTGTGTGGTTGTGGAATTGAGTTAAGAAGATGCCTCCATGAAGAGAGCATGGCATAAGGGCCAAAGCTATTAATCTTGAGGAGGTTAGAGCCCTCCAAAGGCAGGTACAAGCATTGTAGGAGGAGCTCCATAGAGGAGCAACTGTGGCCGCAGGTGATGAAAGTGAAGATGACAATGAAGAAGATGAAATTGGACCAGAAGGGGAATTTGATGGGGAAGTTCTGAATCATGCAGAGGAAAGGCTTTTTAGGGCCATTACTAAGTTTGGGAAAAGACCTACAATTGAAGTGGGTGTATTTTCAAGAAATCTAAAACCAGATGAGTTGATCGATTGGATCAATGAACTGGAAGAATACTTTGAGTATGAGGATATCAGGGACCCAGATAGGGTTAAGTTTGCAAAGGCCAAACTGAAATTCCATGCCAAAATCTGGTGGCAAGAGGTTCAATTGGAAAGAAATAGAAGAGGAAAGGAGAAGATCACAAGATGGGATCGCATGGTGGACAAATTGAAGAAGCAGTTCATTCCTGTGGACTACGAGCTTGATTTTTTTAAGAAGATGCATGGGTTAAAGCAAGCAGGAAGATCAGTCCAAGAATATAAAGAGGAATTTTATCGACTCTTGATTAGAGCGGGGCATGCAGAAGCAAATAAGGAGAAGGTTGCTCATTATATCAGTGGGTTGCGACCTAGCATCCAGGAGGAATTAAGTCTGTTAAGAATAACCAACGTTGAAGAGGCATACCAGTTTGTCCTATGAGTTGAAGAGAAGCTGAATAAAAGGTTTGAAGGAAGACAAAGAGGGTGCAGTCAAGGAGGAAGGGGAAGCGTTAGATCATCTGGAGGCCGCAATGAAACCCAAAAGAAAAATGAAGATGTGGGTACTAGCAGGAACTAGAGGAATGAGGGTTTCAACCGCTCCCATGATTAAGACTTTGGAAATCAGAGAGGAAGAGGTACAAGATGCGGACAAGGAAGAGGAGGCTTCCATGGTACCTGTTTCCATTGCAATGAAGAAGGTCATCATGCCTTTGAATGCCCTCAATGAAAAGGAAGGACATATAGGAGAGCTGAGGGCCAAGCTAGGGTTGCTCATGTGGATGAGGATGCACAATCATCACATTCAAAGGATGCAGAAAGAGGAGAGACCTTGGTAAATGAAAGAGTCCTACTAAGTGGTGATATTGAACCAGGACAATGGAGGAGTTTGTTCCATACCAGATGCAAGTGTGAGGATAAATGTTGTGATGTGATCATTGATGGTGGTAGCATTGATAACTTGGTATCAGAAGAGATGGTCTCTAAGCTGAAGCTCAAGAGGGAGAAACATCCCTAGCCCTATCAGATCGCTTGGGTAAAAGATGATCATAAGGTCCTGGTAAGTGAACAATGTTTAGTGAAATTCAAAATTGGGAGTTACCATGATGAAGTTCTCTGTGATGTTATTTTGATGGATGTTTGCCATCTATTGTTGGGTAGACCATGGCAATTTGATAGACATGCAGTACATGATGGACATGCAAACACATACTCTCTGACAAAGGATGGAGTTCACCACAAATTGAAACCCATGAAAAAGGAAGGTGAAAAGGTATGTAGCAGTGCTAGGATTTGTCTTGTTGCTAGAAGGATGTTTTTAGATGGCATCAAACATCAGCATATGTGCTATGCTTTGGTTCCTAGGAAAGATAAAGAAGGTAGTAGTGAAATACCACTCGAAGTTTTAGATTTACTAGGGGAATTTGGAGATATTATCTTTGATAATGTTCCAGATGGATTGCCACCAGTAAGGCAAATCAATCATCAGATAGATCTAATTCCAGGAGCTAGTTTTCCTAACAAGGCTACTCACAGGATGACTCCTACTGAAATAGAGGAGCTAAATAGATAGGTTCAGGAGCTGTTGAGGAAGGGCTTGATTCGAGACAGGCTGAGTCCATGTGCAGTATCTGTAGTACTCGCACCAAAGAAGGATGGAGAGTGGAGGATGTGTACAGATTCTCGAGCTATAAATAGGATAACCATCAAGTACCAGTTTCCTTTGCCAAGGATGGATGATCTTATGGATTGCTTGAGTGGAGCTCAGTACTTCACAAAGATAGATCTCAAGAGTGGCTATCATTAGATACAAATTTGAGAAGGAGATGAGTGGAAAACAACCTTCAAGACCAAGGAGGGTCTTTATGAGTGGTTAGTCATACCCTTTGGATTGACAAATGCCCCAAGCACCTTCATGCGGCTCATGAATGAGGTACTTAAGAAGTTCTTGGGAAAATTTGTTATTGTCTATTTGGATGATATTTTAATTTTCAGCAAGACTTTGGAAGAACATTTACTGCATATTCGTAGTGTCCTTGAAAGGCTAAGGGAAGAGAAACTGTTAATTAATCTGAAGAAGTGTATCTTTGCAAAAAGGGAGTTAGTCTATTTTGGGTTTGTTATATCACCCAAAAGGTCTCAAAATGGATCTAGAGAAGGTAAAAGCCATCTTGGAATGGCCTACTCCAAGGTCTTCTACTGAGGTAAGATCATTTCATGGTCTGGTTTGTTTTTATAGGAAGTTTATTAAGAATTTCAGTGGCATATGTGCACCCCTAACTGATACAATAAGAGGGGATAGAAAGAGTTCAAATGGACTGCAGCAGCTGCGAGAAGTTTTGAATTGCTAAAGAAGAAGGTGAAAGAACAGCCTGTGTTGGCACTTCCAAATTTTAGAAAGGTTTTCCAGGTGGATTGTGATGCCAATGGCAGTGCTATTGGGGCTATATTAAGCCAAGAAGGTAAGCCTATTGCATATTGTAGTGAAAAATTGAATGATGCAAAGAAGAAGTATTCTATTTATGATCAAGAGTTCTATGCAATAGTTCAAGCCTTAAAGAAATGGAGGCATTATTTATTGCCAAAGGAATTTGTTTTGTATACTGATCATCAGGCATTATAGTACCTAAATAGCCAAGGTAAATTGAATCAGAGGCATATGAAGTGGGTAGAGTTCTTGCAGAGTTATACATTTGTGTTCAAGCATAGAAGTGGAAAATCCAATAGGGTTGCAGATGCACTAAGTAGGAGACAGTTTTTGCTTATAGTAATGCAGTTTGAAGTAGTTGGGTTTGATGAACTGAAGAATTTGTACCCTAAGGATCCTAATTTTGCTGAAGCATGGAAAGCTTGTAAAGAACCTGTTGCTGTAGATAGAACCAAGTGGTTGGACTATTTGATTCAGGATGGCATGTTGTTCAAGGGTAGTCAATTGTGCATTCCAAGGAGCTCCATGAGGGAAAATCTGATTAAGGACAAACACAGTGGAGGGATGGCAGGACATTTTGGTCGAGATCAGACCATTTCTATTCTTAGAGAACATTATTTTTGGCCTCAAATCTCACAGGATGTGAAGAAGTTTGTACAGAGTTGCCAGGTTTGTCAAGTTGCCAAGGGGTTTAGTCACAATACTGGCCTATATCAGCCATTGCCTATTCCATCAAGGCCATGGGAGGACATAAGTATGGATTTTGTTCTTGGATTTCCAAGGACACAAAGGGGTAATGACTTAGTATTCATGTTGGTTGATAGGTTCTCCAAAATGGCACATTTCATTCCATGCCACAAAACTCATGATGCTGTCCATATTGCAGACTTGTTTTTCAAAGAGGTGGTAAGACTACATGGTCTTCCAAGGAGTATAGTTTCTGATAGAGATACTAAATTTGTGGGGTATTTTTGGAGGACATTGTGGAAAAAGTTGAGAACAGACTTGAAATTTAGTTCCACGGATCACCCACAAACTGACAGCCAAACAGAAGTCTGGGAAATTTGCTGAGATGTTTAGTTGGGGATAAGCCCAAGGGATGGGACTTGATTCTACCACAAGTAGAGTTTTCTTACAATAACTCTATAAATAGGAGTACTAGAAAATCATCATTCCAAATTGTATATGGGAATAGCCCAAGGACTACACCAGAATTGAGGAAGATAGAGCAAGGGGAGAGGACAAGTGCTGAAGCGGAAGAATTTGCTAAACATATCAAGCGTCTACATGAGGAGGTTCAGGCACACATTACCAAGATGAGTCAAGAGTTTAAAGCTAGGGCTAATCAAAGGAGAAGACATAAGGAATTCCAAGTAGGGGATCTGGTCATGGTGCACTTACAAAAAGAAATATTTCCAACCGATACTTACAACAAGCTAAAAATGAAGAAATTTGGCCCCTGCAAAATTTTGAAGAAACATGACTCAGGAAATGCATATGAGGTGGAGCTCCCAGATGGTATTTACATTTCTCCCATTTTCAACATTGCAGATTTAACAGAGTATCATGATGATGGTGCAGATGAGGAGCTGGTGTTAGAGCCATGTTCAATTCTTACTTCTAAGAAGGAGGAGATAGAAGACATTCTAGATCATCGTGTGGGTAGGAGTACCAGAAACAAGTAGTATGAAGAGTATTTGGTCAAATGGAAAGGACAACTGATCGAGGACTCAACTTGGATTTCAGCAGCTGAGGTTTCCCATTTGGGATTTCCTCTACCATTCATAAAGTGACAGGGTCACTTTTCAATCTACCCTGGGTGTCTGATGCAGGAGCATCTAGAGGTATAAGGGCAATCCTATGTCACCCAAAAAATGTACTTAGACTGAGTTTTTGTTTCATGTGTTTTCATTTTTGGACACCCATTTGGGTCAAATAAAGGTTCCAACTCTCACAGTTCCACTATCAGTGTGCTAGTAAATCCCAAAAAAATAGGAGTATGTAATTAGGTCATCATTTTGATAAACTAGAAGGTGTGAATTGGCCAGATGAATGTAATTGTGATTTAGAGCATTCCAGAAAAAGAATCAGGTCAAAAGGCCCCACGGTTTGAAAGTTATTGCAGTTTTTCAGGTTTTGGAGATCTCCTAAGAATGCTTCAAAGTCAGGTTAGGGGCATTAAATGACCTCAAAAAAGGCTAAAAAATGGGAGATGAGTGAAGCTCATCCATAGGGCTATAGAGCGCTTCAAGAGCTATTTGGAAATGTAAACGGTTCGTCAATCAGAGCTACGGTTCAAAAGTTATGGCTCCCGAAAGTTCGATTACCGTTTTTGGATTCTTCTAGATTTGCGTCGACTTCTAATGCAACTTCTGGAGCCTTCTATTTGGTGGGTGGATGCCTACTAGCACTTTCTATAATGTATTCCTAGTCCTTAACCCTCCAGGTTCTATTTAAGGAGATTCTTGGCATGTAAAAAGTAGTTCGGAGTGGAGTTTGAGAGGGGGTACTGAAAAGAGAAATTATCTCCACATTTATGCTATTGTAAGCCCTTAGGGCATGTTTTGATGTTTATTTTCTCTGTACTGAATGTACTAGCTTATTTTTTAGCTAATACAATTTCCCTTTTCTATTGTGTCCATTCTGTTCTTGGGTTGTGTCCCCATCAGTTGACAATTCATGGGTTTTAGATTCTGGTGCTTCATTTCATGCTACACCTCATAGAGCTTATTTCATTGACTATGTCCAAAGGGATTTTGGACTTGTTTATTTGTGGGATAATGAAACTTGTTAGATTGTTGGAAAGGGAAAAGTTAAAATTAAGTTACAATATGGAAATCATTGGCTACTACATGATGTAAGACATATTCTAAGTTTGAGTAGGAACTTAATTACATCAGGTAAACTCGGTGATGAGGGTTGTGTAGTTATTTTTAATGATAAAAATTGGAAGGTTTCAAAAGGTTCCCTTCTAGTAGAAAAAGGTGTGAAAGTAGGCATCTTATACCTTTGTACAGGTCATATTGTTCCTTCTATTTTTATTTTTTTAGAGAAAAATGAATGTTCAAGAATAATTTCTATAGTTAAGTAGGGAGAACAAATAGCTGCTATAAATTTTGATATAGTGTTGTGGCATAATAGACTTGGCCACATGAGTGAGAAAGGTATGAAAGTACTTCATTCAAAGAAAGTTTTACTAGATTTGAAATGTGTTGATATGGATTTTAATAAAAGTTGTGTGTATGGGAAACAAAAGAGAGTGAGTTTTGTAAAGACTGGTAAGGAAAACAAAAAGGAGAAATTAGAGCTTGTGCATACAGATGTATGGGGACTAATTTAGGTATCTTCCCTTGGTGGCTCTCATTATTATGTTACATTCATTGATGATGGAATTAGAAAATTATGGATTTATTTTCTTATATAGAAAGTTGATGTATTTCAAATTTTTAAGAAATAGAAATGCTTTGTTGAAAATAAGACTGGTAAGAAATTAAAATGTCTTAGATCTGATAATGGTGGTGAGTATTACAGTCATGAAATTGAAGATTATTGCTCCACTAATGGTATTCATAGACAAAAAAATAAATTCTAAGGACTCCATAGGAAAAAGGAGTGGTTGAAGACATGAACATGACTATAATGGAGAGTACAATAAGTACGAGGTTGCATGCTGGATTTCCCTTACACATGTGGGTGGAGGCTGACAATACTTCTATATATTTGATTAATAGAGGTCCCTCTACTCCTTTGGGTTGTGGTAATCTAGAGGAAGCATGGATTGGTAAGAAGGTGAGTTATTCTTTTCTCAAAACCTTCAGTTTTAAAGTATTTTTTCACATATATTTTGAAAATAGTACCAAGCTAGAAGCTAAGTCAAATAAATGTGTATTTATTGGATATGGAATTAATTAATTTGGTTTTATGCTTTCAAATTTTGAAAATCATAAAATTTTAAGCAGCAAGGATGTCATATTCAATGAGAAAGTGTTGTACAAAGATCTGTTACAACAACATGAGAAGAAAGAAGATGATCATGTAATGCTAGATGATACTCCAAAATATGATGTTCTAGCCATTCTTCATACTATGCAAAAATTGAAACAAAAAATACCACACACACCAGTGGATGTTAGATGGTCAACAAGAAAAATTAGATCTCCATAAAGATTTTATCCCTCTTTGTATTCTATTTTATTAATAGATGCTGGTGAAACCTAAATGTTATGATGAAGTTGTGTATGTGGATACTAAGATTCAGTGGGAATCTGCAATGAAAGATGAAATTGACTCTTTATTGAAAAATAAAACATGAGATTTATGTTAGTTCCCTATAGGTAAAAGGGATTTACAGAATAAGCGGATTTACAAGTTAAAAGAAGAGGATGGAGGCAAGAAAATATTTAAAGCCAAGTTAGTTGTAAAAGGATTTGCATAGAAAATAGGTATTGATTTTGATGAGATATTTTTTTTTCCTATTATTAAGATGACTTCTATCAATACTATTTTAAGTGTTGTGGCTACTGAAGATTTGCATTTAGAGCAACTTGATGTTAAAACAATCTTCCTTCATGGTGATTTGGATGAAGAGATATATATGGCTCAGCCACAAGGATTTGAGGTCAAAGGTAAGGAGAACTTAGTGTGCAAATTGAAGAAACGTTTATATGGCTTGAAGCAAACACATCGACAATGGTATCTGAAATTTAATAGTTCTATGCATAAGCATGGATATAGTAGGTGTCATTTAGATCATTGTGTTTACTTTAAGAGGTTGGATAATGGTAGCTACATTATTTTATGTTTATATGTTGATGATATGCTTGTAGCTGGGTCTAACAAACATCAAATTAAGGGGCTAAAATGTGAGTTAGAACATGCATTTACTATGAAGGATTTGAGGGTAGAAAAACAAATCTTTGGTATGAATATTTGTAGAGATAGGAAGAATAGGAAATTGACACTATCTTAGGTTGATTATGTCGAGAAGTTGTTGCAACATTTCTCTATGGAGAATGCTAAAGTTGTTAGCACACCTTTACCTAGTCATTTGATGTTGACTAAGGAGATGTGTCCCAAGAAACAAGAAGAGGAGGATAAGATGTCCAAGGTACCCTATGCTTTAGCTATAAGAAGCTTGATGTATGCTATGGTATGTACAAGGCTAGACATTGCACATGTAGTGGGAGTCATTAGTAGGTATATGAGTCATTCAAGAATTGAGCATTGGAATGTAGTCAAATAAATTCTCAAATATTTGAGAGGAACATCCAATAAGTGTTTACACTTTGGGGGATCTACTATTGATTTATAGGGCTATGTTGACTCAAATTTGGTAGAAGATATTAATACTAGGTAGAGTACTATAGGTTATGTCTTTACTATTGGTAGGGCAGTTGTGAGCTAGGTTTCTAGGTTACAGAAGGTTAATTCTTTATCCACTATAGAGGTAGAGTATATTGTTGCTATAGAGGCAAAAAAGGAGATGATATGGCTTCAATTCTTTTTGGAAGAATCAGAACACCCTCAGAAGGATAATTATTTATTTATAGATAGTTAGAGTCCCATTCATCTTGCGAAGAATTCTACTTTGCATTCAAAGACCAAACACATATAGTTGCGGTACCATCTCATTCGGTTAGTTTTGGATGATGGAAAGTTAAAGCTAGACACAATACATATAGATGAAAATACATTGGATATGTTTATGAAGATAGTGACAAGGGAGAATTTGAATTCCTCTTCAGCTTTGATTGGTCTTCTAGATTGAACATGAATAAAAGAACAATACAGTCTAGGGTGGTTTGATCCAATGGGAGCCTCATGGAGTAATGACTTAGCTACAAGATTAGTTCCCAAGTGAAAGATTGTTGTTTAGTGTCAAGCTTGATTAGTTTCCAAGTGGGAGATTGTTAGATAGTGGTGACTAATCAATATTTTGGGCCAACATGTAATTATTAATTATAATCCTAAAGTGGTAAAAATACTTGTATAAAAGGGCTTAAGGTTAGGCATTGTTTTAGTTTTGTAATATAAAAATTGGTTCTTGTAGTGGTATTGAGTTGTAAGGGATTACATATTGTAATCTGGTTGTAATTACTGGATTGTATAATATCAGACTTACTGTTTGGTGGACATAGCCCAGGGATTGGGTGAACTACATTAAACCTTGGTGGCTTGTGTTCTTGTGATCTATTATTTTTTGATATTGTTTATATTTGCATGAAATTTTTATTTCTATCTGTGGTTTAATCCTAATAGAAGAGAAGAAGAAAGAAACACAAAGGATAATAGAGGAAAAGAGGATAAAGAAAAAAAGAAAAAGGAAGAGGAAGAGAAGAAAAAGAAACTAGAAGAGGAAAAATGAAAGCAAAAGGAAGAAGAAGAAAAGAGAAATAAAGAGGAAGAAAAGAAGAAGAAAAAAGAGGAAGAAAAGAAGAAGAAAGAAGAGGAAGATGCAAGGAGAGAGGCAGAAAGATTGACTAAAGAGAAGAAGAAAGTTAAGAAAGAGAAGAAGAAGGAATAATAGAAGGTAGTTACTCTTATGCCCATACTAACTCGAGTAGTAGCAATAACAATAATAGTATCTATACCATTAGATGATAAAGATCACCAAGGATTAATGAGCCCAGTGACCAAGTTATTTCAAAAGAATAAATTAGTAAAGTCTTTGGAGAAGACACTAACTAAAGTCTTGGACATAATTGTCATGCCCTAATTTTAACAAGGTAAAACACAACTATATATATATTTTAAAAATAAAATAAAAATATTTTAAGCATATATATGTAGTACACATATCTTGTCTTAATTTCTAACAATATCATATTTAATATTAAAATTTAAATCTATTACATTTGAATTCATTGTGCTAGATTGATCAAATCAAAATATATGAAAATCAAATATCTTATATGTGTTATCCTTGACTTCTCAATAGCTATGTGCAATTAAAAATAATCAAGAAAATTTACATTAATCATGACCTACTAATTTCTAGATCAAATTAAAATCAAAATATAATAAAACTCACTTACTAATTCATACTACACAATAGCCTGTACTATAATAGCACCCTCCAAAACTCATAAATCATAACCTTAATATTATTATTTTATAAATATTAAATTAGTGATATATATATATATAACATACACCTAAAATAATACAATCTACATTTGATACATACATTTTCAAGAAACAATAACTATCCCATAATATTCCCTCATCTTAATGGACATCTAATAATTAATAAATAAAAGAACTTCTTTCTATTTTATTTTATTTATCAAAATACCACTCAACATTCCCCACCCCTAAATCTACATCCACTCCTCGCAAGACACTTGTCCCACTTCAACTACCTCATAACTTCTTCCTATACCATGTGAAATTTTCTCTAAACTCTAAAATTAAAGGTGCCTATGGTTGCTTAGATATAAAGGCCTAGCTTTCGTGCTTTCTTACAAATCAGATCTTGTCCCCTTTTATTTATGAATCCAAGTATCACCCAATCCTCAAGGAAATTGATTTACTCCTAATTGCTGACATGGTCTTTTTTCCTAGCAGATTTTCAAGGGTGAAATAAAGTTTGTATTAAAGTTTATAATTATACCATGCTTATTTGCTGACACTTGTCAGAGTTTGACAAGGACATTGTTAGAATTGCTCATACATTTCAAAGCTAATGATTGATTGGATGTGGTAAATGGTGGACGGCTAGGTAGGTTAAGTCTCTTATTTGTTTTAATAAAAAATATAATTTATTCTTAGCAATACTCCTAATTAGTTATGGGGAGTTATGTAATTAGTATAGCATATATATATTTTCATTAATTTTGTCAGGTCGTTGGGAATTATTTAGCATATTATTATATATATATGTTTTGTTTTATATTATGCATCTATCCTCTCCACAGGGTCATGCCATGAACAAGACAAGTTTGACTTTTATTAAATAGGAGGATGCTTTAGAGATGATTTATTTATATATGACAAGTTAAGATATTAATATTTTATTCAGGGTTTATTATTATATTTGATTGTATTAGTATGAGTCTTTTTTTTTTGGGTCTAACCATACATTTTCTAGAATGCAAATAGATCTCATTTAAGCTTATCTATTTGGTCTAATTCTATTCATGCAATTTCTATGAACATTTAAAATGAATTGAAATGATTCAACTATTCCATTATGTTATATTCTCCTAAACTAATAACAATATAGTAACTATCTTTCATTAACAATTTCTAAATTGCACACCACTCAAATTTGAAAACTCAATGAATCCTAGAAACTCAAATTTCATGAAACCAAGCATTCAATATATTCTAATAACACCCCCTTCTGTTTATAACTTTAGCTAGAAACATTTCCATTATTGTGAATTGTATATCATACAACTAATTGAAATTCCAAACTGAACGTTAAACAACTAAATAACTTTCATGAAGTTTTAGGAAATGAAGATATCAATGATAATTTTCAGACCATTCTTCCAAGATATAACATGATACAATCTCCTTCCTTCAACAAATTCTAGATTGAGTATAGATATGACAACACCAAAACAACAATATTCACCTTCAGCACAATATGAACAAAGGTGTTGGAATGACCATTCAAGTTATTCACTAAAAGAATCCATTTGATACACATATTATTCAAATCTCTCTTCCTATGGGAAAATGAATGAGAATAATGATAATACACTTACAATATTAATTGCCTCACATAAAAAAGTGGAGATTATTTCTCCCTTTCCAACACAATACAAAATAAAGACTTCATCTCTTATGCAAAGTATAGACTACATGAACTCTTAACTTCCAAGCTCATTAAGTGAAAACCTACAAAGGAGAGACAACTATAGAGAACCATGGAGGCTCACCTCCCAACCTAGGCCTCAAGGAGGCCACCCACTGAGCTTGGGGAAAAAAGGTATAAATGGTTTTATGCTACACATTCACATGCCATGCATATTCACAATAAAATGACAAGATTAACACAATACATTCTCAACACATCCCATCCCAAGGCTTGCACAAAGATTCAACAAATGAATCAAGTAGAGGGTGAAGGTGGGCTCTCACTATGAGGAGGACTTACAAAACTTGTTTCACATTATACACATCTTCTCATTATCATCATGCTCTTTCGGGGCTCACAATATCTTCCCTTCCACCCACCTCCTTATACCTCCCAAAATGCAAGTAGCAATATATTCATAATCCATTGAAACAGATATACCATCACCTCCACACATGGGAGTATTCCTCAACTACAAGTGTAAGCCCAACTAACCCCTTCACCCAAGCATCTCTTCCCTCCCAAGGGTGAGTGATGCTTCACACCCATTTCACAAAAACACATAACATGAAACAAGGCAAGATCAAAGAAAGATTCACACAAGCTGCTCACAAGCAACACACTACAAAGATCCTTACTCATAGCACACCACAATACACCAAAATCTCATCATGAAATGAAGAACACCATTACTAATCTACATAAAAAATAAAGAAACTTCATGTATCATGGTACCAACCTTCCTCCAAGCAAGGTAATGAAGATTTGTAGTAGAGCTCCCTCCTCTTTCTTCAAACCCTAATAGTCTCTAAAGGTAGAGACTGGCCAAGTGAGGTTTAATTTAGCCATGCCTCTATTTATAACCCTCTTATTTTCGGATTCAATAAAGAATGCAATTTTAATGAGACTCCCTAGGTCCACTAGGCACCCTAAAGGTCATTATTAGGCTCCTACCCTATAGTACTAACATGGGTAGGGTTTATTTAGTCACAAACTTACCTTAAAGTTACTTTATGACCCTTGCAAAGCTAGGTAATTCAAATTTCAATTTCCCCAAGGTGATAACCTTGTCCTTTTACTAAGGCAATAATCAAATTCCTCAATTGAGGTAGTTAACATGGAATAAGGTCGCCACATGATCCATTACCAATGAGCATGTTATTTCACATAATGAGCACAAGTGTCAAGTGGCACACACAAAATGCACTAAACATTACACATGAAACGTTCAAAATCTACACATGAAGTACATACCACACACGTACATTCCATGTTTACAAAATAAACACATCACAATGAGGTTTACGAATCTCATAAAGATTCACCTTGTCATAGTCAATTAACATGTGCCTATACCTTGTTTCCCCATTAAATTTCCATGGTTCAACTTTCCTATACACTCAACTTAAACATTAGTAGCCCAATAAAATAATATAAGAATACATACAGATAAGTGTAGAATAAATCCAATATCTCATAATTCACATTACTTTCATCTAATTGTTCCTATTCTAAGTACCATTAACAACATTGCAATATCATATTCAATTAACTTTCATCTACGTACATATAAAATTTACTTTCATCCAACTCATATTCATAACTTGCAATATCAACATAAGGGTATCAACATTTTTTTCTTATCATAATGAAATTACCATTCTAAGTACAATTACCTTTCTTATAATCATGAAACACTGAAGTTGTATCTACTAAACCATTAAAACATACAAAATGAATTTTCAGTATATATGTCCTAAGTGAAGATCACTTTTATGCATACTTGTTGACTAGTATTCCTTCAATCAAGTTAAACATATCAACATTCCTAGCAATATCCCTTTATCACATTTTGAGGGGTTTGTGTGTGAGTTTCTAGGGTGATTTCTTAGACTATTAGAATGTTTCCATAATTATGTCATCATAATTTAAACTAAATCCACAAGTGCAATCATTATGTTTTGTTATCATTTGATCTACATTCATTTTTATTTCTTACAAGAGTGAATGCTAATTAATCTCCTCTAATTGTCTAATAAATCATCTCTTGAATCTCGTGCCAGATTCTCAGCTTAAACATTTGATTCTTGTTTCATGAGGCCTTATCTTATCGACCTAATGTTATTGGATAGGGTATCATCCTTATAATAATCAAAATCTACATTAGTCTCCTATAGGATCTCATAAATCCTTATTAGTATAAAAAAAAATGTCAATCATAACCTAATTAACTTCTAATCATATTTATTTCCTCAAAATCTATGGTGGGGTACTAATGTGGGCCTTACAATAATGTAGAAGATAATTACTACAACTATAGTAAATCTACACTTGTAGTTAAAGGCCAAGGAGTTGGTGAAGATCTTTGATGGAGATTTCATAACTTTAGTAGAAGTAGCTTTAGTGTAAGAACATGCTAAACATGATGCAACACTATTTGATATAGCATATACCAATGTGAGGAATGACTTAAAGGAACTTGATCGAAGCATCAAGGAATTGAGAAAACACATTGATGAAGCAAAAAGGCTATATGGATAGTGCACATTGTCATACAAGTACCTAATAGACTTTGAGAGTTAGATAAAAGGAAAGATGAGAGAACTTGAATCACTTACTACTATAAGAATTTTCCTTAGGGCAAGATTCACCCAAGATCGTAGAATTTGAACACAAGCACAACTATAGACTGAAAAGGAGTATGATCAATATATTAGAGTATGTCCTCATACATTGCTCTATATTTTATATGATGAATGTACACACTAGGAGTGCTTGTATATAAAGGCCTCTTAGGAAGCACCTAGAATGTCTCTAGAAAGAGCTAGGAGATAAGATAAGCATTACAACTAAGCAAACATCTTATTCATCATTCTAGATGAGAGGATAAGAATGACAAGGTGTATCTCAAGTGGAGATGTTGTAGACACCATGTGCTTAATTAGTGTGCTAACTCCTATGTTGTAGACACCATGTGCATAACAGAGGTGCAAACTCCTATGTTGTCAACATGACAACTCATAAGAGTGTGCATACTCCTAGGTGACTAATTAATAAATAATAAAAATATATATTAACCTAAGTAAACTTAAGTAAGTGTAAATAGTAAATACTTATTTAAACCAACACCCCCCCTTAAGTGCAACTTAGGGGAATGCACTTAAGTTCACAAGAACTAGGATGAAATGCATAATGGGTCCTGGCTACCAAGCCAAGATAGGTACCCATGTACATAATGAAATTCAGTCTCTCATAAAGTAGAGAAATAGGGAAAACCTCATGGGAAAAACCCTCCCCCAAAAAGAGATATGAAAAGACAAGATGCATGGATGGATGCAGAAATCAAGACCTCCCCATTATGACATACATCGAGTATATACAAAAGAGAAAAGGGTACAAAGGAAAAAACCCATTAAGAGGAAAAAGTCCCCCCCAAAAAGAAGAAGAAGAAGAAGACAAGGTAGTCACTCCCCCTAAATGTAAGGTGCCAACTAGTGAGAAATGATCCAATGTAGAAGTTGATCCATGACTATTGAATGATGTTCCTCCCCTTTGGAAGAAACAATGGCAATGGTACTAGTGAGACGCTTCCACTATGTGTGGAAATAATCTCAATGATGAAAGACATCTCTAAAGTTTGTTCAAGTGTCCCAATGTCAATACTAATGGTGGCTCCTTCCAAAACTGCTAAGAAGAAGTGCAGATCTAGCAAGGATTATTGTAGAACCTATTTCAAAGAACCAACAGTCTCCTCAAATGATTGAGAGATCTCTTGCAACTACTATACATAAGGATCCACAATCACACTGTAAGCTTTACTCTTTAATGAATAGCCAAGAAACATACCTTCATCACTTCTTGGATCAAACTTACCAATATCATCATATTTTTTGATGTAGCATTTTCTTCCAAATATCCTAAAATATTTGACTAATGGTGAGTGACAAAACCATAACTCATAAGGTGTTTTCTTCATACCTTTTCTAATTTGTACTCTGTTTAGTGTATATACTATTGTACTGACTACCTCTCTCTAAAAGGTTTTTGGTACATCATTCTCAAATAACATAGCTCTTGTTGCTTCAATAATTGATATATTTCTTCTTTTAGCAATCCCATTATGCTCAGGTGTATGGGCAAGGATAGCTATCTCTTGATACCATGCTCTTCACAATAGATATTAGATTCTCTAGAAGTAAATTCTTCTCCTCTATCTAACCTTAAGCTTTTGATTTTAACTCCAGATTCATTTTCCACTTTGTTCTTGAATATCTTGAATTTCTCAAATACTTCTAACTTTTCCTTAAGAAATGCTACCCACATCATTCTAATAAAATCATCAACAAAAATCATAAAATACCTTTCTCCATAGAATCCTCTTGTTCTTGCAGGACCACTCAGATATGTATGAACTGATTCTAGCTTTCGTTTAGTACCAAACTACTTCCTAGGAAAAGAGACTTTCTTCTACTTAGCCAAGATACATTCCTTAAAAATAATGTCAGTGGGCTTAGTGATCTTAGGCAAATCTCTCACACAAAGTGTATTACTGACTTTTACAATGTTATCAAAATTAATGTTACAAAATCTTCTATGCCATAACCAACTATTATCAACTTTAGCTACCAAGCATATTGTTTTAGTGGAGTTTAACTAAAATACATTACCTTTAGTTCTTATGCTAGTACCAAGTAGTTTTCCCTTCTTGTTTTTGATAATGCATGTTTCATTACCAAACTGCAGTTGGTAACCTTTGTCCATAAGCTGTCCAACACTTAACCAATTATGTTTTAGTCCATCAAAAAAAAATATCATCAGTATTTGTTTTACCATCTAGTGTGATAGATCCAATTCCTATGATGTGGTAGGCTACATTGTTTCCTACTTTGACAATTCCTACATCATGGCTTCTGAATTTGACAAATTTTCTCATATCACCAATCATGTGATGTGAACAACCACTATTAATGATCCAATCCTTCCCTACAACTTGTGAGATTAGTACACTTTCTTCTCTAGTTTCTTTGTCAAGATCATCCTCCTTTATAGCTACAAATCCTAATTCATCTTAAATTTTTCTTTGATTAGATTCTTCTTCTTCTTCTTCATTGGCATATAAATAATTTCTAGGTCTTCTAGATTTGAATCTTCTCTTATACTTTCTTTTTCTCTTAGGACACTTAGATGCATAATGACCATATTCATTACTTGTCGAACATTTAAAGATATTCTTACCATTCTTTTCTCTTTCCACAAGAAGAGCCACTCCTTCCTGGATCTTCTCCTCAATAGACTTGCTATTTCTAGCAATGCCTCCTTGTTCTTTTATGTTCCTTGCTAGACCAAGTTTAATGTTAAATGCACTAAATGTTGTCTCAACTTTTGCTAATTCTCTAGATTGTTTTAGTACAAGGTAACATTACTCGAATAATTTGTGTTATTGTCTTAAAAGGTGGTGTCACACTTTTCAAGATCTTCTATATAACTTCATCATCATACTTCTTTCCACCAAGAGATGTGATTCCTACAACAATCTTAGATATTCTACCAATATAGGTTCTCATAAATTCATCTTCCATCATCTTAACATCTTGGAATGTGGAATACAGATTTTGTAATCTAAACCTTTTTGCATGTGTATCACCCTCATAGTTAGCTTCTAAGGTTTTCCAAATTTCATGAGATGTTTTGAGTTGTTTTACCTAGCTATACTCACTTTTAGGTAGAGTAGACATTATTGATTCTCTTGCCCTTATCTTGCACATAAATACTTCTCTTTGTTCCTCGGTACAACTTTCAAGATTGTCTTCTTCTAAAATATTTTTGGATGCCTTGGTTACAAGACAATATCTTAGACCCATGCACATGAGATGAGTCTTTATTTTATCCTTCTAACTATTGTAGTTTGTGCCATCAAATCTTAGACTTTCCTTTCTGAATAGATTCACCATGGATCTCCCAAAGTTGTTAAACTTTTTCTTTAAGGACCTAAGGCTCTAATACCAATTGTTAGAAACAATAGTCCACCAATATAACAAAGAGGGGCGGGGACCGAGGTGGTGGTGAATCAATTTTATATCAATCTGAAACATTTATCCTCTTAATCCATTTCAACCATTCAATCAAAGTAAACAACAACCATAAAGAGGTGCATGCACACAATTACACTAGATATGTTGACTAAGGAAACCTTTGATCAGAGGGAAAACCCTGGTGGGAATGATGCCAAAAAAATAATGTACTAATTTGAATATTCCTTATTAGAGGATGGAACCTGTTAGGAGTCTATTACAATAATTAGTACAAAAGTCCTTGCTAGGAGACTTTGAATCCTTGTTAGGAGATTCCAACCCTGTTAGGAGTTGTAGAAGGTAGCTAAACCCACTGTCCAAATAGCTTTAGGATTATATCAATGAATCCACTGTCCAATTGACCTCAGTAATTTTTCTTTTAGAATAATAGATGTTTGACAATATTTTTCTTCTTCCTCTTGTCCAATACGTCAAACTTGTTCACCTTTAGATCATGCAATCAGGTTTGGAACTTTGTAACCATCAACAATAACCCTTAAGGTCACTTACACGTATTAGCAAATAACTCTGCTCCATTGCTTCTGAATTCACAACTCTTCTCTACCCAAAAATCTCAATGATGATATCTAAAACTCAAAAAAAATATTTCCTTTATACCACACTCAATATTAAATCCTTGAGTTGGCTTCACACTTTATCATCATATGTTAATTAAATGAAATACACATTTAATTAATGTTGTCAGCTCATAGTTATACAAAAAATTTCACACATGTGACTTCCATACATGCACACTCTCTAACATCATCAGTGGTCAGTAGACTACCTCCAGTCAATTGCACAACCCTTTATATCAATTACAATGAGCTGTAACAATCATACAGTAGGAATTGCTTTCATAATGCTCTGTTTCCATGTGGTTCTCTATATATCGACCATATCTTTTGTACACTATTGATTCAAGATTTGCAGACTTGTCCAAGTCACAAATACATATTATAGTATGTTCTAGTAACTGTGCATAAGTAGATAAGTAATGTATTTTCCTAAATACAAAAATCATAGTTTGCTGCTCTATTAGTCTTTTATAAACTCATTACGGTGTTGTTGTCAAGGACAGACACAATTATAAATACATCATAACAATGTTCCACAATACTCCCTCATATCATCATATTCATCTAACATATCCTTAATTCTATAACTTAGCTTTTGAATGACTTGGCATCCACTTTTTTACTCAACACCTGAATCACTCAACATGTATTAATTTGCTTGACACTAGAGTGACTCGACACTAACTATTTTCTCGATACATACTGGTGCTTGACACTTACCAAGTATATTTCTTGACATGTATTATTTGACAACTTACACTTGACATACACTACTCACGTAGCATGCACTAAGTTCTATTGAGTAATGACTTAATTGTTTTGTCACTGCCTTGTCAAAACCAAAATGAGATCAACAATTACATCTAAGAAACTCTTCATCTTTTTTAGATTCAAGAATTTTCTTTGCATGAACTTGATGCAGGAGCATCCAGAGGTATAAGGGTAATCCTGTGTCACCCAAAAAAATGTACTTAGACTTAGTTTCTATTTCATGTCTTTTCATTTTTGGATACCCATTTGGGTCAAATAAAGGTTCCAACTCTCATAGTTCAACTATCAATGTGCTAGAAAATTTTGAAAAAAATAGGAGCATACAATTTGGCCATATTTTGGTGACCTAGAAGGTGTAAATTGGCCAGATGAATGTAATTGTGATTTAGAGCATTCCAAAAAAAGAATCAGGTCAAAAGGCCCCACGGTTTGAAAGTTATTGCAGTTTTTTGGGTTTTGGAGACCTCCTAAGAATGCTTCAAAGTCAGGTTAGGGGCATTAAATGACCTTGAAAAGGGCCAAAAAATGGGGGATAAGCGAAGCTCCTCCATAGGGCTATAGAGCTCTTCAAGAGCTATTTGAAAATGTAAACGGTTCGTCAATCAGAGCTACGGTTCAAAAGTTATGCCTCCCGAAAGTTCAATTACCATTTTTGGATTCTTCTAGATTTGCACCGACTTCTAACGCAGCTTTTGGAACCTTCTTTTTGGTCGGTGGATGCCTACTAGCACTTTCTAGAATGTACTCCTAGTCCTTAACCCTCCGGGGTCTATTTAAAGAAATTTCTGGCATTGTAAAAGGAAGTTCGGAGTGGAGTTTGAGAAGAGGGACTGAAAGGAGAAATTATCTCTAGATTTATGCTATTGTAAGCCCTTAGGACATGTTTTGAAGATTATTTTCTTTGTACTGTTTGTACTAGCTTATTTTCTCAGTCAATATAATTTTGCCCTTTTCTGTTGTGTCCATTCTGTTCTTGGGTTGTGTCCCCATCAGACCTTCAATCAATTCTTCTATCATCTCATACTCCATAGGGTCAATGAATTTAAATCTTGGTTCTGCTACTTTTATACATGTCACATCTATCTTAACCATAAAATATATCTCATCTTTGTATTTTTCTATAATGGTAGGTGGAATCCTAAAACTTTTCTTTATTTATGATTAAAAAATCTTCATCATCCTTGAAATATCTCCAGTAACTTTGTTTACATGTTATTTTCTATAATTGTGGGTGATTAACTCAACTATGTACTTGTTTGACTCCAATTCATATTTGAGCATACTAGGAAATTTCCTTATCACTTGAAAGAATAGATGTGTCAATAAGAACTCAAATATGAATGTTGCATTTGTAATCTTGTTATTTTTTTAAATGTTATTAACTAGTTGTTGTCTAAGGATCTTGCACATGTTGACTATTTCTCTTCCTATAGTCATTTGGTAAGCTACATGGATGAATCCAATGGGTACAAAGTTCACTCTTGAAGTGTATTTCATCTTAAATCCAATTATTTTACTGATCAAAGTTATATCAAATTGCTTGATTTTATCCAGTTCCATGTTTCTTCCATCAGATATAGATCTAGTGTTGGTTTCAACTAATTTCTTAACATTATTTTTATTAATAGGGCTACTATTGTCATTAATCAATTTGTCAATTTATGAATCATGTTATTGTCAATAATCACTAAAATATCTCTTACCCAAAACATATCCCCATGAATGCAATTTACAATTATTCTACTCCAATCATGTTTGTCAAACTCTTCAAAGAACATATGTTTGGTGATATTTAGGTTTTCTATATTCTCAAACCCTTGTTTGAAGGTTAGTTCATATTTGTACACTAGTTTCATGTCATGGTGAATGCTATTGTCTCAAGCTGTCTCAAACTTGTAGTGAATATGCACACAAATATCTTCTACATGCAAAATCCCACTAGGTACTTGTGAAAATGCACTAGATGGATCATCTTCAAGAGAAATATATGTGTGCTTCTTAAACTTATACCTAGGCCTCTCATTTACATATAATCTGGGAGTTTCTATTATTTCAAATTAAACCTTGAAATTATGCCTATGCAAATGATTAATACTTTTAAAAATTTGTGAAATTAGGGCTCACTAAAATCACTTTCCAATTATCTTTAGTACACTTCATTTTCTTTCTCAAATTCACTTCTTTATGCTCCTTAACTCTTTGTATGATCAAATGGTACTCAAAAAATTGATATCAACCTTTAAATCCTTTCCAATTTACTTGTGCATGAATTGCGCAGATATGTAGGCTTCAAAAAGCTATTCTCAATAACCAAAAAATTTCCTTTTATTTTTCCCTCATATATGAATTCATAATTATATATTCTCTTTACTGTAGCTTCTTTACATCCATATTTACCTCCTCTTAATTGTAAAAACTTTACTTCAATCATACAGGGGTTAAATAATTTTCTAATGCCAAATTTCATTTATCTTTTATGGAATAAATTGCTCAAATAGATAGAAGTTGGTTAGAAACTATCAATAACTTGAACTTCTTTTCTTCCCAAATTTGTGTGCTTGTTGGTGTCTTATCTTTAAAAAACATCTCATTAAAATTTTCTACATGTTCTTTCACATTTTCCTTTTATCTATCATTTTTATTCTCATTCCTCCCAAAATTGTTTGCATTCCTTCTAAAGTTAGGTATTCTCATGTTGTTCCTCATGTTGTTTGGCATTCTCATTTTGTACATCCTATACAAGTTTTTTGCATGTCCCATTTTGTTATAAATTTGATATGTTATCACATCATTTCCATATCTAGGTTTTGACTGACTAATTTGTAATTTGTAATCTCTCACAATATTTTCAAAGTTGTTGCACTAATAACAAATGATTCCATTCCTTTAGACATTATTTGAACCAATAGGTCTACTAGCTATAGGGTTAGTACCTTGATACATATTATTATTAAATCTAGGTCTTCTACATTTTATCTCTATGTCTATAAACATAACAATTATAAAAATACCTAAACATAGGGTTAGTATATTTACTTGTACAATGCTTCATATGACCAAATTCATTTCATTTAAAATGTTTTCCAATGATTTTCCTCCTCACTTATTTAGGTGGTTCAGAATATTTTGGTACATCTTCAGATTGATTAGACTCAACCTTGGTCAAACCTTCTTGCTATTCATGTTTAGGTTATTGGATCACAAGATCTAGGTCCTTGGTAAATTAAGATCTCTTGGATGATTCAACTTCATAGTAACCAATACACATCCGATCATAACTAGGTCTTTGTGCCGTAATCTTCTCATCAACCTTTTCACTACTTGAATACAACTTCTAAAGATGTTTCTTTTTTAGTGTAATTTCTCATTTTACAATAACATTATACGTCTCAAGTTCTTCTTATTGTAGCTTTGAAGATTCAAGTTTAGATGTCACCTTGGTAAGCTTGGGTTTTAGATCTACATTCGTAGATTTCAAATTTGATCCAATCTTCTTGTCATCATTCTCCATACTCAATTTTAGATTTGTTATCTCTAGCTCACGTTTCAAGATTTAATTTTCCTTGCTATTGCATCACTATTCTTGATTTGATCATTTTAATTATTCTTCTTGACACTATCAAAGTCGATATCCTTTTTCAACTTTTGAATGGTGGCTTTAGCCACTTTTTGTTTCTTCTTTAGAAGATCTCTTACTTCAATGATCACATCAAGTTCTTCAAGATATTATTCTATATTTTTCTATAACTGATCTACATCTATAGTGATCTTTCTCAAGTTGTTAGGCTGCTTCTAAGTCACTAGGCTCTAATACCAATGGTTAGAAATAGGAAATACTTGGCTATTTCACAACTTTTTACCCAACCATGGATATAATTAACAATCTTAAAGCATGCATTTGTGAATGTACTAAAACATAAACATAGCAATAATAAAATGCAACTCATAACATCATTAATTATTAACTAGGGAAAGCCCATCCAAGGGAAAACCCTAGTGGGTATGATACCCACTAAATGATCCACTAATCAAAAGTATCGTGTGAAAGATATTGACTCTTTTGGGAGTCTATTACATCTATATAGTGCCTTAGTCCTTGTTAGAGGACTAATCCTTGTTAGTAGCCTTAACCCTTTTAGAGTTTTAATATTATAATAAAATGTATGGAAGATGAGCCCACTATCCAAACATGCAATATACAATGATATTCTATATAGAAAGGTATAGATACAAAAAGCTTTTGACAATGCTGATAGCTTCTATATGTAATTTGTCCTTTGAAGCTCATTGTACATATCTTCACATACCTTTGATCTTTCTCTACTCTAGCATCAAGTGTGCACCACAAAATAATAGCATAACAATTGCAAAAATGCTACACAACGTCCCATCCAAAGTTCTATAGTTTATACAAAATAGTTCTATTTTGTTGGCTTTCATATCTTCACACATGTCCCAAAATGCAAAACCATACTTTTCTCACTTAGGGTTAACATCTAAGGTGTCATTCCTAATTAGTTAAGTAATTTTTTTCTAAATATAACAAGAGCTCTAAAGAGCATGAGTCCTTGCCTTGTGAAATTTAGAATTGGAAACAACTATTTTTTATTATTAAGTTATTTTGGTCACATAAAGATTTCTTTTTTAGAAAAGTTAGCATGTGTTACTTGTCAAAATTTATATACCAATTTATTTAGTTTTGAAGCTTAGGAAATAAAAAATATATGCAATATAATGATCTTCCAAGAAAAAAAAAATCACTAAAAACTTAAAAAGAAAATATATTCAATTTTATGTTTTTGATTAAGTAAAGCAACAAGAGGGTGTTGGCCCATGGTACAAACAACTTGCACTATACTGCTAAATGTGATTAATAGTCTCAAATTCCAAATCCAAGATCACCAAGGATCTACAATATTAACTTACCTCCATCAATGACAGAGGTTAGAGAATAACACACCTTGGGACAAGCCCCCAGATAGCTGTGAGAAAAAACCAAAAACAAGAACCAAGGACTTGGATGAGCCCTTTAAAACTTCCAGCATTCATCCAAACACAAAAACCAATGGTTTGGAAGCACCCTTTAAAATTTCTAGCGTACCTCCAAACAAAGGACAACCAGGACTAGGAAGTAGTAGGTCCTTTTAACATGAGCACATGAACAAAAAAACAAGGCAGCAAGTTGCTTGCCTTTTCTTCTTTGAATTAGAGATCTGAACCCATCTTGGCCCAATTCTTAGGCTAGCACCTTCAAAGATCTTCCAACTCACAACAGTCTCCTTTCCCACCTCAATAGTGAAAGGGTCCCCCACAATAGAAGCATGGCAATGGAAGATCAAAACAACAAAGTTGGGAAGATGGAACCACCAACCCCCCACCTATCAGCAACAACAACCAAGAAATTGTCCCCCTCACTAGGAGTCTCCCACAACTCACACCAGATCTCCACCTCAATAAGAGATAGCTTCACCTCCATAGAAGCCATGCAAGAAGGAGCAGAGACACAAATCCAAGCCCACCACCACTATAACAACATTTTTCTCATAATGAGAGGACAAAGGGGAGTCCTCCCACCAATGGTCCAAATATCAAGGTTAGGAAGGTGGAATCACCAACCCTCCAACCTATCAAAAGTAGTAGCCTTGACCATGTCTCCCACACTAGAAGTCACCTCCACCCCCAACAACTCACAAAATATCTCCACCTCAATAGGAGATAGCTTCACCTCCATAGAAGCCATGTGAGATAGAGTAGAGACAAAAAACCAAGCCCACCACCTCTGTAACCAGATTTTGTTCAATTTTATGTTTATATTAAATATAATAATAAATAAGATTACATTAAGACATTATATTTCTTATAGTCTAATAATTATGAATAATAATATAATTCTATTAATTTAATATATTAAATATATATTCATAAAATAATATATTATAACAAGACATAATGAAAACCTTAAATAAAAAAAATAATATCAAGTTATAAATAAACCAATAAATTACATCATATAATAACCATTGTTTTAATAAAAGTTACAACATAAATGTCTAGGGTGTTGCTTCATATTGTGGCCGAATAAATTAATCTTCAAGTGTCATACAAAGCAAGAAGGTGTAAGATAATGAATGTTTGAAGGGCGAACAAGCTATCAGAGATGAAGAGTATGAATTCTAAGTAGAATGGGGGACTATACTAGAGATTTTTTAATCTACAAATGAATTGTATATTGTTATCAGATCGAGTCCTATTGCTACTTTCCAACCATTTTATCAGTCTAGATAAATCCTTTGGATTAAGTTACATTCTAATGGAATGTTCTAAAATCCTCTATCAAGGATCACTCCTAAAAGGGTGATTGAAATCCTCTAACCAAGTCACATTTAACAGTGTGCATTCTAACTTTTAATAGGGTTGGTCTTTAATAGAGCATGACTTCAAAAGAGTGAAAATTGATAGCATGTTATTGATGTTTTTTCCCAAATTAGGTTTCCACATAAAATCCTTGTGTCAAAATGTGTGACTAATTTTGTGGTATTTCATGTTTACATTTTTGCAAAGTTATTTTGACCTAGGACAGTGATATACTAAGTTATGGAATTAATGGATGGATGCATGATATAGATATATGAATTATAATTTTTAATGTGCTAAAAAGTTTTATTTGTACATTTGGACCTTAGATAACTGATTTACCCTCCCTCTTAGTTATTCTAAGTATTCCAACAATTGGTATAAGAGATTTGTTTCTTGTGAGGAAATAGTTTGAAGGCACTAGAAGCTAAAGACCAATATGTCCAAAAGGGAGGTACCCAAGCTTAATAAGGAAAACTTTCTTGCATGGAAAAGTATAATGGTGCAAAATCTACCATTACCACTAAGAATGTTGACCCTACTAGAGCCCCTAATGCTGATGATCTAAAAAAGAAAAAAGAACGCAATTAGGCAATATTGGAGATTGCATCTGCAGTAAGCTACTTAGACTTTGATGACATCAAAGGATGTGATACTAGTAAGAAGATGTGGGATGCTATAGAAAAGATCTATGGAGGAGACAAGAATATTTTGAGAGAAAAATCTAAAACTCTAAGAGGAAATTTTGATGACATGAGAATGCAAGAAGGTGAGACTATAGTCCAATATTGTATAAGAATCAAGGATGTTGTGAATTCTATCAAAGAAGCAACTAGTGTTATTGATTATAAGACAACGATCAAAAAAGTATTGAGAACCCTATTACCTATCTATGCTATTAGAGCCTCTACCATACAAGAACTAAAGTGTGTTCTTAGTAATGATCTAACCCTTGAAGGACTAATGGGTAGAATCACTACTTTTGAACTTTCCAATTTTGATAGTTTCAAAACTAAAAATGTTGAATCTTCTTTCAAAGATAAATTATCACTGAAAGAACCTAAAGAAATGAAAAAGAACAAGGTAAAATATGTTTCTAGTGATAGTGATATAAATGAAGATGATGTAGAAGAGCTTGACACATTTCTATCTAAGAGATTTCATAGAGGCAAAGAAAAATATAAAGGTAAGTTACCTATCATATGTTTTAGTTATAATGAGGTTGGTCATATTGCTGCAAGGTGTCTAGAGAAGAAGAATAATAGAAGTGGAGACAAATACAAAGGTAAAAGAGATGAGAAAAATTAAGATTATAAAGACAAAGGAAAGAAGGCTTTGTTCAATGCTGAAGAAGAATCCAATGAAGAATCAAATGATCATGATAATGAAGTTGTCTATGTTGGAATGCAGAAAGATGAAGATGAAGATGAGACAACTACATTAGTGTTTTAGGTGAAACAGAGTGATAAATGGATCATTAATAGTGGTTGTTCTTATCACATGATTGGAGATAAAAGTAAGTTCAACTCTCTTATGCATTATGATGGAAATAGTGTTAGATTTGGTAATGATACACCCTATCTAAAAAAGGGAAAATGATCAATAAAACTGCTAGATAAGATCACATGTGACAATGATAACTATATGGAAGGACTTAACTATAATGTTTAGTGTGTCACAATTGAATAGTTCTAGATGTAAGGTTGAATTTGAAAACAAAAAAACTAAGATATATGATGATGATGGTGAACTCATTGGCAGTGTTGATCAGATTAGAGGTAATCTATTTTATCTTGACATGAATGAAGCTACTTGTTTTGTTATAGAATTTGATTATGTGTGGATATGGCAAAAAAGGTTATGCTATTTTAATCTTGATAATTTGGTCAGTATAAAAAAGATGAAAAGAGTCAGACGTTTGCCAAAACTAAAGAAACTTGATAATGTGATTTGCAAACAATGTTAGTTAGGCAAGATGACAAAATCTAGTTTTAAGAGTAAGACTCATGCTTCAAATGAAATTTTGGAATTAGTTTATATTGATATATGTAGGCTAACTAATGTGAAAAGATAAAAAGGTGATAAATACTTTAGGTTATTTGTTGATGATTATTATAGAATGATGACTATTATGTTTTTGAGTGATAAATTTGATGCTTTCCAAATGTTTAAGTAGTACTTGGCTAGAGTTGAGAAAGAGGCTAGTAAGCCTAAAGTGTCTAAGATTTGATAGAGGTGGAGAGTTTACATCAAATTAATTAAAATTTTTCTTTAGTGATGGAGGAATCAAGAGACATACCTCTACACCTAGGACCACTCCAAAAAATTCAATTGCTAAAAGGAGAAAAAGTTCTGTAATGGACTATGCTAGAACATTGATGATGGAAAAGAATGTTGCTTTGAAATATAAGAGAAAAGCTATAAGTAAAGCTATCTATACCTTGAACTGAGTACAAGTGAACAAAGGTACAAGCATTATATCTTTTGAATTATGGTATGGATACTCACCCAATGTCAAATATTTTAAGGCATTTGGAAGAAAATGCTACATTTTAAAGGACAACAAAAAAGGTAAATTTGATGCTAAAAGTGATGAAGGCATATTCCTTAGTTATTCCACAATATGAAAATCTTATAAGTGTTTAAATACTAACATTAAAAAAATTGTGGAAAGTGCAAATGTAAAATTTGATGAGTATATAGATATACAAAAAGATGAACCAAAGAAGGAACCTGAAGATTACACGACATTTGTATATTACTATGAAGGCATTTTTATTGATGATTCTATAAGTGAAGTTATTAATAAAATAGAATCAGTGACTGTCGAGTCATATTTGATGGATGCTAAGTTGCCTTCAAAAGCTGAGTTGCAAACTGATGCCAAGAATAGTTTACAAGAAAGGAATGTCAAGCTACTTGATAGAGATGTAAACAATAAACTTGAGATTGATTTTCTTGAAAGACCTATTGTTGAAAAAAGAAGAACAAAACCAAGATTATCAAAGTATGTCAGAAGGCATCACCCTAATGAACAAATAATTGGTGGAAGAGAAGATGGACCAATGAAATAAATAGATTGAAAAATGATACATGCTTGTTGAGAATACATGAACCTAAATCCATGAAGGATGTCTTAGAAAATGAAGATTGGAATCAAGCCATGAAAGAAGAGAATGATTACATTCAAAAGAACAAAACATGGTCATTAGTACCTAGACTAGAGAACAAGAATGTTATTGGAACTAAGTGGATGTTCATAAAAAAATTAGATAAGAATGCTCAAGTAACAAGGAATAAGGAAAGGCTAGTTTGGAAAGGCTATGCTCAAGAAGAAGGAATCAACTATGAAAAGACATTTTCCCTTGTTGCTAGACTAGAAGGAGTGAGAAATCTACTTGCTTACTCTGCATACAAAGATTTCAAAGTGTATCAAATGGATGTTAACATTTCTAAATGGTATACTAGAAGAGGAGGTCTACATTGAATAACTTGAAGGATTTGTTGACCCTGACAACAAGAACATGGTATGTAGACTACATAAAGATTTATATGGTTTGAAGCAAGCTCCTAGAGGATGGTACAAAATATTACATAATTATATTGTGAAGATATTTTTTGAGAAGATTGATGATATCAACAAACTATACTTGAACATTGAAGGAGGTAAAGGAATTTTACTGGCTAATTTTTTTTTTTTGATGATACCATATTTTGAGGACAAAATGCATTGTGTAAGACATTTTCTAATGAAATGATGAAAGAATTTGAGATGTCTATGTTTGGAGAGATTAAACTCTTTGTTGGTTTGCAAGTGTATTAGATGAAATATGATATTTATGTTACTCAGTCTAAGTAAGTAAAGAAAATCTTGAAATTTTTTGGTATGGAAGATTCAAGACTAGTTAGCACACCTATGGTGATAGGATACAAACTATCAAAGAATGATGATTATGTTGAGGTTAATAACAAATTATATAGGTGTACGATTGGTAAATTGTAATATGTAGTGCATATCAGACCTAATATTGCATTAGCTATTGGGATTGTTGCAAGATTTTCTAGAAATCCTAAAGAGAATCACTTAATGACTATCAAGAGGATACTGAGATATCTTAAAGGCAGATAAGACTATGGTATATACTAAAAGAAGAATGAAAAATATGAATTGAGAGCCTATACACATTCTAATTGGGATGGAAACATTGATGATATAAAAAGTACAAGTGGTGGAACAATTTTCTTAGGAAAGAGACTAGTTTCTTGGACAAGCAAGAAACAAAATTGTATTTCACAATCTACTATTGAAGTTGAATATGTGGTTGCTATAGTAAGTTGTAAAAATATGGAATGGATTAAACTATTACTTAAAGGTATGAAGGAGGAAATTACTAAAGCTATGGTGACCTACTATGATAATACAAGTGCTATAAACATTTCTAAAAATCTTGTGATGCATACAAAGACAAAGCATATAGAAATCAACTACCATTATTTGAGAGAATTGGTTCATGACAAAGAAGTGAGAATGAAGTATGTGAATACAAAGGAACAAATAGCTGATATCTTCATGAAAGATTCACCTAATGATGTACATGAGTATCTAAGAGGTACACTAGGGGTGATACCCATATCTCAAGCTACTTGAGAAGGAAGAGTAGTGCCCTACATCAATTGAGTTGAATGTCATATCTTACAACTTGGTGTAGTGGATCTTACTTTAGGATCTCCCTAAAGTAATCAAGGAGCTGAAACAAAAGATCAATCACAAGCAAGGTGATAGAGGGAGATCCTGAAATTGTTAATATCCACATAATAAAATGACAATTCTTTAGCATTTCTATAAAAGAGGGAGAGATACATATTAAAGACAAAAAGAGGGAGAATATACAATGAACATCTTAAGAGGGATATATCTACATTAGGGAGATATACATTGGTATCTACATGAAAAATCTTAAGAGTATGAGGGAGAAGTACATGTGAAGTATATGCTAATAGAAGTTAGAGAGAGAGAGATACACTAAAGGAGATTGATAAAGACATATAACACTATACAAAGAAAGGACACATACTGATAGAAGGAGGATTTCAAAGGTATTAATTTTTATTTTTGTATTGTTTTTGGTATTGGTTTTCCATCAATGCCAAAGAGGGAGATTGTTGAAAAGATATTTTTTGAAGTATGGAACCTATCATGGAACAATCATTATTTTGTCAATGATGTCAAACCTACTACTTGCTAGTGATACAACTCCTTTTTGGTCTAAATGCTATCATTTGATTAATTTATGAAGAGGACTTGAAAAGGAATCATAACAAGAGCACATAGAGAAAGGTTGAGTTATATGGTATATAAAAGGAGCACTAAGATGAAGTAAGACATTGATGATATAGTGTATGGTTGATCTACTTAAGCCTGAAGTGAATGGTTACTTTAAACTAAGCTAAGAAGAAGTATTTTCATAAAAAGTGTCTTCCAAGCCTCACTAAAAAAATAGTGTAAGCTAATAAAATTTAGTTTAGGCCAAGCAAAATTTAGTAGGTACCGAGTCTCAACAAATATTGTAGGTGCTGAGTGTCATTAAAACATAGTATGTGCCAAGCATTAGGAAAATAGTAGTAGTGGTCAAGAAAGGAAGATTTAGTAGATGATGAGAAACCTAGTGTTCGCTGAGCATCAAAAGACTATTATTTCTAAGTGAGCAATGTGGATGCTGAGTGACAACAAAATGTGTTGAATCAAAGATCTGATAGATCTGATCTGATAAAGTTGATCTCATGAATTATGTAAAGCATGTTGAAGATGAGTATGATGAGCAAGTGGTACATAATTCAAGATAAAACATTTTGAGGCAAGTCTAAGGCAGATTGTAAGAAAAGTTTCTAAAGGGAACCTAATGGAAAGAGGGAGGATTCAATGAATCTAACCTAACCCTAAGATTGACAATTGTGATTGAGCTATAGAAGATCATAATTTTCTTTATATGGAGATACAAGGCCAAAAACAATTGTTTTCATGTGCAAGAACCTAAGGAAGATAAAAATTCTAAGGTGTTGCTTCATATGGTGGCTGAATAGAAGAATCTACAAGTGGCATACAAAGAAAGAAGGCTTAAGAAGATGAATGCTTGAAGGGTGAACAAGCTATCAAAGATGAAGAATATGAATGCCAAGTAGAATAGAGGACTAAACTAGAGATCTATAATCTCCAAGTGAGTTGTATTTTTTTATTAGATCAAGTCCTACTTCTACTTTCTAACCATTGTATTAGTCTAGATAATTCCTTTAGACTAAGTTTGATCTAACAGTCTTATGTAAATCCTTTAATTGGGTGACATTCTAACAAAATGTTCTAAGGTTCTCTAATAAGGCTCACTCGTAATAGGGTGATTGAATCCTCTAACTAGGTCACATTTAATAGTGTGCATTGTAACCTTTGATAGGGTTGTCCATTAATAAGGAATCACTTTAAATGTGTGAAAGTTGGTAGCATGTTACTAATGGGTTTTCCCAAATTGGGTTTCCACATAAAATCCTTGTGTCAAAATGTGTGATTGATTTTGTGATATTTCATGTTTACATTTATGAAAAGTTATTTTGACCCAAGACAATGACCTACTAAGTTATGGAATTAATGGATGCATGCATGATATGGATATATGGATATGAATTTTTTAAGTGCTATAAATTTTTATTTGTACATTTGGACCTTTAATAACTGATTCAACCCCCCTCTTAGTTATTCAAAATATTCCAACACCTTATTATACTCTAAATAGATCTAATAGAATTTTCAATCACATCAAAATCTACTTGGAAAATTTTTCAAATCTAGAAATGTCACACTATGTTATTTTGTAGCTATTTTTTTCTAACAAATAAAAGATCCTTGTTGAATGTATGTACCAAGTTGGTGTACAAAAAAGTGGCCACCAACCTATTTAAAAAATAAAATTCAACAACCTAAATGGGTTAATAATAAGCTATTTAGGTTATGAATAATATAATCAGGTTATTTCAAACTAAAAAGGTGGACACACTTGGTAGCCAAGCATGACCTTAATACATATAATAATAACCCATCAAGTTCTTTAAACTGATACAGTTTTAAAAAATGTCTAGTTGGCCAAATCGGATCGGGTTATATAAAACCTCACTGAGTTTTGTAAAACTATATGTTCTCTTAAAATTTGGAAGGGATGTTCATTTTAAAACCCACATCTACACATGTAGAGATTGGGGAGAAGGAAAAGGACAAAACCTATTCAAGCTTTGTTGTGTTTGAAGCCATTTTTGATATTTTTCACCATGCTGCCCTACAAACAAGGTAATTTTTTTTTCTTCTATTTGATTCCATTTGGTTGTATTTGTTTTAGATTATGGTAAAAATAGGTTTTGAAGAGATCATGAAACCCTTTAACAAAAATATAAAAGATAAAACATGAAGCACTACCAGGTTTTACAAGGAAATGAAACCTACAGTTTAAATAGTAGCAAAATTAGGTTTTATAGGGACCTAAAACCATAGAAAATATCCATAAATAAAACCCAAGTTTTACAAGGACCTAGAACCTAGTTAAACAACAGACAAAAAGTAGATGAAAAGACCAAAAATAGAGACCATTTGCCAGGACCAGTAAATATAACTAGGGCAAGAACAAAAACTAGAGACCAAAGACTAGTGACAGCTGCTATTGCAGCTCTTTAATCATTTTGACCACCTCTTTACCAATCTCCATAGCACCTTGAATGGAATCAATAGCCAATCCACCAATAGCCTCCACAACCCTCTTCATGGAACTCTGCCTAGTTCTCTTACTAGGACCCCTTGGAGACACAATTTTTTCATAGGCATGTTTTCCTAAACTTGTAGCAGTAGCACAAATACTGGAGGTAACCTGTTCCATTTTATTGACACTTTCCTTGATTAGTAGCCTAAGACTTTCTTCATAGTCCTTGAGTTTATTTGGTATGCTTCCCACCTGCACTTCCACCTGATTGAGCTTGATATAGTCCATATCCTAATTTTGCTGCACCTTTTCCATTTTCCTTTTGAGATTCATTAACTCATTATAAATCCATGAGTTATCTTGCAACATGGTATTTTCTTTAAGTTTTGCAGTATTCAAAAAGGAGAGCATAGTATCCCTTTGTAGTGAGTCATTTTTATACTTCTCCATCTCCTCTTTATCATCCCTTCCTCCCTTGGAATGGTCACTCTGATTTCCCTCATTGCCAACAGTACTCAACCTTGAATTTTCCTCACTATTCTCTTCCTCATTGTCCTTCCCACTTTTTCCCTTGCTATCCGAGTAGCCTTCCAAATTGGAACTAAAATCTCCCACATTCATGTTTTCCTCTTCCTCCAAATTTTTCTCCTCCTTATTTTTTGAATTCTCAGATTCAGTAGTCTCTTCCACATTATGCTAATGAGATTGTTGGGTTTCATGTTTCAATCTCCTCCTTTTACCCTTAATAGTCTCATCACCCTTGCTCTTCTTAGAGTAAGTTTTAGTAGCAGAACCCTTCTTTTATCTAACAAAGGAGAGGATACAATGGCCATATTTTTACAGTGAACCTCTATAACAAGAATCAACCCTTCATGTAGAATAGGATGCAACTCTTTTTTCCTATAAGCTTGCAAACTTTGGAGAAGAGAGAATCTCAAATAAAAAGGAAATGAGAGTGTATTCTTGTGTCTAAAATGATTAAGGAAGATAAAGTGAAATTTATGCACATGTTTAGCTCTACCATCTAAAATAAAATACTCACGAGTACACAAGAGCTCATCCTGCTGAATGGTCTTTATCTGACAATTCATAGAAATCCCCATTTTCTTTAGGTTTTTCTCCTCTACTTCCATTTTGGGAAATTTCTTGAACACAACATTTGAAATGCTCATTTTTTTTCTGAAATTAATGCCTTCCATTGGTAAGCCCGTAATCTTTGCTATGAATTAAAAAAATAAGGTTTGTAATATATAATAATAATAATAATAATAATTTTACTATTAGATGCACTACAAAAACTAGAAAAGACAAGTTAGACATGAAATACCTCCTCATACGAAAACAACACAATCAACCCCCAAAGCACAAAGCCCTCCATTCAATGTGGGGCAACCAAAAAATCCTCATCCTTTTGTGACACACCTACAAAATAATTGACCCATTGTGGCACACTTACAAAACCCTCCACGCAATGTTCCCCTTCAACAATCACTGCATTGTATATACCCTCTACACATACCATTAGATCATGTATATATTACACAAGAGGAGTTGATAAACCACCTTACACTAAACACCTCACACATTAGCCAAATGGTCAATAGAGTGAGGTCATCTACTCCCTCTTACCACTCAACCATAGCAGATACACTAAACAAATGGCCCCAAATGTGAATGAGGTGTCTAGGGAGGTTACAAAATAAGGTTTATGGAGGGATAGGAGTTGTGCATTTTATGCCAATGGATTAGAATATTAGGAAGTGAAAGATAAGGACATCAAGAAAGGTGCTATATGTGCTCTTTTCACTAATCCTTATTATGGTAATTCCCTATTAGACACAACCAAAACTTTTTCTCTCTACTCATGCTCTCATACTAGGATGACATCATGTTTTTGTGATAGGTGGTATATGGTATTTGACCTACCACCATGTAATATTTATGAGGTTCCTTTATTTTTTTTGAGAAAACAATATTGTGAGTTCATCATTGGAAAGACACCAAATTACTTTGACATCTGTGATTTCTAGGGTAGAGAAGAAGGCTCTACATAGAATAGACCTGGGGCCCAGAGGGTGGTACCACAACATGACAGAAGATGTACATCATGAAAACTATATCTAATGTTGGGATCCTAACAACCATAAAGATGTCTATTGATGTAGAGACTCTTCATGTAGCTGCATCATTGACATATCTCATCATTTAACATGACTCACACTTAGGTGGTATTACTTCACTTATGACACCTCAACCATCATCAGATGCATCTTTATAGTCATCATAGCCTACAACATCTCTATTATCATCACTTGCACCTTCGATGCCATTCCCATTTGTGCTACTTGCATTTTCATCGCATGCATCATTATAGTCTTCTAGGACCAATCAACATATATGATTTACTTACTGGTGCATATGTGATAGGGTGAATAGTGAGGTGACTTAGGATGGATTGAAATGTCATCCATGTGTACATTATAGGAAGACCTATTATGCCTCTAGAGGTGGGTGTTTCATGCTCATAGATTTTTGATGATGATTGTCTTTAGTGGAGATGAGACATAGGTTTGTTTGTTTGAGTTTTCACATGTTATTATTTAATCACCTAAATACAATAAAAGTAAACATTTTATTATTTTATAGAGCACTCTAGATTGATATGTGAAAAATATGCAATTTAGGATGTAACAAGTGGTATGAGAACATCACAAATTACTCATTCTCCTAGAGGTGTAAGGCTAGGAGAAAAAACACCTGGGGTAAAGATTTTTAAATATTCTTAAAAGTAAAATAATCCATTGGCTTCAAAATATTGTTTCTTAATTTCTATGAAACTAACAATAAAAAGTTCCCTAAATCTTGTTTCTCAATTTTTATGACATTATCCAACCCTATTTGGTCCAAGGCTTCTTTTCAAGACCTTTTGGACTTTGAAACCTTACATAATTCCATCCATTTTATGCCTTACAATATAGGTTTCCTTTATATAGCTTTCCACTATCTACATTTTCCAATCCTCTACCTAATCTAGTAACACCCAAGTCTTTAAGGAGTTTTACAAGGAAGCCAATAAAATATCCATCCCCAAGTTAAGTTGACAAGTCTAGTCATCTCAGTACATCATGTAAAGTTGCTAGTGCTGAAACATTTCCATCTCTCCAACCTATCATTCCTCTTCCATCTCCCATAACTATCATCCCTCTTTCAGCCACCCCACTTATAGTGTTGGAAACTACCATTGGAAAAAATATTATGTTGTCATTGATGTCAAACCTTAATTGAAAGATATTTACTAGAAATGTAGAGTGCCATATCTATTGATTGATGAAGAGGATTTGAAAAGAGAAATAACTAGAAGAAGCAAGTATGCTACAATTACAATGGGAACTTGATCAATTAGCCTTTCACAAGACAATGTGTTGTTTAATCATTACTTGAAGTAGAGAAGACAATTGAGTTAATGTTTATAAGTGAAGAGAAGAAGTTGAGTAGAAAATTAAGCTTGACCAAGGGAAAATTTTACTAGGTCAATGAAGCAGAAGATTAAGGAACATAAGAGATAGCTAAGAAAATAATATCAACCAAGTGATAATTATGGTCAAGAAAGTTGAAGGAGAAAATATAGTGAAGACCATGAAAGTTATTGAATGCTAAGCAATACAGAACAATAGGGACCAAGATACCTAATATTAAATGAGTAGAAGAATGCAATGATGATCGAGTGTCAAAAAAATAAAAGTTTATGAAAAAATCAAGTTTAAGGCTGGCATAGTTAAATGTTTAGATTAGTCAAAATATGTAGATAATAAGAATTCATGAGCTATCAAGTTTGATGCACAATTTGAGTTTGTTATATGATCAAAGGAAAGGATTTAAAGATAAGTTTCTAGAAGTGCCAAGAAAGGAGAAGGACAAAATAATGGTTAGATTCTTTGAATTTGATCAAACCCTAAGAATTATGGTGATTTTGAAGCGAAAAAAGATATAAGTTACCTATTTAAGGAGGCATAAGGGATGTTTTATAAGGCTGGTTTGTTTTTTACTGACAATTTTGTGGAAAACTCATGAAGAAAAAATTAGAAAAGGAAAAAGTGAGAAGATTGGTGAAGTGTGATTTCCTGAAGGGTTGCCAAATAGAATAGAGGAGATTATAATGGAGTTTAGTTAATGACACAAAAAATGAGCCAAATGGACATCTAAATTTACAAAGTGAGTTTTATCCAAATAGATCAAACCTAGCTATTACTTTCTAAATGTTGTTGAAGTTAAAATCCTTTAATCAAGGTTTTCCTGATAGTCATTTTATAAATCCTTTAATCTAGGTGACATTGTAATGGAATGATCGAAAGTCCTCTAACCAAGTCACTCCTAATAATGTGATTAAATCCTCTAATAAGGTCACACCTAATAACGTGTTTTGTAGCCTTTAACAGGGTTGAATCTTAATCAAGATCACTTTAGAAATGTAAAAAGTGGTAATATGGTAATCAATGGTTTTTCTCAAATTAAGTTTTCACATTAAATCTTGGTGTCATATTTGTGTTAATGTTATTTTTTTGATACATGATATTTATTGTTTATTATTTTCTATTAGTTGACATATATAGAATATAGAGCTAAGTGATAAATGAATAAGTTAAGTTGTTGATGAGTTTCTATATGGACCAAATGTAATGCCCTGCCTCGAGATCCTTAGAACAAGGATAGATAAAAGCCAATTTTTTTTTTTGAAAAAGTATGAAAGCACAAGACAACCATCATATGTGGATCATGAATATTGCAACAAAATACTAACCAAATAACAAAACACCAAAGATCTCCAAGCATAATCACTGCCCAAAAAGTAAACAAGAAAACAATAGAGACCAACCATGGTCTCACACTCTTAGAGGGAAAAAATAAAGCACAACTCAACTACTAAACACCATGTTGAAAGTCAAAAGTTGTCTCCTAAAAATTAGCTAAGTCTAAAATTGCGAAGCCTTAAAATTTCCTAGAATCTTTATCTTAGCTCGTAGAGGTTTGGAACCTATCTCAAAAGACTAATTCCATATATTAAAATATATCTTAAGTATAAGAAATTAAATATACTTATACTTAAATGATATATTTTAAACCCCATAGGAAATTTTTTTTGAACTAGGAAGGTGTAAAACATAACAGGGTGTCCAAAACCAACTTCCAAAATTTCCCTAGCCAAGCCTAGATAACCCTCATTTTTCATGTGAGGATAATAAACTAACATATTCTCATGTGATGAAGTGCAAGAAACCATGCGGGAAACTATCATCCACATAAGGAAGTACACCAAATGGCATGAGAATGTACTTGGCCCAATAGCCAAGACACCTAAAATTGGTGTTTAGCTTCACGCAAGAAAGTGCCAGAAACTATGTGAGAAAACATAACACACCATGTGAGAACTTATATTCAAGTGCAAGAAACTACAATTTCACATGAGAATACAAAACAACAAGCCAAAAAATGTTAAGGGAATAAATCTAGCACATGAATTCCTCCACATTAGGGAGTACCAGATCCACATATTGAGGAAAATACACTTGAGTGAATAACTAAAAGATGGAAGCTAAATCGAACCATCTAAAAAATAGTGAAGGGAAAATAGTTGAAAGAAATATCACAAAGTACAGAGTTAAGATTGCAATAAACTAAACAACCAAACCAAGTATGTGGTTCCTCCCAACTGTAATAACATCATAAGATCATCATGGGTCCTAGACATCCCCCACACATAACATCCCACACCACCAACTAGATCATCGGTGCTATCTTATGAGGACATCACTACTAAAATATACTACAACATAAGAATGAGGAAATCTAACATGCTATAACTAAAGCATACGATAATCCTACAAATCAAACTCATCATCTATCATATGCTAAATATCATAATACAAGAATGCAACAAATAAATTAGCATAGTCTAACATGATATCCAAGCATTACAATGAAAGCATAAATCACAAGGAAGCATACTCCAGAACCCAAAGCACCAAGTCAAAACATCCAATAATAGTCATATTAGAACAATAGACTATCTTTGTACACAAGTCCACAGTAGTGGTGAAGTTAGCTACACCTTCCAACCATGTGGAACCCATAGGTCCACTCCCACTGTGCTGATGGAGATAATTTTCTAGCTACAAACACACATAAAGAAAATGTTCATGGCTAACACTCATGCCAGATAGTATGATGATTGAAACCAAGAACATAGATAATGCATAAACTATAGGTCTTGGTCAAACAATCAATGGGCTACTAAATAGGGGCTGGCATCATGGAGAGTCACTTGGCATCGACAAGCCCAAGCTAGTGTTGGCAACTCACACTTCCCTATGAAAGGAGCACATCCTAAATCTTTTTATTATCTTAGTTTTATTACCACTAATTATTTTTATTTTGTTATCACTTACTTAAAACTGCCAAACCATGGGACTAGTCACTAGGCTATGATATAGAAGCCCCTCCATATGCTTCCCTACCCTACCCATGCTCATCCAATGATGAGTGTCCATATACATGCATCTTCCCAACCCAACCCTAATGATCATAACTTCCAAAAATAACATGGAAGATCGAGACTCACAAGTCACTCAAAAAATGTATACACACATACTCATGTGTGGAACACCACCATCACAAAATTCATAACACAAGGATTGGATGAGAACACAATGCAAAAATACACTCCAATGAAAATAGACTTGGAAGGAAAGATGTGACATGCATCCCAACTCAGTGTAAAAGTGCAACAATGGTCTGACTAACATCCAAATAGATGATCTAGGTCCATGACCAACATCATGCCAAGAAAACCCAAGTAAATTGGGTGACATATGAAATGAAGTAAAAACCCCCAAAACCGGAAATCTTCAAAATTAAAACCAAATTGGTCTTTGGGTACAAAGCCTTGAAAATCCAATAAAATTTGGGTCTAGACACTGTATGCAAAAAATACCAGCATAATGATATAAAACCCCAAACCCCCATCCCAAAATAGGGGAAATGTTCATACCCAACCAATCGAGTAGAACTAGCAAACAAAAATAGAGGGGAACACTAGTTCTCATCCTTCTAACAAACTGCTACTTGAAATAGAAGTTGAAATGGAGCAGAAACAAGAAAATAGGAGAGCCCTACCTAATGGAAAAAGTGGTAGAAACTAAAATCAACCTGATAAAATAAATAACCTACCAATACTACCGAAAGTGATGACAAAGAAAGGTCTCCCTGAGCTAGATCCAACAAGATTGACCTCACGAAGATCCCATGCTCAGAACTCTTACAACAGATAGAAACATGGTCCTCTAGAAGAGGATTCTCAAAAAAGCTCTCAAATTTGTATTTTGTAAAAGTGAAAAGTGAGAAAACAAATCCTTTTTCAATACTTATTCACTTTTTGAGTGAATAATCGATTAGGGAAAATAGCCAGTTAGACTAGCTAAATTCTAAATTTACCCAAATGAAAATAGGTTATCCCTCATAATAGGAATTCACCCAAGGAAAAGCTACCAGAAATAAAATTCAATAAAATTTAAAGCCCAAAAATTCAAAATCATAGAAATCTCCTTAACAACTTTTGCAACAATGCGAACCATTAAATCCACAGACACATTCACTCATCTAATCACATAATTTAGATAAATTTGGATTTAATAATTAGCAAAAGGTTTAATCTAAATGATTAATTAATGATATGTCAACCATGTAGGGATAACATGTAATTCAAGCCAAGATAAATTTTTTTTGAACAAGTATGAGTGCACATGACAACATCATACACAGATCACATATATAGCATTAGAAGACTTAACCACCATCTTGGCAACCAATGAATCTCCAAATGCCACTACCTAAACTGACACAGTCACAATAGGAAACAAAAATCAAAAATGACAAAAACACAAAGAATATATGATCCATCAGAGCATGGAAAATTAAGTAAACTCAAAGAGTACTAGGGTCACCAAAAATTGATCCTCGAAAACTAGTGGAGATACCACCTATTTTTTGTGCAAGGACCAATAGTAGATAGATTTTTGTATGAAGATGTGCAACATTCCCCACGAAGAAATGCCTTTTCACATGCGGATGTGCACCAAGTGGTGCGAGAACATACTTGGCCCAAATAGCCACGACCCTAAAAATTGGTGTTGGGTTTCACATGAGAAGGTGCCAAAGGCCACATAAGGAAACCTAATACACCACTTTAGATCTTGTATTCTCATGCGAGAAAGCACAATTTTGCATGAGATCCCAAGACAACATGCCTAAACCAAAAATGCAACAAATAAAGGGATAAAGTTTCTCCACACTAAGGAGTACTAGATCCACAATTTGAGGCATAAACACTTGAATGCAATATTGAAAGATAGAAAATACATCTAACCATCTATAAATTAGAAAGGGGAAAGTATAGAAGGTAACATCACAATGTACTTAAAACAATATCATAATGTGCAGAATAACCAAACTAAGTATGCAGTTCGTTCCAACCATAATAGTATCATAAGACCATTGTGGTCCCTAGCCATCTCCCACGTGTAACATCCCAAGCTATTGATTCGATCATCAATATTATCATATAAGGATGTCACTACTAAAACATGCTACAACATAAGCTTAATGATATCTAACATGCTATGAGTAAAGCATAAGATAATCCTACAAGTATGAGTAATATCAACTATCATATGCTAATCATCATAATAAGGGAATACAATAGTAACTAACATCATCTAACATGATATAAGAGCATTTCAATGAAAGCATAAATCACAAGAAAGCATAGTTTGAAATCCAAGTATTAAGTGAAAGCATCCAACAACTATCACACTAGGACAATAAACCATCTTTGTACACTGGTCCTTAGTAGGGGTGAAGGTAGCTATGCCTCCCAACCATGTGGAACCTGTAGGTCCACATTCACCATGTTGATGGAGATAATGATCCAACTAGAAACACACATAAAACACAACGTCCATGGCTAACACTCATGACAGATAGTATGATGACTGGAACCAAGAACATAGATGATGCATAAAATATAGGTCTTGGTTAGACACTTAATGGGCTACTAAGTAGGGGTTGACATCATAGAGAGTCACTTGGCATTGAAAAGTCCAAGCTTGGATCATTGGCTCGACTCCTCAATGCAAGGCTCTTGCACATACATTCTATTATCTTAAGTTTTATTACCATACACATTTTCTTTAGTTATCACTTGATTAAAACTTCAGAGCACCAACCCTCTAGAAATAGACTTTGGTTTGCAAAAAAGAAGCCCCCTCCATATGCTACCCTACCCTACCCATGCTTATCCAATAATGAGTGCCCATAGGCATGCCAATTCTCAACCCAACCCCAATTATTGTAACTTCTGGAAGTACCATAGAAGATAGGGCCTCACAACTAACTTGACAAGTGTACATGCATGTACTCATGTGTGGTGAACCACCATCATGAAGATCACAAGACAAGGATTAGATGAGAACACAAGAAAAATATCAATCACTCATAAATAACTTGGAGGATGGATTCTACACAAATCCTAAAGACAATAAAACAATACATCATGAAATCACTCAACCAACCTCAATTTGAGAGTATGGATTCTATATGAATCCCAATGATACAACAAGACTAAACATCATGAACTCACTCAATAGGCCTCAATCTAGGAGTATGGATTCTACATGAATCCTAATGTCCATGAAATAATAACAAAGATCCAAAAGAAACCATAACACTAGGTGTAAAATTACTCAACCAAACACAAAGTTGGCAGTACGGATGTGATACACATCCCAATGCAAACATAAAAGTGAAAAAATAGTTTGACTGATATCCAAATAGATGATCCAAGTCCACAACCAAACTCATGCCAAGAAAACTTGAGAGAATAGGGAAACATGCAAAATGAGGTAAAAATTCCAAAAATTGAAAAAGTTCAAAATTAAAATCCATTTGGTCTTTGGGCACAATAACCCTAAAAATCAAATAAAATTTGGGTTCAGATATTGTATGAAAAATGGCTAGCATAATAGTGTGAAACTCCAAACCCTCATCTCAAAAATAGGAAAAATGTTCATAGAAATGGAGGGAAACACTGGTTCTCACCCTCCTAACAAATGGCTACCAAAAATAGAAGCTGAAATAGAGTAGAAACAATAAAACAAGAGAGCCCTACCTCACAACCAAAAGGGGCAAAATGAGAATTTGAACCATAAAATAAAAATCTCATAGAAGTAGCCAAAAATCACAGCTATCCAAGGTCTCCCTAAGATGGATCCAACGGGCTCAATCTTGCAACAATCCCATGCTTGTAGCTCCCACAAAAAAAAAAATAGTAAATCCTCATGAAGAGGATTTTGGGTTTTACTTGTCGACTTTCTAATTTAAAAGTGAGAGGTGAGGAATTAAATTTCTTTTTGGATACTTATTCAGTTTTCAAGTGAATAATCGATTAGGGAAAATAACTAGCCAACCTAGTTAAACCCCAAATTGATTCAAATGAAAATAGGCTATTCCTTGTAATAGGAAGTCATCTATGGAAAAGCTACCAAAAATAAAAAATAAAATAAAATAAAGTTTGAAAACCTAAAAAACACAAAAATTTCCTTAACAACTTTCGTGACAATGCAAACCTCTAAATGCACAAACACACTCATTGGTCTAATCACAAAATGCAAATGAGTTCAAATTTAAGAATCATCAAAAGACTTGATTTAAATATTTAAATAATAATATGTCAACCATACAAAGATGACATTGGTAAAATATGAATGGCTAAATCACTATCTCCATGTGCTACTGCCAAGGATATAAATCCTGCACACTAAACACCACAATTAAGTGCAATTGCATATAATAACATAGCCAAAGAAATAAATGTATTAAATGAATAATTTATCCATTTATCCCATTATAGTGAAATAGTCCATATACATCACTCATGTTCACATATAGCATGACAATGCAAGAATGAAATAAATAACCATAACATTAAATGCATCATTAAACATAATTAGGGATATGTCCAAATACTAGATAACCAAATATCATCATAAACCACACTGTCATCTCAAAATGGAATCATCATGCAATATAATCAACTAAACAACATAGTAGTCTAACATCTATGATACTGAAATCAAGTATAATACCTAACCCTCAAGTCAACATAACATGAGTAACAAATATCTCTCGAATCAAAATATAACAAGGTAAATATCTGTAACCCATAACCAAAGAATCCAACATGGACAATCCCTTTCTAATTATTTAATCATTTAATAATAGTTATAAAAAAAACATGAAAAGACACTAAAAAGAAATAAGCAAACACAATCACATACATGACTAACCGCTACTACAGGAACCTAGTTTAGTGTAACAAGGTAATAGTACATAGTACAATCTTTGCACATATCTCTAGTAATAAAAAAACAACATCATGATACCACATTGATCCTGGTTACCACTAGTACAAACCTTAGTGAACCATAAATCACATCATAATTTCATAAATTAGCCAAAAGCGTAACCAAAGCAACTAATATAGCAACACAAATCCAAATCACCTCAAGGGTGTAGACCACTTTGTTGGAATACTTTAGAATGACTAAGAGGGAGGGTGAATCCATTATCCAAGGTCAAAATGTATAAATAAAACTTTTCATAACTTAGTGAACTCATAAAACATTATTCATCATGCATGCATCCATAATATTATGCAATCACTTAAAACTTGTAGGTTACTATCAAATCAGCTTGCAGAAATGTAAAGCATGAAACATAATAGATTCATCAACATACTTGACACAATGATTTACATGGAAACCTAATTTGGGAAAACCACTATTAACATGCTACTCTTTTTACTCTTTTGAAGTGATACCCTATGAAAGGCCAACCCTGTTAAAGGTTACAATACACACTATTAAATGTGACCCTGTTAAAGGATTTTGATCACCCTATTAGGAGTGAGCCTTGTTAGAGGACTTTAGACCATTCACTTGGAATGTTACCCCATTAAAGGATTTAAAAATGAATGTTAGGTCAACCTTAATCCAAAGGATTTACCCTAGACTAATACAATTGTTAGAGAGTAACAACAAGGCTTGATCTGATACAACTTACAACTTCATTTGCAGATTACAAATCAATGTTTAGTCCTCCATTCTACTTGGACTTCATACATTTTAGCTCTCATATCTTGTTCATCCTTTAAGAATTTATATCCTTAACCCTTCTTTCTTAACATGCCATTATAGATTCTTCTCTTAGGTCACTTGATGAAGCAAAACCCTTGACTCCTTCTCTTCCTTAGGTTCTCGCACATGGTAACCTTGCTTCATGACCAGCCATTCCTATAAATAGGGAATTAAAATATTTTTTTTTCTCATTCTCCATCATCCAATTTAGGGTTTGGATGGATTATCTAGGATACAACATATCTACCTCACATTCCATATCTCTTCTAGAAACTTATCCTAGAATCCTCTTTGAATTCTCCTAAAAATGGTTTACGTTGAATTTTGTGCCACTAACTCATCAACCTTATCTTCCACCTAGTTCACATAATCCAAGAAAATAAATTTTTTAGCTCAAATTCATCAAATTCACAATATTTTAAATAATGTAGCAACTCAACATTATCAAGCTTCTGATACTCAACACATACTAGGTTGCTTGGCACCCACTATGAATTTACTCAACATGAACTAAAGTTTATTGGTTCTTGACATCAACTAAACTTTACTTGACACCCACTATTCTACTCGGCATACACTAGATTATAATTTTACTTGGCTCTAACTAATTTTCTACTCAACTTGCACTAAATTTTCTCGGCACCTACTATCCACTCGGTCAAGCTTGGCAGACAAACTTTGTGTAACTTGTTCTCCTAAACTTTCTTAGTGTAGCCAACCTTTGAAACCTTAGTAGATTAACAATACATTATGTTACCATTGTCTTAACTAATTCTTGTACTCCTTTACATAATCATAATTTAACCTTCCTCTAGGTGCTATTGATACATCTTTTGATCAAATCCTCTTCATCAGTCAAATAAGTGATAGTACTTGAATCTTTTAAACAATTGTCTCACCATCAAATAGTAGGTTTGACATCAGTGACAAAACAATGATTGAAGAATATTTGTCATACTTGTATGTTCTCAACAATCTCCCTATTTCAATAATCTCCTTTGATTAACTTCTTCAATCTATTCCCAACACACTCATGGTCCAAATCACGATTCATCACAATGAAAGATCAACAAGGTTCCATCCATTAGGATAACTTATAGAATTCAAATAGAAGAGGCACTACATGACATTGGTGAAATATGAATAGATAAATCACTAACTCCATGTGCCATTGTCAGGGATATAAATCTTCCACACTAAAATAAATGATCAAGTGCAATTGCATATGATATCATAGTCAAAGCAATAAATGCATTAAACAACTTATTTAACCATTTATTCAATTATACATAAATAATTCATTTACATCACTCACATTCACATAAAAAATAAGGAGACAAGAATGAAGTAAATAACCATAGCATAAAATCCATCATATGAAAAAATCAGAGATATATCTAAAATACCAGAGCTATATATCATCATAGACCTTTTGTCATCTCAAAATGACATCAACATGTAAATATGATAAAATGAATAGCATAACAGTATAACATCTATGATACTAGAATCAAAATATAACATCCAACCCTCAGGTCATCTCAAAGTACAAATAATAGGAGTATCAAGTATTTGTCAAATCAAAATAACAACAAGGTATAGACTACAAACATGAGAGACACTACATCCTCCCCCACTAGCATAGGCTTACTCCTAGAAGTTGACAAAAAGGTAGGGGTACAATCCTCTCAAATGTGTAGCATCTTCCCAAGTTGTAGAGATCTCAATGCTTGGGTCCTATAAGACCTTTACCTACTTGATGTCCTAACCTTGCAAGGTTAGCCTTTGGTGTTGTAGGATTCAAATGGGCTCCAAAGTAAGCTACCCATCCACTACCTACAAAGCATACCAATAAAGAACATGGGTCACATTGTCAATATACTGCCTCAAACATGTAGCATCTTCCCAAGTCATAGAGGTCTCATTACTTGGGTCCCATCAGACCCTTACCTACTTGATGTTCTAACCTTTCAAGATCAACCTTTGGTGCTATAGGATACAAATGGGCTCCAAAGTAAGCTACCCATTTACTACTTGCAAAGAATCCTAATAAAGAACATGGGTCACATCCAAAATATACTGCCTCAAAAAAAAAAACATGAAAAATATCATGGATGCATGATAGGCTAGGAGGCAATGCTAGTCAATAAGAAATAGGACCAATCCTATTAAGGATCTCAAATAGTTTGACAAAATGTGGCACCAACGTAGAGCCTTTCCCATAATAGATGGGGCTCTTCCTTGATCGCATTCTCAAAAACACCCTATCACCAATAGAAAAGTGTCAATTATACCTATGGGCATTTGCATACTTCTTCTACTTATCCTAAGTAGTAACCAAATGCTCCCTATTATGAAAAACCTACTACTCCATATCCTAAAGCATATTTGGACCCAAAAGAACTTAGTCCTCTAAATGATCCCAACTCAAAGGGGTGTGACATGGTCTACCATACAAGGCCTAAAAAGGTGATATGCTGAGAGAACTATGATACCCATTATTATATGCAAAGTTAACAAGGTATATAAATAATCCTCCCACTTTTCCTGCCTGTCCATCACATACATGTGAAGCATATCTTCTAGAACCCGATTCACTCTCTTAGTCTGATCATCAGTCTTTGGGTGATAAGCCAAACTAAAATTGAGCCACAGCCCAAAGCATGCATGAGAGATGTCCATAGTATAGAAGTAAATACTAGATCTCTATCTAAAATAATCCATCAATGGATCCCATGTAAATAAACAATATCCTCCAAGAAAACATGCACTATAGAAGAAGTTGTGTAGGATGCTATCATGGGTGAAAAATGTTCTACCTTGGATAACTTGTCCACTGTCACCATGATACAATCATGTCTCTGTGATGACATAGGCAACCCTGTGATAAAATCAATGGATATCAGATCCCATGTTCACTTTGGAATGGTATGTGGCTACAAAAGACCCATCGGGTGCTAATGCTCTACCTTCACTTTTTGGCACTCAAAGCATCTAGCAACAAAATTAGCAACATTGTGCCTCATCCCTTCCCAAAAGTATAGCTATTTAAGATCAACATGCATCTTCTTGACGTTGAGATGTGCAAAATGTGCTTTTGACAAAACTAAGGTATGAAGATCACTAGATATAGGTACATAGATATGCCCCATGCATCATAGTAGCCCATCAAACTCAAGCATATAGCTTAAAAATCTCCCCTCAAGGGTACATACATAATAGATCTCCACCCTCACCTCCTGATACCAAGTGTTAGTAGGAAAAGATTCCAAGGTATGACCTCACAAATCTACTCCTAACGACAACACTAATACCTCATGGGCTCCTACTAAAGGCATCCATGATGAAATTCTCCTTCCTTTTAATGTGATTAACATCAAAGTCATGCTCACACAAGAACTCCATCCAACAATGTCATGCATTTAAGTTTGGTTAAGTAAAGATATACTACAAAATCCTATGATCACTATGCAAATTAAACCTATGTCCCAAAAGAAAATGCCTCCAATAGACAAGGGAATGCACCATGGCTATGAATTACAAGTCATGAATGGGATAATTAAGTTTATGGTCCTTGAGTTTTCTAGACTCATATGCAATCACTCAATCAACTTACATCAACTCTGCACCCATGTCATCTAATGAAGCATCTGTATAGACCATGAAATCACCTATAAAATTAGGCACTACAAGGACTAGCACACTGGTCAAATAGTTCTTAAGAGCATTTAATGCTACCTCACACTGATTTGACCAAACATGCTTCTTTTCTTTCCACTAAAGAGAAGTGATGGGATGCACTGCTCATGAGAAATCTATCACAAAGTGATTGTAGTAACCCACCAAACCCATGAAACTATGAACTTTTTAGTCATTAGTGGGTACCAACCAACCCATGATAGCATGAATTTTCTCTAGATCCACTAAAATTCCATCTCTAGTGATGATGTGTCCAAAATACTTCACCTCTAACTGGAAGAACCCACATTTACTCAAGTTTCCATACTACTGATGGTATCTCAAGCATTGCAATATCTGATGTAAATGGACTTCATGCTCCTCTACAATATTTGAATAAATTAATATGTCATCCAAGAATACAATGACACATTGATTGAGGTATGCGTGAAATACACCTTTTATCAAACTCATTAACACATATGGTGCATTGGTTAACCCAAAGGGTACAACCATGAACTCATAATACTAATACCATGTATGAAAATTTATTCGATGAATGTTAGCCTCTAAATATGGAGCTAATGGTATCCTGACTTTAGATCAATCTTTGAGAACACTCATGCTCCCTTCATCTAATCAAACAAGTCATCTATCCTTGTCAAAGGATATGGGTTCTTCACCCTCACGTTATTCAACTATCAGTAGTCAATGTACAAATGCAAAGATCCATCCTTCTTCTTCATGAAGATGATTGGTGCACCCTACAAGGATACACTAGGATGACTATGGCCCTTGGCCAATGATTCCTCTAGATGTAATCTAAGCTCACTTAACTCCTAAGTAGTCATGTGGTAAGGATCTCATGAAATTGGCTTTGCTCCTAGTACAAGATCAATCCTAAAATCAATGTTACACTATAGTGGCATACCAAGTATCTCATTAGGAAATATATCTACATACTCAAAAAGGAGTGGGTAATCATAAAGTGACTCTTGGCTTCCTCAACATCATTGATAGATATAAGAAATAATTGACAACCCTTCTGCACACTTTGCTTCAACTGATTAGCTAAGATTATTCAAAGTGAGAGTAGTCTCTGGACTCCCAAAAGTTCCACCTATCCACTTGTGTCATCAACATATTGTAGAAACTTATGATGGCAATATATGTTCACCTAATGGGTGGCTAGCTAATCCATGCCCAACATAATGTCATATAATCCTAGAGGTAGGATAAAAAGATCCACTATGTTGGTGAAGGTTCCCAAATTCAAAATATAACCACTAACCAAGGAGTCTACAACTACTTTGGAACCTATGGCTAACTTAACCTACCACCTATCAACTTGAAACAAGGCCATTAGCTCACATTGCTAAAATAGAGATAGTGAAATGAAAGAATCTAAAGCAAGAGATTCAAACAAAACTAAAGCTAAAATATCATGCAATGTACTTGTAGCCTTGACTACTGACCTAGATGCTCAACTTGATGGTTATCAACTCCCAAAAATATTCAATGATTCCTTCCAAGATCTCCCACTATAGGCTCTAATCTATCTACACTCTTACTAGGTCTTATAGATGGTTTGATAGAACACTCAAAAGATTTATGGCTTGGTTGGCCACAAGAATGGCAATCTCCCCTGAAGCTAGAACCTATTCCATGACCACCCTGAGTAGCACTAGGATAAGGTGAACTACCCTTGCTAGAGTTTTGCTGAACACTATAAGGAGGATGTTCCTACTAGGATTTCTATCCATAGCTTTGGTTATCTCCTTTCTTATCTGAGGTACCATAATTATGTCCACCTTTGGCCCATGACCCATGCCAAAACTTACAATGAGACCCACCTTGAGAGAGTGCTAACTACGCTTGGCCCTTCCCTAAGGACTAAGAATACTATGCATCCTATCTTGAAGGTCATGCACTTTGGTTCTAAGAGCCAAATTTTCCATTGAACCCCATAGCCACATCACTCTCTATGATCCTTACCTTCTCCATGGCAAGTGCATGTGTTCTTGGTTGATAAGCATAGACATCCCCAATGATAGATTGCCTAAGGCTCCTAACAAAATACTAAGTAATGAGTGCCTCATCATGCTTGTAGCTTGAGTATTGTCTTAACCCAAGGAACTTATTCTCATATTGTTATACTATCATAAAGCCTTTCCTAGGCTCATGGAATTCATCAATGTGAGCCTCACAATATTGTGGCAATAGGAATTTATCCTAATGCTCTCCTCAAAGATCTGCCAAATGAGATCTGCGACATTGATATGAAGCCTATCACTCTCCAAATCCCACCAAATAGAACCAAGTTATCTTATCTATGTGATATCACAATGAACCTTTACATTGATCCTATAAGGTAGTAAGAAACAATGTCCCATATCTAGCAACCAGGTCTCAACTTTGACTCCTACCTTATCCATCAAATAGCGATGGTTTGGACCTTTGAAGTTCCTACATCATTTGAAATTGAGTGAAATTATCAGCATCCTAACCATGACCCCTCCATCAATGCCTTCTTTTGCTAGGTGGTGTATGAGAATGTTCCCATTCATGCTCCTCCTCTCTATTCTCTGATTGATGGGAATCTCCATGATGAGATCCCTCTTCTTGATTATGATCTTGTTGGCACTCCTTAACATAAGGGCCCAACCAAGAAAGAATCTCTTTTAGCACTAGAATTAATTCCCCAATTCCATTCTAATTGTTATCATTATCTTGTTCTCCCTCTCCACCATGACATTCCTCTTCCTAGTTTTCTTCTTGTGTAACTTATTGGCTACCATCTTGACTACTAGGTCTACGTGTGCGAGGCATCACTATGGAAGCAACAAGATAAAGTTTGAAACAGTAAACATAAGTATAAGAGACACAAACATGAACCAAAAAGATATCATAGTAGCAAACATACCATAGAAAAACATAACATAAAACACAAACATAGTGGGATCATAACATAGAGATCCCAATGTTGCAACATGGGCTCTGATACCACATGTAATGCTCCACCAACTTTTTTTTTGAACAATTATGAAAGCACAAGAAAACCATCATATGAAGATCATGAAGATCACAATGAAAGACTAACCAAATAACCAAATACCAAGGATCTATGGGTGAGACATTACACCATTACACCAAATGGTTTTATGAGTTTGAATAAGTTGTTTGAAGTTAGTAATGTTTGAATTGATATACCTAGACCTGAGGATAATTGATTAAATCCCCCTACCTCTCAATTATTCTATCATTCTAACAAGTGGTATTAGAGTAGAGATGCTTATAAGGAAAATTTGAAGGGACTTTAGCTAAAGATCAAGATGCACAAAATAGAGATACCTAAGTTGAACAAGGAGAACTTCCTAGCATGGAAACAATTGATGAAGATGTATCTTTCTAGAGTTGAATATTTTTCATTGTACCACCTAGAAAATGAATACATTGAAGTTCCAAGATCCATGAATGTTGAACAAATGAAGGAGAAGAAATAAAATAATTAAATTATGATAGATATGGTACCTTCCCTAAGTTATGTTCTATTTGATGATGTTGAGGAGTGCACTAGTGCAATTAAAATGTGGGATAAGCTGGCACAAATCCCTTGAGAAGACAAAAATGTGTTAAGAGGTAAAGCTAAGAGGTTGAAATGAAAGTTTGATGACATTAGAATGAAAGAAGGAGAAACTCTTGCATAGTATTATGGCCAAATCAAGAAGGTTGTGAATGCTATTAGAAGTATTGGAGGAATCATATCTGATGATACCATGATACATAAGGTATTGAGAACTTTAATTCTAATCTATGTAATTAGAGTATTTAAAATTTAAGAAATGAGATGTACACTTGATAATGATTTGACCTTGGATAGTATAATTTATAGACATACTACATTTAAATTGTCAAATTTTGATAATTATACACCTTCTAGTGTTGAATGTGCTTTCAAGTCTCAACTAACTCTTGATGGATCTAAAAGAGAGATTAAGAGTAAGCATGTGGATTGTGACAATGAATCAGATGATGATCCTGATGAGGTAGAGGAATTATTGAAATAAAGGCTACCAAGAGGAAAATTCAAATACAAAGATATACTCCATGTTATCTATTTTGAATAAAACAAAGTCTGTCCTATTCATGTAAAATGTCTTGACAGAGATGAGAAGAAAGTAAAGAAAGACAAAAAATAATGAGGAAGGAGAGATAATAGATAAAAATGAGGTAAAAATGATTGCAAAGGTAAAGGTAAGATTTTTTTTTTTACATTACTGAAGAAGATGGTTACGAAAGTGATTTTGATGAAAACTGTAAGGCCCATACTAGTACCCTATTATAGATCTTGATGAAATAAATATGAATAAGAGTTAATTAGGTTATGATTGACATTTTTGTTACTAATATTGATCTATGAGACCCTATTAGAGACTAAATTAGATTTTGGTTAATATAAGTGTAATATCCATTCAATAACAATAGGTTGAATATATAAGATCACATGAAAATGAAAACTCTATATGTTAAAGCTAGGGACTTGATCAAAGGATTCATAGAATGATTCACTGGCCAAATTAGGAAAGATGAATTAACATTTTCTCTCGTAAGAAATAACAATGGATGTGGATTATAAAATAAATAAAACATAAATGGTTGCATTCATAAATTGTTTTTAAATCATGACAATATAATTTAGGAACATTCTAATGGCTTGAGAGATTAAGCCTAAAACACACACACACCCTGGTAATGTAATTAAGGGGTGTTGCTAGGAATGTTGTTATGTTTAACTTGATTGAAAAGATACTAGCTACATGTTCCCATATTAGTGATCTTCACTTAAGACATTTACTAGGATCCATTTATTTTCTTTAATGATGTAATAGTTATGACATTAGTGTTTCATGGTTATGATAGACAAGTATTGTAATAGTGTTAGAACAATAATTTCATTATGATAAGAAAGCTAAATGTTGATACACACATTTTGATATTTGCAATGTTTTGAATGTTTTATGGAAATGATTAGATGAAGTTAGTTGTATATGTTAATGAGAATTATGTGATATTGGATCATTCTACACTTATCTATATATATTTGTATAATATTTCATTGGGATACTGATGGTTAAGTTGAGTGTGCAAGAAATTGAATCATAGAAATTATTCAAGGAAACAAGGTTCAAACCTATGTGAACATAGTAATGCCAAGGTTAATCTTTGGAAGATTCAAAACCTCACTGTATTGTGTTTATTTCATAATGTGAATGTCCATGGGTGTTATAAGTTTAAAGATCATGATTAGTTAGTGACATGCCATCATGATGTGTAAATTATTTAATGTGTGTGTGTGTGTGTCAATTGACACTTGTGTTATCTATGTGTAAATGACATGTCATATAGGATTTTTGGGCATGAAGTTATATAACTTAAACTTAATTCCATTATAAAATTAAGTTAACCCATCTTGGAGAGTTCTAGGATGAGTCACCTTCATGATGAAATTCAAATTAAATTTGATAGGAACCTTAGAGAGCCTAAAAGTGGTTCCCAAGTGTTATTTTGGTGAAAATAAGTCACCCACATGGTAGTAGTATAGGTTGGGGGGTCTAGATACACCCATAGATTGGTCTAAGGGACTTAGGAGACCCTCTAAACTAGTCATTTTCAAGCAAATTCGAAAATCAAAGTGTCATATGACTTCTTTCCTTATCCCACCACTTGGTTAAGTTCCTATTGGTAGAGAGGTACAAGGGTGTAAGAGGGGTAGGTGGGGATGGAAGTGGAGGTCTTTTTAGGGAGCTTGTGCCAAACATAGTGGTTGTTCACCCACTTTCTAATTGTAGAGACACTTAGGGTTTGGAGGAAGGGACTTGGAAGAAAAGAAGGGAGCTCTTCATCACCATTTCCATAACCATAGCTTGGAAGGAGGTTAGTGCTTCCTACCATGTTTTCTATCATCTCGTGAAAGTTGAAGAATGGAAATTGGAAGAGTGTTCTTGTAAGATTTATGTGTTTGCATTTGGTGTATGTAGTAGTTGTTGTGTATGTAAATGAGCATGTTGGATTTACTTGTATTTGATTTGGTTACTTATTTTGTTGTGGTGGATTGAATGTTATGTTGGGTGTGAAGGCTTCACTCACCCTTGGGAGGGAAGAGAAGCCTCAGGTGAAGGGGTTAGTTGGGCTCAACATTGAAGTTGAGAAATCCTTCTCTTGGAAAGGGGATAGTTTTCATGGAGTATGGGTTCCATTGGAAGCCATATTCCTTTCTATTGTTCTATGGGAGGTATAAGTGAGGATAGGTGGAAGAAGCAAGTATGGGTAGCCTTGTTGAGGCATGTGAATATTGATAGCCTTGGATGGCATGAATTTCTTGGAAAGCCTTGTTGGGCATATTGCAATTGCAAGATTTGTTAGTGCACAAGGATATGGAAATCTCCTCTTTGGAGAGCCCACCTTCACCCAATGTTTATGATTCCATTTGTGAATCATTGTGCAAGCCTTGGTTGGGGATTGTAAATGTGTTGTTAAACTATGGTATTCATGTTAGTTCTTGTTATTTTGATGTTGTTTGAATGTATGCTAGTTGAGCCTTGTTTCCCCTAGCTCAGTGGGTTGCTACATAGAAGCCTAGGATGGGAGGTGAGCCTCCATGGTTCCTAGTTTGTGTGCATGTGAAAGTTTTGTGACAATGGATTCCTTGAAGATGTAGGGTTTCACCCTTGGAAATGTTGTAAAATCAAAGGTGTAAAGAGAAATCCATGTCCAATGTCACCCTAAATGTATTGTGGTCATCAAAGTCCCACTGTGATTTCATTTTGATGTAAAAAAGAATTGAATTGTGATCTTCCAAGTTTCCTTGTGTTTTCTTTGTGTTGTGAAAGATATTTGTATTATTATTTATTATTTGGAGTTGAGGAATGAATAGATTGTGAAGTTACATATGAAATTTAATTGTAAAGGAATAGTCACTGTGAGATTTGATGTATTATAAAAAGGAATTCATGTATTAGAACTTCGTCTCAAGAAATTTGTAAATTAGTTGATAGATATATTTCATAAATGATATGTGAAGAATCTTTTGGGTAGAGTTGTTCAATTTAGAATATATATGTTCATTTGCCAATTTATATGCTATGCATTTCATAACTTGGAAGTAAATCACCATTTTTTTATAGTTCATTGTATATGCATAGTCATATATTCATTGGTTTTCAAAGTTCAATCAAATTTTCTAAGAAGAAAATACCATCCTATCAACAAATATATTCACCTAAGTTCAAGGATAGGATAAACAAACACAAGAAAAAGAGAAGTAAACAGTTGGACAAAATCTTGATAGACTTGTTGTAGGTTCACATTTCCTCTCTGGAAAATGTATGAGGAATGAAAAGATAACCTTTCCCTATTACAGTCAATTAAATTATTTGGGAGAATATGCTCAACATCTTGTCATTAAAAAAATAATTAAATAATCACTTTATGAGAAATAGAATTATATATATATATATATATATATATATATATATATATATATATATATATATATATATATATATATAAAATGGAAATCAATGATATCCTAAGGACTTAACTAGACTCCTAGACTTATGTCCACTCACTGTAGGAAGTACTAAATAGTCCATCTCAAAGTTTGTTCACTTGGGTAGAGGTGATCTTTAAAATTAATTTGCACTAAATATATCTATAAAAAGAAACATATAAAAAAAAACAACCAAACTAAGGCCAAACGAAAAAAGAATGAAAATTTATGCCAATGTCCACTAATGGTGAGCCCATCCACCTAGGTGTCACTTTAAACCCCATGCAAAAAAAAAAGCAAAGATAAAGTGTGGTCCCCACTAGGCATCATGTCTTAGCCACACTTTGGACTTATAAAACAATGATGGGGTAAGATTGATGTTGACATGTTTCAACTCCCACTTTTAGGTCCACCTTCCATGCCAAAAAATAAGAGCAACTTAGAGTTGGAAAAATGGGGCAAGCTTTGCATGAAATTTCTAGTCGATTTTCCACCTTGACATAAATGTGCCTCCTAGGGGTAGATGTTAGGAAACCTAGGATGGACACTTGTCATGTCTTAGGAGTTTGGTATCTAGACTTAAGTGGGGGGTGAGAATTTTGTTTAAGGTTGAGTGGATTATGCATGTGACATGTGGGTTAAGGAATTTAGGTGGGTAATTAGGATGTTGAATTAATTAAGTTGTTATGGATATTTAGTGTTCCTTTGTCATTACATAGATAAATAAATATAATAGCATTTAGTAGTGAGTGAAATAGTATTAGTAGTTGGAGGTTGTTGGTTAGATGTGGAATGTGTAGTTGAAATGTTCTTTTGAATAATAATAAGAAGAATTAATTTTTAAATAATAATACTTAAATTTAAAATAATAATATTAATAACAACAATAATAATAATAATGATTAAATATTAATAATATTAATATTAATGATAATGATGATGATTAGTTTCTAAAATAAAGTCATGGTAAAATGAAGGATGAAATTTGTTATTATTATTTCATTTGATAGGAATTTAAAGGTAAATAGTTACTAACAAAGGTTAGTGGAATTGTTTGGGGTGTAATTAAGTATAATGGAAGGATTAATAATAACTAGACAAATAAATTAGTTAGTAACACCTAAATTGTAAACTACTAAAATGGTTAAAGTGGAAATAGAACAATAGATAAATTGTTTAGCAAGGGTGTATATGTATACATGACACTAGATGGAAAAAGGGAGATGTATATAGGCATGTAAGTGGAAGGACACTTTAAATCATAACGTTTAAGCATCACCACGTTAGCAAGCACTAGAATTCACTCCCTCTACATTAATTTAAAATAAATAAATATTGAAATGCCACTTGTATTTGCAGAGTTTTTTAATTAGGAGAATAAGAGGTGAAAAGGGTTACAACCAAGACATCCTTATAACTTAGTATTGCAAACTTTTTTTTACCACTAGGTGATCCCTCATAGCCAACTTGAAACCCAAAATTTGACTAGATCTATTTTCATTTCATCAACTAACTTTACCATATCCTAATTTTGTGAAGATGTACCTCAAATAGTCTTTGTTCAATAACATAGATCTATGCATATAATCTATAGTACATTAAAAAAAAATGTTGTATTTTACCTTGTAAACTTAGGGCATGACATTCTGGTATCAGAGCCCTAGGTTATACAACATTGGGTGTTAATGAGCCCACAAATGAATGTACAATTGTAAGTTATCATAATAATACCATATTGAAAAGGAGACAGGCCTCCTAGGATATTGAATCGTAATAAATATATAGCTTATTTGGCAATGGTATTGAACAACCTAAACAGATAACACTAATTCGTTGTAGTAACAATTTAAAACTACTATGGATAAAGATATGATAGGATATTATCTTGACCTTGTGGAAGTTAAAATTTAAAAGGATCTCTATGTAACCCCCTCATGATAGCTATGAGACTTAATGATTCTAGATCTTGGCACACGTAAAAATATTCCTTCTTAAACCATACCAATATTCAAGACTGAATGGGTGGTAGCTCATCTCGATGATATATAAGTATTGGTAAGAACTCAAAAACCTTTGTAAGATGTGGAATTTAGTCCTTCGGGGAAAATGCGATTAATTAGTGTAAATGGGAATGATAAGAATGACAACTTATAGAATTGTGATAGGAAATCCCCATGATGTAGTATAATGGTGCAAGGATTAATATGTTATACAATAAGGTAATATCTTACACCTTGATTATCTTGATACAAACCCTATAGTTTAAGTGATAGAAACCACATGTGAAGAATCCCATTGGAAGTGAAGACTGATAAAGATAAGTCTCCTACTAAATAGGTAGGGGGACAATAAAGAACAATATGCAAATAATAGAAAGAACCAGACACATCAGGATAGATAGCATCAGGTATAACATGGTACATCGATTTCATTATAGTATATAATTCCACAACAAAAGAGAACCCTTCACCACCTGCAACACTATTATAATTGGACGGGCAACATGATCGTATACACTTACCAGCTAGGGTAATCTATGAAAACATCAAGGTTTTTCAATGTCAATCAATGGAACTTACAAGCCAAATTTTGCTCAAACATTTTTGTTACTCAACAACACTTTGCAACTCAATGATGAACTATTGCATGGGCATCGAATTCCTGTTCGGTTTGCACTATAGCTCGAAGTAATGAAAGCTTAGAAAACTCTAAATAGTTCTCATTATATCAATAAATACCTTAAGGAATTCTAGTCTAACATGAGATCGAATGGTAGAATCCTTCTTAAAAGTTATCAATACACCCAAATGATGCTTGAAGGAAGGTGTGACAAGAGTACAAGCGATACCCTAGTGATATTTCTAATAGCAACTTATTATATTTAAAGGTAAGTGACATGAATCATAATCTTATACTTATCTAAGGGTCACCAGTGTAATTTGGGCGGAAACCCTAGCCCTAGACTACATATGACAATTCTTGATAGTAATGGGTAGGTAGGTAAGGAAACATAGGCAATTGAAGAATGAATTTCTAAGACTTGATAAACCACAAGCAATAGGGTCTGGAAAACTCTCTTGACCTATTCTCGGGAAGGATCAAAAATACAAGGGAATCATTTTTGCATACCAGTGATTTACCATGTAACTCTAAGACAACCCTTTCCTATTCTGTCCATTAGGAAGACCCTAGTACAACCGTAATGCTTTTGAGAATTTGAATTGTTATGAGTTGTTGTTGTTGTTTTTTATTTTTGCAAATTTTGGTAATTTTGTGGAACATCCATTTATGATGATTTCTTGGTATGGTCCCCTTTACCTCAGGACATGACTTGTTTTAACAAAAGATTTACCATTGTGGCCATACTTATGTTTAATTGGTGATTTTATTTTGATTTAAATTATTTTTGAGGCATTTTTCTGTGAGAGTGTTGTATTATACTTATAAGTCAGTCATATTAGGGAATATTCTTGACAACCATCGTGATGAAATTAGAATATCACCCTTTCATTCATCATGAGATATGATTTCATTCAACCTTATAAACATAGAAATACTTTAAATCTCGAATAAATATACCCCAATTTCACACCATTCCAAGGACCTTAGGTAAAGGAACTGAAAGTGATAAGACTATAAAGGTTGGAAGCTGAATGATATACAATGCTATTTTGACTAAAATCTAACAAGTATACCAAACCAACAGTGAATGGCCAGATTTTTCAATTAAGATGTAACCAAAAGAACACTGTAACCACCGAGTGTCTATGATTGAAAACTTGTAAGTAAATCTGGATATTAAGCTAAAAAAAATGAATTCTTGGAGTATTTACAAAAGTTATCAACACTTCACTTATAAGTTAATCTTGGACTATCATCATGGACCTTGCCAGTGCTAAGGTGAGTGAATGACTCAAAAATTAATAAGTAAAGTTAGTCGATAAGAACTAATGGAGAATATGATAACATTGGTAAATTAATAGTTACCCAAATGAAACATAGTATATAAGATCACAAGATACCAACACAATAAGTAAACCCTAAAATAAGAGTAACCAAGAGAGAGGAAGGAAATCAAGTAAGTATGCCAATTAAGGTACAACATAGGAGGGGATATGTGGACAAGTACTACCAATCAATAATTGGAATTGGCACTGATTAAACAAGTTGCTAAAAGCAATGAGACTATGCAATGACAAGAACTAACCTAACCACCAAAGAAGTATAATTTCAATATGGCATTTGAACATACTATTCATGGTAATCCATCCTTAATCCATCAAGAGATTGGGAATGCCACAAGGAGCTTGGACATCCTAGATATAATGGATGGTTACCCTACCTATCTAGGAAGAAGTTATGCATAATTACGTTAATTAGGTATTGATATTTATACTAACTTGGAATAGTGCCCAATTAAATCAAGTGGTGAGTTAACCTATTTGAAGAAGAGTTATCCCTGTAGAGGCTATGGGACAATTTATTGTAGTCTATATAGTTAAATCTTGAATATATGTAAATGCTCATGAATGAGAGGTGATCTTAAGGCAAGGCCCTGAAGTGGGACACTTATGTCAAATCAAGTAAGTCTTATATATGAGAGTTGTGTCCCTAGTCATAGAAGACTTCCAGTAGAAAGTCAATAGCTAGGGGGGAGGATGTAAGGCCCACACTAGTACCTTATTATAGATCTTGATGAAATAAATATGAATAAGGGTTAATTAGGTTATGATTGACATTTTTGTTACTAATAATGATCTATGAAATCCTATTAGAGACTAAAGAAGATTTTGGTTATTATAAGTGTAATACCCATTCAATAACATTAGGTTGAATAGATAAGATCACATGAAAGTGAAAACTCTATATGTTCAAGCTAGGGACTCGATCAAAGGATTCATAGAATGATTAATTGGCCAAATTAGGAAAGATGAATTAACATTTTCTCTCATAAGAAATAATAATGGATGTGGATTATAACAACAAAAAAACATAAATGGTTGCATTCATAGATTTTTTTAAAATCGTGATAACATAATTTTGAAACATTCTAATGGCTTGATGGATTAAACCTAAAACACACACACAACCTCATAATGTAATTAAGGGGTATTTCTAGGAATGTTGTTATGTTTAACTTGACTAAAAAGATACTAGCTACATGTTCCCATATTAGTGATCTTCACTTAAGATATTTACTAGGATCCATTTTTTTTTAATGATGTAATAGTTATGACCTCAGTGTTTCATGGTTATGATAGAAAAGTATTGTAATAGTGTTAGAACAATAATTTCATTATGATAAGAAAGATAAATGTTGATACACATATTTTGATATTTGTAATGTTTTGAATGTTTTATAGAAATGATGAGATGAAGTTAATTGTATATGTTAATGTGAATTATGTGATATTGGATCATTCTACACTTATCTGTATGTATTTCTATAATATTTCATTGAGCTACTGATGGTTAATTTGAGTATGCAGAAAATTGAACCATGGAAATTATTCGAGGAAACAAGGTTCAAACCTATGTGAACACAGTAAGGCAAAGGTGAATCTTTGGAAGATTCAAAACCTCATTGTATTGTGTTTATTGCATAATGTGATTGTGCATGGGTGTTATAAGTTTAAAGACCATGATTAGGTAGTGACATGTCATCATGATGTATAAATTATTTAATGTATGTGTGTGTCAATTGAAACTTGTGTTGTCTATGTGTAAATGACATGTCATATAGAATTTTTGTGCATGAAGTTATTTAACCTAAACTTAATTCCATTATGAAATTATGTTTACCCACCTTGGAGAGTGTTAGGATGAGTCACCTTCATAATGAAATTCAAATTAAATTTGATAGGAACCTTAGAGAGCCTAAAAGTGGTTCTCAAGTGTTATTTTGGTGAAAATAAGTCACCCACATGGTTGTAGTATAGGTTGGGGGTCTAGATACACCCATAAGTTGGTCTATGGGACTTAGGAGACCCTCTAAACTAGTCCTTTTCAAGCCAATTCGAAAATCAAAGTGTCATATGACTTCTTTCCTTATCCCACCACTTGGTTAAGTTCCTATTGGTAGAGAGGTACAAGGGTGTAAGAGGGGTAGGTGGGGATGGAAGTAGAGGTCTTAGCTTATGCCAAGCTTAGTAGTTGTTCACCCACTCTCTAATTGTAGAGACACCTAGGGTTTGGAGGAAGGGACTTGGAAGAAAACAAGGAAGCTCTTCATCACCATTTCCATAACCATAGCTTTGAAGGAGATTAGTACTTCATGCCATGTTTTCTCTCATCTCATGAAAGTTGAAGAATGGAAATTGGAAGAGTGTTCTTGTAATATTTATGTGTTTTCATTTGGTGTATGTAGTAGTTGTTCTGTATGTAAATTAGCATGTTGGATTTACTTGTCTTTGATTTGGTTTCTTGATTTTTTTTGTGGTGGATTGAATGTTGTGTTGGGTGTGAAGGCTTTAGTCACCCTTTGGAGGGAAGAGAAGCCTTGGGTGAAGGGGTTAGTTGGGCTCAACAATTGAAGTTGAGAAATCCTTCTCTTGGAGAGGGGATAGTTTTCATGGTGTATGGGCTCCATTGGAATCCATATGCCTTTTTATTGTTCTATGGGAGGTATAAGTGAGGATATGTGGAAGGAGAAAGTATGGGTAGCCTTGTTGAGGCATGTGAATATTGATAGCCTTGGATGGCATGTGTTTCTTGGAAAGCCTTGTTGGGCATATTGCAATTGCAAGATTTGTTAGTGTAGAAGGATATGGAAATCTGCTCTTTGGAGAGCCCACCTTCACCCAATGCTTATGATTCCTTTTGTGAATCATTGTGCAAGCCTTGGTTGGAGATTGTAAATGTGTTGTTAAACTGTGGTATTCATGTTGGTTCTTTTTATTGTGATGTTTTTTGAATGTATCTTGGTTGAGCCTTGTTTCTCCTACCTCAGTGGGTGGCTTCATAGAAGCCTAGGATGGGAGGTGAGCCTCCATGGTTCCTAGTTTTTATGCATGTGTAGGTTTTGTGAAGATGGATTCCTTGAAGATGTAGGGTTTCACCCTTGGAAATGTTGGAAAATCAAAGGTGTAAAGAGAAATCCATGTCTTACGTCACCCCAATTGTATTGTGGTCATCAAAGTCCCATTGTGATTTCATTTTGATGTAAAAGAGAATTGTATTGTGATCTTCCAAGTTTCCTTGTGTTTTCTTTGTGTTGTAAGAGATATTTGTATAATTATTTATCATCTAGAGTTGAAGAAGGAATAGATTATGAAGTTACATATGAAACTTAATTGTAAAGGAATAGTCACTGCAAGATTTGATGTATTATAAAAAGGAATTCATGTATTAGAACTTCTTCTCATGAAATTTGTAAATTAGTTGACAGATATATTTCATAAATGATATGTGAAGAATATTTTGGGTAGAGTTCATCAATTTAGAATATACATGTTCATTTGCAAATTTATATGTTATGCATTTTATAACTTGGAAGTAAATCATCATGTTTTATAGTTCATTGTATATGCATGGTCATTTATTCATTGGTTTTCAAAGTTCAATCAAATCCCAACCTTTTTCCTTGGGGTGAATTTTTTTTCCTGTGGTAAAATAATATCCCAACTTTTTGGCTTATCTCTAACCAAACATCTCAACAAATTCCCCAGGCTTTGATTCACAACTTCTATTTGTCCATCAGTCTATGGATGATGTGATGAAGTGAACTTCAAATTTATCTTCAATTTCTTCCACAATGTATGCTAGAAATACCAAACAAAATTTGTATCTTGATTAGAAACTATACTCTTTGGAAGACCATGTAGTCTTACCACTTCTCTAAAAAACAACTCTACTATATGAACAACATCAGTTGTCTTTTTATAGGGAATGAAATGTTACATTTTTAAAAATCTGTCAACTAATTCAAATATCAAATCATTCCCTTATTGTGTCCTTGGTTAACCAAGAACAAAATCCATAATGACATCTTCTTATGACTTCTCAAGTATTTATGTTTTAGAACTTCTTCTCATGAAATTTGTAAATTAGTTGATAGATATATTTCATAAATGATATGTGAATAATATTTTGGGTAGAGTTGGTCAATTTAGAATATACATGTTCATTTTCAAATTTATATGCTATGCATTTCATAACTTGGAAGAAATCACCATGTTTTATAGTTCATTGTATATGCATAATCATTTATTCATTGGCTTTCAAAGTTCAATCAAATTTTCTAAGAAGACAATACCATCCTATCAATAAATATATTCACCTAAATTCAAGGATAGGATAAACAAACACAAGAAAAAGAATTAGTAAACACTTGTACAAAATCTTGATAGATTGTTGGAGTTCCACATTTCCTCTCTTGGAAAATGTATGGCGAATGACAAAATAACCCTTCCTTATTATAGTCACTAAAAATATTTGGAAGAATATGCTCAACATCTTGTCATAAGAAAAACAATTAAATAATCACTTTATGAACAATAGCATATATATATATATATATATATATATATATATATATATATATGGAAATCAATGAGATCCTAAGGACTTTAGACTCCTAGACTTATGTCCACTCACTCTAGGAAGTACCAAACAATCCATCTCCAAGTTTCTTCACGTGGGTAGAGGTGATCTTTAAAATTAATTTGCACTAAATATATCTATAAAAAAAAAACAAAAAAAAAAAAACAATCAAACTAAGGCTAAACAAAAAAAGAATGAAAATTTATGCCAATGTCCACTAATGGTAAGCCCATCCACCTAGGCGTCACTTTAAACCCCATGCAAAAAAAAAAAGTAAAGATAAAGTGTGGTCCCCACTAGGCACATGTCCTAGCCACACTTTGGACTTATAAAACAATGATGAGGTCAAATTGATGTTGACATGTGTCAACTCCCACTTCTAGGCATTTTTCTTGGAGTGGAAGAAAAAGTGTACGCCTTGGAAGAAAAAGTGTCAAAAAAATAAGAGCGAGTTAGACTTTGAAAAATGGGGCAAGCTTTCCATGAAATGTCAAGTGGATTTTCCATAGGAAACCTAAGATGGACACTTGTCATATCTTAAGAGGTTGGTATCTAGACTTAAGTGGGGGGTGGGAATTTTGTATAAGTTAAGGTTGAGAGGATTATGCATGTGACATGTGGGTTAAGGAATTTAGGTGGGTAATTAGGAAATTAAATTTATTAAGTCGTTATGGATATTTAGTGTTCATTCTTTATTACATAGATAAACAAGAGCTCTTTGAGAGCTGGAGTCCCTGCTTTTAGGGAAACAAATTGGACATAATATATGTTAAAATTATGGTTTTGAAAAGAGAAGTTATAAATTTTAGCAAATTTACTTTAGATTTTTAGTTAATATTTTAAATTTTAATTTTATAGAATAATGTGGCGACTACCCATTGTCTAAAAATATACAACATAATGTAATGTATTGTAAAATTGCAAAATTTGAATAAATAGAGTTTTAACTAAGAAATTTAAGATTTTTAAAATTTTATTACATAAGTTAAATTTTGAGATTAATTGTTTTAATTTTTTTTAATTGATATATAATAAAGTTTATATATATATATAAAGCAATACAATTCTTAATAGCAATAATATATTTTAATAGAAAATCAAATTTAGTAATTATTGATTTATATAAAACCAATTTTTAAAATAATATAAAATATATTAACATTTTTAAATGCTATATTCAAAACTAAAAATTGTGGTATTAATATTGATAAGACATTAATTTTGTTGTGAAAGATAAAAACATGATTTTTTATTAATAAATCTAATCAACTTGTGACAAATATTTAAAAGATAAAGTTTTAATTATTTTATGACTCTAATGAACTTGTGACAAATATACAAAAGATAAAGTTGTAATTAATAATGAAGTTGTCACAAATATGTAAAAGATAGAGTGCAATTAATGAATTCATTAATGCATGTTGGAAAATATTGTTTTTTTTGAAATGGAAAAATAAAATAAACCCCACCAAAAATGTAATGGACCAATTAGAAAAAGGTAATAAATCAACATAAATTAATTTTAAAATAGAAAGTTTGTTGAACTTTAAGAATAACTTTAGAAATAGAGTAATTGTTGTCAAAAATTAATAGGTAGGGGGGGTGAAAAAAAACAGGGACTAATAAATATAATAGCATTTAGTAGTAAGTGGAATAGTATTAGTAGTTGGAGGTTGGTTGGTTAGATGTGGAATGTGTAGTTTGAATGTTCTTTTGTATAATAATAATAAGATTTAATTTTTAAATAATAATAATTAATTTTAAAAGAATAATATTAATAATAACAATAATAATAATTAAATATTAATAATATTAATACTAATAATAATAATGATGATAAGTTTCTAAAATTGAGTCATGGTAAAATGAAGGATGAAATTTATTATTATTATGTCATTTGATAGGATATTTAAAGTTAAATCATTATTAATAGAGGTTAGTGGAATTGATTGGGATGTAATTAAGTACAATGGAAGGATTAATAATAACTAGACAAATGAATTACTTTGTAACATCTAAATTGTAAACTACTAAAATGGTCAAAGTGGAAATAGAACAATAGATAAATCATTCTATAAGGATGTATATGTATATAGGACACTAGATGGAAAAAGGGAGATGTATATTGAAATCCCACTCGTATTTGTGGAGTGTCTTAATTAAGAGAATAAGAGGTGAAAAGAGTTACAACCAAGACATCCTTATAACTTAGTATTGTAAAATTTGTTTGTCCACTAGGTGATCCCTCATAGCCAACTTGAAACCCAAAGTTCAATTGGAGTTGTTTTTGTTTCATCAACTAACTTTACCATATCCTAATTTTGTGAAGATGTACCTCGACTAGTCTCCATTTAATAACATAGATCTATGCATAGAATCTACAATACACTAAAAAAAAATTGTTGTGTTTTTACCTTGTAAAGTTAGGGCATAACAAAAATGATGAAGAAGTTGTTTATGTTATGATGAAAGATGAATCTACTGGAGATGAGAAAATTGTATTGATTTCACATCTAAAAAATAATAAGAAATGAATAATTAATAGTGGTTGTTCACATCATATGATTGGTGATACAAGAAAGTTTGAAAAGCTAGAACATTATAGTGGAAGTATTGTTAGCTTTTGCAATGTTGCGCCATGTTAGGTGAAAAGAAAATGATCAATTATAATGAATGATAAACTTAGATGTGAAAATGCATATTGGGTTGATGGATTGAAATATCATTTTTTGAGTGTGTCATAGTTGAACAATTTAGGCTATCAAGTTGAATTCTAAAATGAGTCTAGTGCCTGCCCTCGTTCACATTTTTCTGGACACATTGTTGCTATTATTATTG